>JAEIFT010000531.1:0-158151 GCA_018904225.1 Lordiphosa mommai | reverse complement strand
TTCGATTATAGTCAAAGTTTCATGCGTCAGTGTGACCCTGTGAAATTGATAATGGATTTTTATAGGGCACAATTTTCAGTCTCGCCACAATGTAAAATTTGTATAACTGTTTTTTATATGTACTCTATACCGAAGGTATAATCATAACGCCCGTTTATAGAACGTTACTTTCAGAGTGTCATAACGCCCAATATTACAAAAATGTATAATTTTCTTTGAAAATTAAGCAAGCGCAGCTCCAAAAGTTAAATTACTGATTGAATTACGACCACTGAGCGAAGCCCTAAAATGGGTTTAGTCTACGCAAGTAAATTATATGCAGGGTTCCGTAAAAATTCGAAACCGTTCTGCTTTTAACCCAACAAGAAGCTGCGATTTTTGTTACAAGAATTTTCACCTATAGGAATTTGCATATGACTGTTTCTCGTCATTTTATGAAAATCTATTAGCTTTTCGCCAAAAAAAAAAACGAGAAGGCAAAGCTAACTTCGACTGTGCCGAAGTTTTAATACACTTGAAAAACTTTACTCCAACTGATTTAACCGGTAAAATATATATAGGATATAGATATCAGATATTTAAAATTTTTAAATCATTGATAATAAAAATTTGATTCCATAAATAAAAGCTTTTCTTAGTAAAACACATTTTCCGACCGATCGGTCCTATGGCAGCTATATGCTATAGTCATCCGATTTTGATAAATTTGTTCAAAATTATGTGAAAGCATATAAAACTAATATATACCAAGATTGGGGACGCTACGATAGAAAACAAAAAAGTTTGTCTCACTAGAACTAGTTTTTTGACCGACCGTTTCTATGGGAGCTATATAATATAGTCATCCGATTTTGATAAATTTTTCCTGTATTATGTGAAAGCATATAAAACTAACATATACCAAGAGTGGTGCCGATACGATGAAAAACAAAAAAGTTTTTCTCACTAGAACTAGTTTTTTGACCGACCGTTTCTATGGCAGCTATATGCTATAGTGATCCGACTTTGATCAATTTTTCCAGAATTATGTGGAAGCATATAAAAGTAACATATACTAAGATTAGTGACGCTACGATAGAAAACAAAAAAGTTTTTCTTACTAGAACTATAGTTCTTAGACCGATCGTTCCTTTGGCAGCTATATGATATAGTCATCCGATCCGGTCGGTTCCGACATATTAGTTGCGTGCAGTAAAAATAAGAATCTGTGCAAAATTTCAGCTCGATAGCTTCAAAACTGAGAGACTAGTTCGCGTAGAAACAGACAGACAGACGGACAGACAGACGGACGGACGGACAAGCGGAAATGAACTCAGCTCGTCGTCCTGATCAAGAATATATATAGTTTATGGGATCGGAAATGAATATTTCTATGCGTTACAAACTTCTGGGCAAAATTAATATACACTTTTCAAGTGTATAAAAATTTAGGATATCTGCATCGTCGCTAACAGCAATAATAATTTTTTAAGCACGGTCGCCACTCCAGAAAATGTAAACAAAATCCATGTAATTGCAATGGATGGCATTAGGTTTTTCAGGTCTCACATTTCGCCCATAAATTTATTATACACTTGCAAAGTGTATATTAATTTTGTCTAGAAGTTTGTAACGCATAGAAATATTCATTTCCGACCCCATAAACTATATATATTCTTGATCAGGACGACGAGCTGAGTTCATTTCCGCCTTTCCGTCCGTCCGTCTGTTCGTTTCTACGCGAACTAGTCTCTCAGTTTTCTTTTTACTGCACGCAACTAATATGTCGGAATTGGCCGGATCGGATGACTATATCTTATAGCTGCCATAGGAACGATCGGTCCAAAAACTAGTTCTAGCGAGAAACATTTTTTTGTTTTCCATCGAAGCGTCACCAATCTTTGGAAATATTAGTTTTATATGCTTCCACATAATTCTGGAAAAATATATCAAAATCGGATGACTATAGCATATACATAGCTGCTATAGGACCGATTGGTCGGAAAATAAGTTTTACTAAGAAAAGTTTTTTTTATATAGTAGCGTAATCAAATTTTGATTGTCAATGATTTTGAATTTACAAATATCTGATATCTATATTATATATGGGCATTTCTTTTCTGACGTGACGTGACATTCGTACGATAAAATATTTAAAAAAAAAATGAAAGAGACAATTTAAAATTTTATTTTTTTGTATGTAGTTAGTAATTCAATAGCACTTTATTTAGAAAAAAAAAATTACAAGAATCGACCCAGAGTATTCAAAGATATAAGTAAAAATATGCCCTGACGTGACGTTACTTAAAACGGAAGTGGGTTTTGACTCGGATAACTAAATTGCAAAACTCTGCGAATTAATAAACTCTTTTTGTATGAAACTTTTTTCAGCAGTTTTAAGAATAATATAAGTTTATTTCCCAATTTACCAAATATAAATCTCATTTCTCGTTCTTTTTTTATTATCTTCTTTATATCTGACGTGACGTTACTGACGTGACGTTACTTAAATTTCATTTGGCAATTTTGTAGTGAAGAAAATTTTTCTTAAATTATTTAATGGAACAAAAAAATCAATTTTAATTGTAGCTAAAGTTTTGCGAAAAGAGTGGAATTGCTCAATGACTCTTAGAGCTGTAAATTGAAAAGAAAAAATGCACTGAAAAACTGGCCAAAACGTAAATTTGTACTTTCTAGCCCGATATATTGCTATCTGTACTAAGGAACTCTTTAAACTCTTTAATTAAAATAATTTTGCATATTTACTTTTTCTAAATCACGCAAGAAACAACTTTTAATGAAGTTTTAATTTTTCGGTCATGGTAGACTTTTCTGCGGAAATGCCCATATATATATAATACAAGTTAAATTAGTTGGAGTGAACTTTTGCCAGTGTATTAAAACTTCGGCACAGTCGATGTAAGGTTTGGCTTCTCGTTTTTAAATAATCGCGCTTTAGCGATTTTCGTACAATATTTTCCGGTAATCGACTTTCTTACATGCCATTGCTGATGCTTTATGATAAGTATAAACCAGCCCCGCTTTCCCCAGCAATCTAGTCATATTTTTCTCACCGAATCTTTTTTTGGTACTTTAATCTTTGTCTCGTTATTTAAGAGATAGAAAGTTGAAACTCTCGCAGAAGTTTCCATATGTGATGAATATTTGTTTGTTAAAACCCACCCCCAAGGGGTACTAAATTCCCCGAAATGTTTTATGGGTTCAATTTTTTTTTTCATCCGATTGAATTCAAATTCGATTTTTAAGTTAAAAGAAAGATCCACCCACAAGGAAAATTACCGGATTGTACGCAATATTATTGTACGGAAATATTTATTTTCCAATCGGTTTGCAGGCATAGTATGCAAAACAATTAGTCTTGAGTTTTCCGATTTTGGAAAATCCTCCCCGTGGTTGGAAAAAGGGGACGCGAATGCGCTTAAAACCAATCTTGATTTTTGAGCTGATCTGAATGAATGGTTAATCAATTAAAAAAAAAAAATTGCTACAGTGTGGGAAAATCCCCCCCAAAATCGTAAAATGAGTAGTTTCAAGGCCAATCGCTGAGCCGATACTAAAAAAAATTTTGTTATGAAAAATATTTCGGAAAACCCATCACCAAGGTCGGAAAAGGCGAGTTTCGGGACATATAACGTTCGAAAAAATCAAAGTTTATCTTTTTAAAAGCGAGAGCGTGGTTATTGATTATAATGTGGATGGAGTGAAAATACACTGATAGAGGTTACGATAACCGGACTCCTGTTGGTCAAGAAAGAATTTCTTCTTCTTGTTTAAATAACAATTATCAATTTGGAAGTTCTGCTTTTTTTAAATTATTTAATTTACGTTACTTAAATTTTTTCTTATTTTGATTATATTCCATGCAGTTAAGACTGTTAATTTTTATCCAAATCACATTTTCTGATATAAATCACATTTGATGTTAATGTTCAGCTCGACGACCACCCCACTTGGGGAACGTACTCGTGCATCAAGAGTTTTAAAAATGGAAAGTCGCCCGTATAAGTAAAAAAATGTAAATTGCCCACAACATCCGCTTGCTACAATTATAATTTCCCATTTAAATATGAAAGAAAAAAAATGTGCATAACAGAAATAGATGAAGACGCAACTGTGGAGGCAGCTAAATGGCAAGTGCAACAAAATTTCAAGTGCATCAAATCAGAGGAGACCTCATCTGGTCATCTTGCGAAAGGGCACTGGCACTTGAGAGAAAAAACCCTGAGACAAAAAAGACAAAAAAGACTTCGGCATACCAGAGAGTCGGCCACAAAATGCAACAAGCCACTCAGGAAACTACCTTTCAACATCGACAAACCGGCTTTCCCACCTCAACAAACTAGGCAAGCGAGTAAAGCCGGCCGGTCTCATGTTCAACTGACCCCCCCCCCTGCCAACCCCCTCTCCTCACAAATGGATGCTGAAGAAAGTCTTACACAAGTTGGAGATTTAACGACTACACGAAACACTTGAATGAATGGAAAAGCCAGGCAAGAAGGGTTCACAGAGTTGCATTATCATTAGGCGATAAAAACCGAGTCACGCATTTGTGAGAGAGCATTTTGATGACTACCTAAAACCAACGACTCAGACCCAGACCCCGACCCCTAGGCTCGAGGTCCGCGTCATGAGTGAATGTCATTGAGACACGCACACACTTTCTAAGTATGCAACGGCTGCACACAAAATAATCCAATCGGGACCATTTCCGAGTTGACGTGGGTACAATGCATATTTATGTGGGTTTCAGAGATATTTGAGCGGCTTTTAAGAGAAAAAGAAAAATGATCAGAAAAATTGAATTTTTGATAGTTTGAAATTAATCAAAATAAAGTAAGTGTGGGTGGCATATAAAATATTCAACCAAGGAATTTTATTACCAAAGTAGGGCAGCAAAAAGTTTATATAAATTGGAATGATTAGTGAGCTCTTAAATTAAAAAATTATGTGCAATTCTGATTAATAAAAAAAAAAATGTTAGCTTAATTTTACGCTAATTACACTAGGCTACAGCTAAAAAAGCTTCTCGTCGAAACCGATTATATTTTTTATGGAAGACAAAGATTTTATCCTATTTTTTTGCGATGAAAATTATTTTTTAAGAATTTTAGAATTTTCTGTTTTTTATGTTTTTTTTTTTTTTTTGTCAATGACTTTACATATTTCGCCTTAACTTCCGTAATCCTACACCGATTTGAAACCATATAAGCAAAATCCTTGCTAATAAATAGTCATACAAATAAGCTAAAGGCACTTTGTACTTTAAGTTAATCGTTTTCGAGATATTTAGCTTAAATCTTCGAAAAATGTTCTTTGAATTTTTTTACACAAAATTTTAACATAAAAAAAAACGAAAAATCGAAAAAATTAAAGGTGTTAAATTTTCTTTATTGATCGTAGTAATAAATCAATAAGACGTCAAAACAAGCTATCGTGGGTTAAAATCTGTGGATAAATGACCAAGATATACTAATCTGAGCAAGCCTGCCTACAAGCTGGGCCAGGCGCATAGCTAAATTTTTGTTTCGGGGGGATGCTTATATTATTTTTTGACAGTAAAATCTTTGGCCCACTGTTCACGAAGATCTTTAATCTGTTCAGATTTAAACAAAAGCTCGCTTCATTAAAAATTAATAACTTTTCTCACTAAGACCCATTTTCCAACCGATCGGTCCTATGGCAGCTTTAGGTTATAGACATCCGATATTGACCAAATTTTGCACAACTGTTTGAGAGCATATAATATTCATAATTGCTGAGTTAAAGAACGTTATCATTGAAAATAAAAAAGTTTGTCTCTCTAAGACCTATTTTTCAACCGTTCGTTCCTATGGCAACTATAAGATATAGTCATCCGATTTTAACCAAATGTTGTATCACTGTTTAAAAGCATATGATATTCATAATTCCAGAGTTTTGGAACGCTATCATAGAAAACAAAAAAGTTTTTCATACAAATAACCATTTTCTAACCGATCGGTTCTATGGCATCTATAGGACAGACACATCCGATTTTGACCAAATTTTTTATCACTGTTTAAAAGCTCATAATATTCATAATACCAGAGTTTAAGAACACCATCATAGAAAACAAAAAAGTTTTTCTTACTAAGACCCATTTTCGGACCGATAGATCCTATGGCAGCTAAAGGGTTTAGACATCAGATTTTGACCAAATTTTGCAGAACTGTTTAAGAGTATATAATGTTCATAATTGCTGAGTTTAAGAACGCTATTATAGAAAGCAAAAAAGTTTCTCATACTAAGACCCATTTTCCGACCGATCGGTCCCATGGCAGCTATATAGACACCCGATTTTGACCAAATTTTGCGCAACTGTTTGGGAGCATATAATATTCATATTTAATAAGTTTAAGAAAGTTATCATAGAAAACAAAAATGCTTTTCATACTTATACCCATTTCTCGACCGTTCGGTCCCATGGCAGCTATAGGATATAGTGATTTAATTTTGACCACATTTTTCAGAACTGTTTGAGAGAATATAATATGCATAATTGCTGAGTTTAAGAACGTTATCATTAAAAACAAAACAAAATTTCGCACTAAGACCTATTTTACGACCGACAGGCAAAGCTCAATCAAGAATAAATGATATGCTTCCTTCTGGCTGTTATACATATGTGTACATTTGCACAAACCTTATATACTGTTTGTACCTTCGCACAGTGGCGCCATTTGAGTTTAAACTTAAGAGGGTATATCTTCTAAACATTTGATTATGGGTTGTATATTTGAAATCGTTGAAGAATTTCATATAAGATGGATTCATTTAAAATTTCTCATTTCTCCTTTGTTCTAAGGGCGCCACTGTGCATCGGTACATAGTATAACAACCCTTATACGCGAACCTTGAATCGAGCAGCCGTCTGTCTACCCAAGTCGCGCTTAGAGAAATACCGAATTGACCTATGGACTGCCCATCGATGAGTTATATACAAACTTTGGCAGGTACAGATTATATTACAGTCATACTTAACCGACTTTCTTACTTGTTTGGATTGCATTTTTATTCTTATTTTAAGTATGGAAATTCTTGTATCAAAAGTAACTAGCGTTTGTCTTACAGTGTCGGTGTGTGACGTCGCTGCTACAGCGACCTTTGCCTATGCACAAGCTATACTGACGCGCCCTACACTGATCTACATCATGGAAAACTATATACCGAAAATATTTTGGGATTAAGATAAGAAATATGTACCTGAATCAAATACTTTTTAAAACCGTTTGTATGTAACTCAATTACAAAGAACTTAATTTGATTTTCTGAGTGCTTCGAAGATGCTTTTTAACCAATTTCGAATTTTATACCAACTGCCCCTTATCCATATGCCCTTCCAAACACACTGTAGGTGAAAGTAGATATAAAAGAAAATCTCAACGACAACTTTTACACAATACCCCCCGATGTTAACGACGCAGACCGAAAGTCTAATTGATTTAGGAGTTGACAGACCAAACATATACATACATAAATTGCATAAAGAAATGCGTAGGCTCAGGTACATTCACTGAATGCAACAGATACTCAAAGACCCACCATAAACTGGAAATCCACTCAAAAGACGCGACGAGTTGCCCTCATTAAGATAAGTGAGCACTCATATCCGATAGCTGAGTGGAAACCGGAGTTAAATGAGGGTTAATACTGTCTTACTATTTGATGATAATATAAAAGATAAACGAGTTGATGCTGATCATGTCTCTGAGGACTGAACATCAAATGACTTTGGCCACTGACGTCGACGGCGCCTAAAAAAATAGCAACTACAACTAAATTCAATATCAACTAAATAATGCAATCAAAATGCAAACACCGATCAGCATCAGCGGGGGAGAGTGTAAGTAAGAGAGAGAGAGAGCCAAGCCAGCGAGCGCATTCTAGAAAAGAGAGTGCGGCATTGGACGTTTCCACAGTCTTGACGGCAAGTTACCCTAACACGGCCAGTTCATTCGTCTTCGCAGTGCCGAGGCGGAACCAAGTAAAAACGCGACGCGGAGCGTTTTTTATTTTGTATTGTCGTCTAAACTACAAAAAAAAAATATATTTAACTAAATAAAAACGCGTTAAATTATAGAAATAAATTTTTGTACATTTTTTGTAAACTTCTGCCCGTCGTCGTTTTGTCTGTGCTTGTGTAAATTTGAAAAATTTCCAATATTTTTCAAACATAAAAATTTAAATATAATTCATTGTCTGACGCCGCTTGCATGAACAGCGTGCGTGATGTACATATGAAAAAATAAGCAAAGAAAAGTAGAAAAAAAAGTGATACCACTAGTTCCTTAAACCCACAAGAAAGCGTAAAATAAAACAGAGAGAAACACAAAAAAAAAAAGAGAAAGAAAATAAATAAAAGAGAGCGAGCCCTAACAACAACTAACGGTTAGTTTATCAGCTTGTGCAAGCTGTAAAAACATAAACAATATTTAATATAAAATAATATAATAATATAATATTTTTCGATTTACTTCTCAGGCCCTCAACAACAACAACAATACCAGTTCCTTGTTATTACAAATCAATATTGAATCGTAATCAAAAATCTATATAAAGATGATTTCACACAGTCCGCCCATATTCAGTCACAGTCCACCCGTCAGTTTTCTGGCGGACTTCATGAGCGGACATCAACGACAGACTCTCAAGTAAGTTAAACCATCAAAATTTATTCGATTAATTGATCAGTTAAGTGAACGCAATCAAACGAAATTGAACCAAAAAAAAAATATATATTTTGTGTCACGTCTTTGACTTTCTTTTACCTTTCTTATCATGGGGATAACAATTTTTAACTTCCACTGCAGCTGAAAACGTGTTAAAAAAAATTTGCTGATTAAGTAAAATTTCGATAAAAAAAATCTTTATTTTTTTGTGGCTTCCGCTGTTGTAATTTGAATTTATTTTTATATTATATAATCAATCATTAAAACGTGTTACACATTAGCAGATAATTACCGGAAAAAAGTGTCAAAATGAATATTTTTGAGTTAAGTATTCGAGTTAAATATTTTTTGTATAGTACCTATTAATCAGGGTTAACAACTAGAGAGAGTGAGTAAATCCCAAATTTAAATGCTTTCTCAGGCAGGCCAGAAATATTTCAAAATCTTTGGATTACTAAATTACTAAATTCTAAAATTTTCAAGTGATTTCCTACTACAAATAAATAGTTCAAGTTTCGAGATTTTCGGGAAAATTCGGGATTCCCGTCCCGCTCCCATCCCAACTTTTGCTTTGCTTAATTCTCTGTATTTATGTCGTTTCCGCCCAGGAATTCCCAAGCAGTTATAGTATCGCATTAAAAAAGCTATTTGCATACCAGGGGGTCAACAGTTATCAGCCTCCTAATGTTCGATCCGAATTAGCTGTTCACTTTTTGAGTGTCAACTACCTTGTTAATTTTCAGTTAGGGAAACATAACATGACCTCGAATCGCTTAAAACTTTGCTACTTAAACATAACTAGTTTACCTATCACCATAAATTCTTAATACGAAACATGTTTATAACTAAAAAAATTAAAATCAAATTAGTTGTTGCGTGAGTTTTCGTATTTAAAGATTGTAATAGTTACTTCATAGGAAATGAAAAATATAAAAATGTAATGAAATGTTTTATTAAAATTTTATTCACTTTACAACATATACGAATTTTTCACAGTAGGCTGAATCTTGCAATGCTGCAAGCAGGTAATGAACCGAACTTCTGAGAACCGGTTTTTGGGATCCTTGAATCACACTACAAACCAAACGATTTAAATTGAAAAACTTCAATCCTAAATTCATTTCAAATACGTTTTGAAATTTCGTTTAAACTTTGAGAATATTGTCTCAATTTCTTTTAATAATTCGTTTTCATATTCTTACTCCGAAAACAAGTGTCCCACATTCAACAAGATTAAAGTCGAATGTTAGCCCAAAAATTTCGAATATCTTGAACTTTTCAAAAACGCAAAAAGAGGCGGGCCACTAGAATATGGTCCGAGCACTTTGATGTTTACCATTTCAATATTGATCATCATGTCAAAGAACTTGTAATAATATACTAATTGACTGGATCGATCTATTAGACTAAAAGTGGGCCTGAACCGGGCCGGGCCTTATTGGACGGTCTCTCAAATCGAAATCAGACGCAAGACTCCCTTGCGGGCCTGGTACAAACCATTAAAGGGCGAAGCACGGAAAAACCCCAGAAGGATATTAACAATAAATCTGAGCCAAGCCTCCGGGCGAAACATCTGTGGAATTTCAAAAGATTGCAGCCATGATGAAAGTTATATAGTTGAAATAATTTCATAACACAAGTTGGGATGGCCCATGTGAGCGTATTAACCGTTAAGAAGTTGTCGGCTGAACAGAAACAGATTAATTTTGCTCTTCTACAGCAGCTCAGCAAGAGCGAAAGCGCATTGCCGAAGCTTCACGACGAGCCCATACTGTCGATGTGCCGGTGTCGCTGCCGCAAATCATTTTTGTATACTCAGTAGAGAATGTACCGAAAACAATGTTTTTCGTTCTTAATAGTAGGGTTAGTCCAGTTTTTTTAATATCAAGAACGGCGGGCTTAAGTTAAGAATGCTTTTATTGAAACCGGACGTTCCGCGCTTAAAAACAATCCGGTCTTGTCTTTGGAACGGAGAAACATTTTATTTATTTTTTTTTTTCTGAAAGTAGGCACAAATTAATATAAATTTAAACCCTACGAAACGAATTTATATACACATTGAATATTTATTTGAATTTGGTTAATTTTCATATTAATGTACTGGGGTAAGAATGTACCCCAAAGACGGTCCACATTAGTTTTCTCTATGGAGGAATGCAGGATTAAAAAGAAGTCGTTAATCGACGCTATTCGTTTTGTTTTAAAAATTTTTCTTAAAAGTCACACTCTCAGCTTACTACATTTGACTTTCCGAATTATTCCCAAATTCCTGTTTGTTTGGGTACACATACATACTCAGCTTTGTTCAGAAACTTTATGTAAATATTTGTAGATACTTGCAAAGTGTATATTAAGTTTGCCCAGAAGTATGTAACGCAGAGAAATATTCATTTCTGACCCAATAAAATATATATATATTCTTGATCAGTCCGTCAGTCTGTCTGTCCGTATTACACAGAGTCTTCTTTTTATATATCCTATATCTTAGTAGGAAAACCATTTTTGTTATCCCTGATAGCTTTCTTTAAAATTAGCAATTATGAATATAATATGATTTCAGACAGTTCTGCAAAGTTTGGTCAAAATCGGAAAACTGTATGCCATTGAACCAATCAGTCGGAAAATGTGTCTTACTGAGAAATCTTATATGTTTTTGATGCTTGCTCTTGATTTAGTGTAAGATTGTGACTTATAGTAAGTCCTTAATGGCCTTTAAATTTTCGGATTTATTCAACGATTGATTTTTAAAATTTGTAAGAATTAATTAAGTTTTAAAAAAAAATTAAAACTTAGAGATACAGTCTGATCTAAAAGCTGTATTAAATTGCAATCGCTTTGAAAAGGTAAAAATGGGAGGACTTAGCTGTTTGAACCTTGGCGATAAAGTGGTTAAAGCTACACCAAGCCGAAGACTGTTACACGCGAACACCAGGCAACTTAACAGCTCACCTACCGCACAACCGGGGACACGAAAGCGCGTGCAATAAAAAAAATAAATAAATAGAAGAAGTAAAATTTAAGTCTACAAATGTAAAAAAAAGTGGATTTTAAAGTGAACAATGACAACTCCGAACTGATCACTCAGTAGAGTTTGCACAGAGGACACTCAAAGGCTCAAAGCAAAGCACGTTTCAAATTAAAAGGGTTAAAGTTCTGGGTAATAGGAACACTTAGAAGAGTCGATCTCACAAAAATTACCCCAAGCATCATTCTACGGTTAATTAGAGAAGGAAGGGAAGTATGTTAACACAACATCCCCTCAAGGACCTCGACATCTCTGCCTTTGTACCGCATTGAGAAGAAAAAGACTAAGGATACTTGGTCAATCTCCTCTACTTCTACCTTTTGGATATATACGATCTAGTTACAAGTGTTTTTGTTACAAGTATTTTAGCAAAAAATAATAATTAATTAAATATCTTATATATCTTCATTTTTGTTAATTACCTCATTCCAATATAGGTTAACTTACCTCTAATAGGGAAAGATAAATAATAAACAAAATTCCATTTACATTCATTAATGTAACATGTGTACAATATGTGTTAATTGGGCTTTGTTAAATAATAAACAAAATTATTTTACCCGAAAATGAAACACCTGTGCAAATGTAGAGGCAACAGCCATAACTATTAGCCAATCCAAAAAAAAAAAGAATAATATTTTTTTTTTCATTTTCACACACTAAAAATATACTCAGAAATAATGGCGGGTTGACAACAAGCCGCAAACATTCAAGATCAAGGCAAATAACCAAAACAAAACAAAAAAACTCAGAGAAAGTTTCTCGCTCACTCTGATTGTGCGCTGGCCTGGCGACAAAAGTTGTTGTTTTTTTTTTTCATGCGTCTTCTAAACTAAATTATGACAAATCGGTAGTCTGATCTTTTGACGCAATTGATTCAATTAATTTTTGGCCATATTCAGTAAAGCTTCAATTAATGCACACTGATCAAATGCAGCTGTCAGTGAACATTAATGTATGGCGACATCTGAATATATATAAAAGTATATTTGAAATAATGTATAAGTTAAAAATAAATACTATATGTAGAAAATAAATTGACACAAAAAAAGGCAAAGAATGACAACAGAAACACTTGTACATAAAAAGTTGCCTTAAGTAACTCAATATGGTACAGTGAGACCAAGCCAAGCTTCTCTGTACTCTTTATGCTCATTAATTCTTTTTTTAAATCAAGTATTTTGTACTCAAATCAAGCATTGTGCATAGTTCGAAAAGCTGAAAAGTTATAGATCCAAGTTAGAAATTTTAAAGACATATTTTTCAGTACCAAAAAAATGTATTTACCGTAAATATATTTAAAAAAAAAAGGGATGCAAGCAGCTTGAGAATTACAACTGGTTCGGTTCAGTGGCGACCGTGATTTTCTACTATGTCTATAAAGCTGATTAATAAACCTTCCGGTCTTATCTACTGTAGACTTGGGAATGCCAAGCTAGCAATAGTGGAAAAACCGACACCAAAGGGGCAAAAAAAACCCCCATATAAATGCCACCAGCCTAATTCCTAAGCCCTTGCACTTGATACCTACTTTTATAACCAACCCAAGTAACTCAGTTGTTTGTCCATAAAATCATTTAAAATTTTATAAGCGACCTTACTAACACTAAATTGAGTGTTATATACCAAAACCACTCAATTTATCAACCAGACAAAATGATAAGAAAAACTATTAGCCAGACACAATGGTTTTTCATATCAGCCCAAGTCCAACATATGTTTAAACGCCCACACACAGAATTGGGGTTAGAAGCTTATCAAACATTGACTTTCTATAGTTTGATTTATAATTGCAAATGTTTAGCCTACCACACCAAAAATGAATCAGCATTAAAAACTGTTTCCAAAAATAACATTAAATTTTGTAGATGAATCACTAAAAGAGAGAAGGAGAGAGAGGAACAATATAAATACTATGTGTACCCAAGTACTTGCAGGTCTATCTTACTCACACTTAGGAGGTCGTGCGCAACTTTCGTAGGCTTATCAATTAATGAAGATGTTTCTTTTGAAAGAACATAGTATAGACATAAATCCAGCTTACTTTCCAACCATATTAATCTTTTTTTTTACTTTTACTTCTTTCAGTTACAATGAGGACTCCAATCGCGCATCACGCTATTGCCGTCCCCAAATGATTACACTGGCCTCCAAAGCCATGGTCAATAATGCCTCGGTAGCCGCCGGGCTCCAGGGTCAACAACAACAACAACAGATGTCCTCCCTCAAAACTGGAGCCACTCCTCTAGGTGTGGGCAGTCGATCGGGACGCAGTTATCTAGAGCGTATGGCCTCTGCTCCGTTGTTTAATCAACAACCCAAATCTTGTCTCAGTCGTAAATCCTGCCTACATAAAGCCAATCAAAAATCTTTGGATGCTGCCCCAACGGAGATCAGTGGCGATGTTACAGACAGTTGCAGCAACAGCAACAGCAGCGATGCCAATGGACTGAACCATTGTGAACAGAGGTAAGCTGAGCGCTTATGGGATTATGTGATAACGGGGTAATCCGAGTATTTATACCGCAAAAATATAAAAAGAGAGTAACGAGTACTTTGACGTCAGGCCACAACGAACTTATCTAACCACATATTGAACTACATTTTAGGATATACGATAGGCGGGCGGCTGGGTTTTGTCAGGCGAAAGAGAATGAAATGAAAGTTTTGAATGAAATGACTAAGTGGAAGATACGCTATCTTTGTTTACTTGGTAAATAGTGAACAAAATGTAAAAAATTTACTAATGTACATAAAATGTAATTTTAACAGAGTTCAGCTGGTAAATATAGAAATTTAAGGGTAAAGCAGTCATACATAAGTCAAGTATGGCTGCGTTCACACTGTTCGACGCATCAGACATGATAGTCTAGTAGGCCTTCATGTTGTCTTGTTTTTAATGTCAAATGACAAGCTATTCACAATGAAAACAAGACAAGGGCCTACTAGATTATCATGTCTTATGCGTCGAATAGTGTGAACTCTTCTTTAGGAAGACTACTAACTAAAATAGTTTTGGTTTAGGCTTCCTACCATTTCCATTAAATTACCAATTAAGTCAATAGACAGCTTGTTAGTATATAACTAATCTGTTATAGTTAAAAGTTAAAATTGGCTGTTACAGCCCCCAATGGGGCCAAGCCGAGCTTCTCTCGATCTGTTATAGCCCTGAAAGAATTTCATTAAAATTTCATGCCTACTTGGGGATTTTAGTTCTGTTCCCGTTTTTGCAATAAATTAATATATATTCTTATTGAGCTTATCAGTGATCAAGTGAATGCATTCAATGCGTCAGTCGAATGACACGTTTATAAAAATTTCATATTTGAAACCAACATATACCAGTTACGTCAGTAACAGGCCTTATACTTTTCTTCTTCGATATATCATTAACTGACTGTCTGACTGATTCGTAATCTAAGCACAGCCTCAACAATAACGGCTAAAAAGCTTAAACTTTAACAGTATTTTCCATTTAGATCATCTATTTGGTTTTTGTATTTTGTTTCTTTCATGCGATCATCTTTAAAATAAGTATGCATGGTATCCCGTCGGGATAATCCCGATTATAAAAAAAGCCCAAGTTCAAAATAAAGGAGTTTGAGTTCTTTCTAACCAAAGATCGCAAAAATCGCTGAAGACTTTCAGGTTGTTTCACATTAAATGAAGGGAAACAAATAACCCTTTCAGTTCAGTTTCTGTTTCAAGAGACAACTGAGCCCAAGCAAGACCGTTTTTCGAATTGTGATTGCAAATGTTTTTCGTCGACCACTTTTTTGAGATCAGAGGTTTTTATACCCTGTACCCATTAAAATTGTGTTGTTCAAATGTATGCTCTCTGCAAGAACACATTTTATTTTGTGTGATAAGAAAATAAGTATCTTGCAATGAGCAAAAAAGGTACTGCTTCATTTTATTCTGTCTTTCATGTGTGCTGGTTAATTGTGAGCTGTAAAAGTATTCCCCCAAAGTTGGAAAATTGAGGTGAACCCTTGTTTTTCTTAACTTAAATTAGAAATAAGACATATCAATGGATTTAATTAGGTTACACGAAAATAACACTTATATTAAACAGACTTTGACTTTAATAAAAATTATTTAAATGGTGCGTAGGTGACTAGTTAGTGTTTTTTTTTATTTAAATTGGGAGGCGCTGGTAATTGTTTATAAATTCTATGGAAGCGGGTTCTAAAGACGAACGGCATGAATGAAAAATTGTACATCAGAGCTGGCTAATTTTGTTTTTATGCATATTATATTGTTTGTCCTCGGAGACGCACTAAAGCTTAGCAAGGAGTATAAGTACTAGGGAAGGATAAAGTTCTATCTGAAAATATACAAAAACCGCTGTCTACCTATGACTTGCGCAATAACTTAAAACAATATTGTATTTGTAGCGAAAGAAAGAAAAGTACATTAAATTTAATTTTCGCCCTATAATTTCTTTAATTTGGTACATTTTTCAAATGAATTCTAAAATATTTGTATTTTGATTAACCGGATGACCGCAAATACCATTAATTACCCATGACTTGTCAAAATTCCAACAAATTACCATCTAGTATAATCCTTTATAGATCATCATTTACGATCACCCAATGAAAGAGAAGACACATCCCAATCTAAACATTTCTGTTGGCAGTCATACAACATTTTTTTTCGTATAGACGTCATAGGGAGAAGGCACATGTCATCGCGTAAATAGAAAAGAAAATTGCATATTCCCCAAATGTACATATGAAAATCATAAAAAAAATAATATTATACTTGAATAATCTCATTTTAAATATACAAAAAAAAAAGAGTTCAACTTGAAGCATTTTTATAAAACCAAAAAAAAAAATGCAAAAACACGCCACATTATCTAGTATGTATCTGACAAAAACGGCAGAAAATAAGACGAGACGCCATTATTTGTTCATTTCGCTTTCTATATGTGTATATGCATTAAGCCAAACGAAAGTGTTAACATTTTTCTGGAATTACTAAAATATTTGCTTTTATCTACATTGCGATAAGTCTGAAAGCATTTTGTGCATTCGCGAGAACGCCTGCACTTGAATTTGACATTTTAAAAATGTCTAAAAATAACCAGATACATATACGTCAAAGGCGAGCACTATTTTTGGTTAGGCAATACATTGTCTAGTCGAGCCTAAAACTACAAATACAAATACATATAAAATTACACTTAAAGCATGTATGTAGTAAGCTGTCGATGATGAAGTCAGGGGGACAGGCAGAGTATGTTTGTAGATTGTGCGGTTGCGTATGCATTGTCTGGCTTTATCAGCTTGGAAAGACACTGAGAAAAAGAAGTGTTAATATTAATAATACATATAACTAAAAAACTAATCAAAAGTCGGAATGCCTGTTAAATGGTTTTAGTAAGGATAAGAGAGCCTCGTTTTGCATTCTAATTCTTCAGAAGTTTTCTGATTTTAAGACCAAATCTGGTACAAAAATCGGATTTAAATCACAACTTTTTTGTAGAAATGGAATTTAGAATCTGGATGTAGGTACTGCAGTAAGTTTTTTTATATAAAATTTACTGAAATTTAAAAAAAAAATATAATAAGTTAGTACAAAATTTTATATATTCTAAAAAAAACACAAATTAATAAACTGTATGCGTAAAAGACTGTAGAAAGTAAACATAAAACCAATTGATTTATATAAAAAATTAGTATAAGGGACAGAAATTTAATTTAGAAACTTTCCATACCAAAAACTACCTCATGTAACTCGGCTGTTTCTCAATAAACTGCGCTGAAATTTGAAAAAAATAAAAAAGATCATACAAAATTATAATTCAAAACAAGTTGGTTAAGAAAGCTGAACTATAGTACGTGATAAATAATGCTGAAGATCTTAAGTTGCTATACAACAAATTAAAAAGATATTTTTACATTAATTAGCTACAAATAAGCATCGCATCGTCAAAAATTTGACTAAAAAACTATCCATAATAAAAAACTACCTCATGTAACTCGGCTGTTTTGGAATAAAATTAGCAGAAATTTAAAGAATATATAATAAAATAAGTTGGCTCAGATAACTTAATTTTTGGAAATATAAACATCCTAATTAAAAAACTACCTTATGTAACTCGACTGTTTCCAAACAAAATGAGGAACTTTAAGAATATTTATTTAATTTTTGGAAATATATCTATCCTTAATAAAAAACCTCCTCATGTAACTCGGCAGTTTCCAATCAAAATGAGCTGAAAAATGAAAAGAAACTTAAAGAATATATAATAACATTATTAAACATAGGTTGGTTCAAATAACTTAATTTTTGGAAAGATTATATATACCTTATGGTTCAAAAATGCTTAATTTAGAACAAACAAATTTAAATAAATGTATATTATATTAAAAAATATATAGAAAAGTTTCTTTTGGTAGAAAAAAATATGTAATGGCATAATTTTGATTTGGAAACTATCCTTACCAAAAATATACCTCAACTAACTCAGGGGTTTCTTAACAAAATTGGCTTAAATTTTAAAGGAAGCATAAAGAATATAAAATAATGTTATATTAAGTCAACTAGTTCAGATAGAATAACAAATTAATAAGAAAATACTACATAAATAAACCGAAAATAATTGTAGAAATTCGATTTTTTAATGGAACATTATTTAGGTTCTATTCTTACCAAAAAAAACGGAAAATTTCTTAATAAAATTAACTAAAATATTAAATTATATACTAAAGAATATAAAATATTGTTTTTTCAAACAATTATGACTAGAATCCATAACAATAAAAATGCGTACCCATTTTACAAAAAATGTTTCCCTTATTAATAACTTATCCATCAATCTCCATCGACTGTCACCACATGTCCCAAGCATAAGACATGCCACAATTTTGAAAAAGCTTTCTTAATTACCCCCAAAAACGCACATCAAGATCTGTCACAAAGCTTGTAGCAGGTCACGTCAAGGCCAAATAAATATATGACTAAATATTAGCCTAGAAGCGTGATCAAAAATATTATATTTTTTTCGTTGGGTGTAACATTCACACTTAACTAAATATATTTTAAAATTACAAAATATACAAACTGTATAATGTACATATTTATATACAGAAAGAGACAGTCAGACTGAAAGAGAGAACGGAGGCTGTCTGCGACATGTTCATGCACTCATCACGTGTAAAGATCGTGTGGCAATGCGTCTGTAAATATGTTGGCGCATAGTCTCAACCAAAGAAATGTGTGGATTTTACTTTTATTTGATGTTGATTAAAATTAATGATGGGGGGAAAACACCCTGGCATTTCCAATGTACTTTGTCTTATTTATTTGTAGTGTAGAGGTGCGTAATAATTAGTCAAAAAAAAAGTTGCCTGAGAGAGCAAATATTTTGTTAAATACGGAACCACCTTGTCATAATTACATATAAAAGCTGTCAGAAGGCTATTTTGTAAAGGCCAACTGGTTGACCATCAAATGTCTAGTCCATAGATAATAGTGAGAGATAAAAAGTTTAACAAGGTCAAATATTTATTAGGGGGGTTATTGACACGAGGGGAAAATGATGAGAAAATTTACCTGATCTGGGACCAAAGAAATGACCCTGAAAATTAGCCAAAACTATATATATAGAAGCTAATTAATTAAAAAGAATTTATGTAGTATTTTATATGTCAGATTAAGATGCTTACATTCTCTTTTAAACTGGCTCATTGATAGGCAGTGGGTAAAACACATATCAAGTACAACAAAAGCAATCGGTGGTGACACAGAAACCTATAGAGATTTTGACTCTTGAAACATCCGACGCGTCGGTGCCACAGAACTTTAAGAGATTAATATTTCTTATTCGAAAGTCTATTTGGAAGGTTTGTGTATCAGATAATGGTTGCGTCTCTCGCAAATAATTTTTAAAATATTTGTTTTTGAAAATTTGTTTTAATCTTTAAAATAAAATTTTTCCTTAAGTCGATAATTAATATTTTCAAAGAACATTTATTTTTTCTCAACATTTATAGAACAACATCGATAAAAATCGTTTTTTACAAAGTTGGCTTGAAATAAATTCTGGCTTATTTGATCGTATTTTTGGTATTGGTTATTTTTTGGAGCTCGATATTATTGTGTGCGCCATACAACATTGAAGATATTAAGTGTATTGCACGATTTATGTATATTCTTTGCCATGCCTCTATTCGTTTCTCCGTTTCTGGCAGATTGTTATCTTTTTCGGGTTTTCCGACCTTGGGGGCACATTTTCCAATATTTAAAAACAGTTTAAGCATATTTTTTTGAATATCCTTGACATTAAAATATCGTAATAAATGACTTGTTCGATTTCTAATTAAAGTCAAAACTTAACTTTCAAAATGAAAACAAAACTATGTTAAAATTAAATTTTTTGTTTGTGTACATTTTTTTATACTTTTAATAAAATTATTAATATCTTCGATTTCTAATATAAATAAATTTTTTATTATATTTTGGAACAATTTAAAAAATGATCGTAAGTACCAAACTCGACGAAATACTTACAATACTTTCGGGCCAAAAAAAGAAGTGGTCAAAATCCTGAGTTGTTTTCCGAAAATCCAGTGTCTCTTTTTCTATTGCAAAGGGACTCTAACTCTCTTTAAGAGTGGTGCTTGACAACTGTGTTCCACTTAAAAAAATAAGTGTAAATACTTAACTTATTAACGAAATATGCCTTATCTTTACGATCTCTCGAACGCCTCTATAAAGTAGACGACCTGGGAATTCAATTTGTGCCCAAGCTTTATTTCAATAATCATATGTCTGTCACTGCAAAGCTATGGGAGTTCTTGGCTTTATCAAAAGATAATCGAAGGAATTTAATGACCCTTATGTCTCGAAATTCTATATATTTCTCTAGTTAGGCCTATTCTTGATCTCTGCTTAGCCTAACAGTCAAGTTATAGGCTCTAAAGAGAGTGGGACCTCCTCCCATTTCTATCCACAATTATTGTCATTTTGGCTGTGACATAGTGTTATTGAAGAACATCTGAGCTAAAGCTACAAAGAGTATAAAAAACGCTGTCCTGCTAATTTTATTTTGTTTTAAAAATTTTTTTAAAAATTTGTCAAGCAACAAACTCCATTTAAATAAAATATTGTCCTAAAATCAAACTCCAACTGATCATCTCAAAACCCTAAAAGAGTTTTCATACTTAAAACACGTTTTGTTTCCCCACCTTTTATGTGCATTGCATATTAAACAGCAAATATTTATGAACTTGTTAATTTCTCGTCTTATTGTAAACCGGACCCCCAAAATATATGCATAAAAAAACCAAACGAATTCTGCATTTAAATGCAGTTCACCAAACAAAAAAAAAAAAGAAAGAAACGTTATCATAAAACTTGTTTTCCTGGCCTATAAAGAAAACCTATGTAAATGTTTCATAGTTATTACTTAGTTTGAAAAAAGTTGACACGTCCCCACAAACTGAAAGCAGGAAAGCTAAAAAAAAAATAAAAAACGAGACCAGCCTGTGGTCTCTCCTCTTTGGTGTTGGGTGTTTAAAGCCCCCACACACACATGTGTGTATACGATAAGCAATCGCGCCCCGCACCGAAAACCTGTTGAAGAAAATGCATTCGAGAGAGCATGCCTTCGATGCGTGATCGTCTACGTCGACGATTGTAGATCGTCGTATACGTTGGTAGCCATATTCGCCGGGCGGTGGTATGATCGTCGACGGCGCTGTGTGTTTGATAAACAGAGCTATGCCAACCTGGCAATAGCCAACAATTGTTGGCTATTTGTATTATTATATATATAGTATATATGTTTAGCTCTTCTCCCCCTTTTTCTGTTTGCAAATCATTAAATGTTCTTTGCTTTGTTCGATGGTATTTGCAGGGGAGGCAGACGGAATCGTTCAAGTCGGTTAAATATGTCTGACGCTAATTTTTAGCTTTATCTTCTATATCTTATCAATCAATGATTAACAAACCATAAATATTTTACAGCGGGTTTTATTAAGGAATTTTTTGAATTTTTTTTATAATTTTAGAGCAAAAACTTTGATAATTTTAAAAATAAATTATGTATATTTTAGGAATGGAGTTTGCTTTAAGAATTAAAGGTCTCTTTCCAAAGGACATATAAATTTATTTCGTTATAATACTTCATGTGAATAAATACACTTTTGGAAAGCTCTAAAGGCTTTTTAAAATCTGTCTTTTTAATATATAACATAGTACCTCATTGCCAACTGGAATAAGGCCTTTACGGGAAAAAATGCATTAGCTTGGCATTCCTTTAGGATATGATTCAATATTTCTCTACTTAAGATTTCAATTCCCTTCCAACTTGTTCGTCAAATTTTCCCCTAGTTAAAACATTTATTCATACCAACTTATCGGTCAACGCCCTATCCAAGTAGCAATTAGTTGTTGTTTCCAAGAGCAGTTTTGCTGATTGTTCAATTAACTGTGTGCTCAGTAAATAATTGTTTTTTAAATAGATTTTTATTTGAATTGTTTATAAGAGTCTCGTAAAAATACTCTTAAGATGTCAAAAAATAAAATACATTTTTATTAGATAATAACTCACCTTAACCCTAGAACCGTGCATAGTCAAAACTGACGTGGACCATCTTTGGGGTACGAATGTACCCCAGTACATTTGTATGAGAATTAAATAAATTCAAAGAGATTTACAAATGGCTTAAAATTTGGCTTAACAAAATATTTTTGTATTTTATATATTTGGTACAGAAAATTTTTGATAAATATATATAAATAGAAAATAGTTAAAAAGTACCGTAATTGATTTTTCAGTTCCAGCGTAGCGACTTTCCAGTTCAATACAGACAAATCCATCTAATTTGTTTGTATTATTTTGGTAATGCTTCATTTACTGACATGACTTGTACGGCTTTTCGATTCGTTACCATCAAAACTTCTTCAATTTTTAAGACGTCAAGAGATTGAGGCTCTTAGGGGCTATAACAGCCAGATTTACATTCACATTTAAGACGTTAAAATAGATTTGAGTACATTCTCTTTTCGCAAAAAAAAAAAGTTTTGCAGACATCAGCTGATGCATTTTAATTTTTTTCTATACTCAGTTTTTGTTCCGGGGTAATATTGTACCCCATCAAAGTATAGTCAACATTTTCGAATTTTGATCTCTGTAAGCTGTAAATTTAAAGAACTTTTTCTTAAACGTAAGTGTTACATTTACAAGGGATTGACTCATATAATGTTTAAATATTCTTAAAGCTTCTTTTGGCACAATTGTACCCCAAGTACGTTTTTAGGGTTAAGCGACGTTAACCACTTCCCTTTTATCTCAAGAAAATTAATTAGATTTCTAGACTCAAACGAAATCATTTTACTATTTTATAAGTTCCACTAACCGAAGCCTTAAAATTTGTGAACCTACCTTAGTTTATGTATATAAATATATATCCTAATCTAAAGCAACAGGAGACATAATTCTTTTGTGCAAATATATAGAAAAGGCAGTAGACAGCATCTTCGAAGTTCGAACATATAAAATATAAATGTATTAGCATAGCCAGCCGAGTCGATATAGTCATGACCGCCTGTCTAAAATATTGTTCGGCAATGGAAGCAGAGACGTCGCCAGATAAGTTGTGTATGGCCCCATTCAGCAGATAATTCTGATTAGCGATTACTAATTTACGAATTTGCGATTGCTGAAGTGACTCGGCATAAGGGATTTTGTGACTTTGGTCGTTTTTATCATCCTATACACTCGCAGTAAAAAAAAATGCAATATTTTCGTTTTATAAATAGTCGGTCACACTGAAAATTTCAATATGAGTGCTTGCAAATGAGGTGGGCAATCGGTAATCGTTCTCACTAATCAATCATTTTGTTTGATTACTTTTCTGCAATCATGATTGGCAAATATACCAATCGCAATCGGTACTTACAGCATTTAGAGACGATTTCTCATCTTTTACATAGCCCTATTTCGCACTCTCGCACTTACTTTTCCGCATGTAACAAATGCTCTGAACAAACAAATTTCTGTCGACGACACACCATATATAATTCTACCGTGTCGGCAGCGACCATGTAAAAAAATCGAAGGAAAAAAAATAATCGTTCTGTTTAATCATTTATTGTGTGGCGACCGAACAGTTGACACAGCTTCAGTGTGCACTTGAAAATTGATGAAAAATTTTGTCGCCATACTTCTATGCTATCCAATCACCCATTTGATTCACGCACATGCATACAAATTTTGTGTGCTCTCCCCTTCGAGCTCACTCTCGAGCTCTTAGCAATAGCTGTCAATTGACAACGGAGAGCGCATGGTGTAAGAATACTAACGACGGTGTAAATTTGTCAATTCAGAGCTTTTGCTAAGAGAATGAGAATAAATGCTTCAGTACACAAATTTTGTATGTATGTGTCTGTAAAGCAAAGTTCACAGAGGCAAATAATTAGCCCAAATTTTGTTGAAAATTTGTCTAAATATCTTTTACCTTAGACTTCGAAAGGACTTAAATGTAAAGCAATGGATCCGCAAATAATCTGCTCTAAAAGTTCTGATTAATTCCCTATTTAGGCCTATTTTGACCAATTTTCAATTAAATTTGGGCAAATTATTTGCCTGTGTGAACTAAGCAACCTTTCCCTTCAAGTGTCAGTTGCACACTAATGATATGCTAAGTATGCAGAGACCCTTGAGAGTGACCGCCTCATGTAAGATTACAACCATGGTAAGGCGTAGTTTTTAAAGAAAATGCACTCGGTATTTGTGGCCAATGAAACAGTTATTGATAAATTCATAAGTTTCATGTTTCCCATTTTCTTAAATAATCCCAGATGTTCTAACCCAATTCCCATATGAAAGCGATACGTAGAACAAATGGGAATATATTTAAAAAAAAATAATATGAGATATATTCCAAATAATTTGGAATATATGATCAACTTATTCTATGTATACACTGTACAGTAAACTCTCCCCTACTCAAAGGAATTTCCGAACTAGGTTGACCTAAGCAAGAGTTTTGTTTTATGAATTGTTATTATTCTTTCACATTTTTGCTCAACTTGCTTGTTTATTTTTGCAATAAATTTAATTTAAGATATAATCCATATTTTTCACACAGCTCGTGTTATTCCACATATATTTCAAAATGGGTGTGTTTTTATTTACATAGCCAACAGACAAAAAGTCAGGAATGAAAATGGGACAAAAAGTAGGTGTGTTATATAGATTTAAAAAAAAAGGAAGGAATAATATTAATTTTGCTACATTTTGTTTTGGATACGTGACAACAAAAATAGAACCAAAAAAAATATACATCATACTTCTGGCGAAACTGAGTGACGCAAAAACCATAATAAATGAACTTAGGATGGGAAATAATTTCAGATTTACCATAAGACCTGAATATGTCAATTGATAGGCTATTAATTAGCTGCCAAAAATGAGTTGAATTAATTAAAAAAAAGATGCACCGACAAAACGACGCAGTTTCTTAACTAAACACAAACAAAACCATTAAACTGCTCAACATAAAAATAGAAATCCTGAAAAAGTCATTGACCAGCATTTTGCAGGGTGGTTCAGGTGTTGGGCACACTGATAAGACCAAGTTCAAGGTTAGCTAAAAATAATGCTGATTTCTTTTTTTTTCTTGCAGTCGTGGCCCCAAAAAACATGTGATCTTTGCAGATGATGAGGGTTTATCATTAACAGAGGTGCGCGTTATGTCCGAACCCTCAAATGTGCCACCCTATTGGAGCATGAAATTTTTGGAACAAATAACACAAGGACTGGTTAGTCCACATCCACCAGATCAATGGACCGTGGACTTTAAGCAACCAGCCTCAGATTATTTAAGCTTTAGGTGAGTTTAGCAACACTTTTTAAATAAAACAAAACTAATTTTGCATCATTTTCTAGGCAAAAGATTGAAAAGGAGTTTGTATCCCTGGAGAATGTCATTGTCAAAGATGAGGAATCCATTGTGGTGGGCACCATTAAGGTCAAAAATATTGACTTTCAAAAGGAAATTATAGTACGCGTTACTTGGGATGATTGGAAGAGTCAACAGGATATATTCTGCACTTTCAATAGGGCCTATGGTCCAGGCACTACCTGTGCTCATGTGGTTTTCGATACATTCTCCTTTAAGATCACTTTGCCACCATCCTCCAAACGTTTGGAATTTTGCATATGCTATCGTGCCAATGAAACCGAATATTGGGATAATAATGATGTAAGTTTTTTTTTTACTTAATAGTGTAATATTTGATTAACCCTTTCTTCACTTTTAGGGTAAAAACTACACCATTAGCAAGCGTTCACCTTTCTATTACAATGCCTTGGCGCCCTATGATAAGGGTCAAAATCGTAATACCAGTCAACAAATGCGTTCTACCTTAACCGATGCCTTGGCCAAGGCTCAAGATCCCAAAGGCTGGACTACCGAGCCGCAGACGCCCTATTGGTAGAACTAGGGGTCTAAAAAATCTCTCATTTATTGCCGCCACTATGAACAGAGTTTTTTTTTTCTTTATAGAGAGAGTGTTAAGATTTTATTAAATATGGTACAAACTCCTACAAAAATAATGATGCGTGCCATTGACTTGAGGTCACTACTTTCGAAAAACAACTAGAATTTCAAAATCATATCTATAACTTTTTATTTTTGTATGTTTTACTGCGTGCCTGTGTGATTGTCTACCGTACATAACTGATATTAGTTTTAAACACAATTTTTTAAGGCGTGATCTATCTGTCCTAGCAAACCATTGTTTCGAAATTTTCATCATATGCAAATAAATAGAAAAACCCACACACAAAATTAAAATTAATTACCAATTTTTAGATTTTAAGCTTTTATTTTGCATACAAAAGGTTTCGTTTTTAATTATTAATATTATATATCAACATTTTTCTTTGGTTATTTGAAACGCTAAGACTGAAATGGCTTGTTATGGAGAGAAATAAAAATACGTCAAAACTGTATCATCACATACTAAAAAAAAAACAACAACAAGATCCCGTCTATCTGTTATATCTAATTAGATCATAAGTGATTTGTACATACGAAAAAACAAAAACCATTTACCAGAAAATTGCCTGTTAAATACATTTATATACCGTATAATGTTAGTCTGTAGTCCTTATTTAGAGGTTATTTAGTTAGTAAGGCGCCTATTCAACTGACATAAAATCCTATAAAATATCATTTCTTATACAAGCATATGTGAGAAAAACACCCCCTATAATTATTTAGTTTATATGAATAAATCACAACGAGCCATTTAATTATACTTAATATCCTGCTCATTGCTCATAATGAAATAAAAGTTTTTGTCAAGAAAAAAAAATTTGGATAAAAAATGTGTTTTTATTCTACTACTTTTCCTGGAACGCATTTATATAATTCTAGCTATATACCCGGCTCCGGTCGATATTTTTGATATTCTTTTGATTTTTTCACAAAGTTTAGAAAATTTTGATACCGTTATAAAAAAATTTTAATCAAATTTAAACCGGTTAGGAATCGCTATCCACAAACTGGTAAGGAAAGCGTTTTCATCCAGGAAAATATCTAACTCCATATAACGGTAGGTTTCAAGTTTATTTATTTAGTTATTAGCAACTTCACCATTTTGAAACTGTTACATTTAGGTATTTTATAAGTAGATTAGGTAATAAGGAAGAAGAAAGGCTGTAGAGGGTAAAAGGATTCCCTTCTGATTCGATGGGGGAAATTTAGTTAGTCTTATGACTTGCTACGTCTCTGCTCTTAGCAAAGGTAATCAGAAGGGTTGCCTCAAAGGTATCAGAAGTCGCTACGAATTGCTGAGATACCAAAGAATTGAAGTCTTTACCGCCTCGTCGGAACTGTAACCACTGAGAAGGAAAGAGTAATGGATGTAATCCCTGCATCTTAAATAATTTTTATACCCGTTACTCGTAGAGTAAAAAGGGTATACTAAGTTCGTGCAAATGTATGTAACAGGCAGAAGGAAACATTTCCGACCCCATAAAGTATATATATTCTTGATCAGCATCAATAGCCGAGTCGATATAGACATGTCCGTCTGTCCGTCCGTCTGTATGAACACCTAGATCTCAGAGACTATAAGAGCTAGAGCTACCATTTTTTCAGTGTAGACTTGTATTGTCTGCACGCAGATCAAGTTTGTTTCAAATTTTTGCCACGCCCCCTCCCGCCCCCGCAATATGAAAAAAACCTCATATCTCCAACAATTTTGAAAATAGATTGTTCGAACCTTCTAGACATATACTTTAATCATCATTACCTATCGATCCGCCGTACATCATTTTTCGATCAGATGAACCATAGTAGAGTTACCGCCCCCGCAATTTGACAAATACCTCATATCTCCCACAATTTTGAAAATACATTGTTAAGTCCTTCTAGACATATATTTTAATCATCATTACCTATCGATCCGCCGTACATAATTTCTTCATAAGATGAACGATAGAAAAGTTCCCGCCCCCGCAATTTTAAAAAATCCTCATATCTCCCACAATTTTGAAAATAGATGGTTCGAACCTTCTAGACATATATTTTAATCATCATTACCTATCGATCCGCCATAGATCATTTCCTGATCAGATGAACGATAGAAAAGTTCCCGCCCCCGCAATTTCAAAAAAATCTCATAGCTCCCACAATTTCGAAAATAGATTAATCAAACTTTTTAGACATGTATTTAATCATCATTACTTATCGATCCGTCATACATAATTTCCCGATCAGATGAGTTATAGTAGAGTTGCCACCCCCGCAATTTGGGAAAAACACAATTTGGGCATGTTGTGATCTAATAAAATATTCTGAAATAAACCTTACCCTGAGTAACGGGTATATCGAAGTCGAGCAGGGCCGACTTCAACTTACGCTCTCGTTAGGTATGGCTTCGAATAAATATTGAACCGGTTACAAAACTACACATTAAGTCTTACGCGTCTCGCAATTTTTGAGAAGGTTTAAACTGTTTCGGAACCAGATTGAACATATATTTAAATATTTATTTAAGCTGTTTTGAAATCGGGCTTAAACCACTCACACGGAATTTTAAAATCGCTACTCAAATAATAAGACTCAGAACCACTAATGAACCGATTAAATTGGGTTCTTAAACAAGCATAAAGTCTCACCCTATTTTATAAACCTACACCTCAATTTTCAAGATCATAAATTCTTTAATTTGTGAGATAAGGCTCCATCTCCGGTCGTACACAGAAAACACCAAAATCATGGGTTCAATAATGAGATATAACTTAATTGAACCGGTTCAATAATGAGATATGACCCAATTGAACCGGTTCAGCGGGATCGGATCCGGTCTTGAAATAGTAAAATGTCTATCTCTATATATTTTACATTCAAATTCAATTTTAAGTTCATGAACCACTTTTGAACCGGTTCAGCTGGTTCGAAAGCGGTCTTGAACAAAATTTAAATCAATAGATGTATAGATTTTAAGTCCTTCTTTTGGAATTACAATATAAAAATAATAGCATTTCTGCTTTATCCGGATAAAGTCGGTAGTATCTCTCTGATAAAATCATACACGCCATAGAAAATAGGCGCTCGCATGGCACCGATGTAAGATATATTAAAAAAAAACAAAAAATAGATGTTCCGAGGTGGGATCGAACTCACAACCTCTCCCTTATTATAGGTACATACGATACCCACTGAGCCACACAAGATCATTTAAAATTCAGGGACCGAAAATAACAGTTATGGAAGTGAAAAAAATTACTACGAAAAAGGGATCCTTTGATGAAATGGATGAAACATAAACCTTCATAATTTTGAATGGCGAGTCCTGAAATGGAATAAATTTTTATTTGCAATTTTTATCACAAAAAAATGTTGAAATTGTTTTATTATAATTTTATTACAAAAATTTTAATTAATTTTTATTTTGAAATTTTTATAATAAAAATTAATTTTTAATTGTTATGACAAATTTTTATTATACAAATTTTTATAAAAATTTGTAATCTAGTAGGCGTTAGTAAATATTAGAATGTTTTTGATAAAAGGTTACAAGATTTACTCAAACCTACTAGATAAATAATTTTTTAAAAAATTTTTATAATATCAATTTTTTATAACAATTCAAAATTAATTTTTATTATAAAAATTAAAAAAAAAATTAATTTTTTATATTTAAAAATTTGAAAATAATTGTTATTCCAAAATTTGTATCCAAAAAGTTATAACAGTTACGGTCCCTGATAAAATTATACACAAGTTAAAGTACAGTTACGTTCTCTTATTTCAAATTTATTACAAAACTAAAACATCTACCATGTTATATTTTCACCCAATAACGGTTATAGCTAACTGTTATCAAAAATAACGACGTTATTTGATTATAACTGTTACCAATATTAAGCAATATTAAAAATAACAAGACTTGAAAAAATCGCAACACTAATGGTTTGTTTTTTGATCATTTGGACAAGAAAGTAGTCCTATTATTTTTTTCCCAACTGTATGTGCCTCTTTTGACAATCCAGCGTCCATTACAAAATGACCTAAGATCTCTAAGCACTTGGTCTCTTGGACTTAAACAATATAAATAACTGTAAAATCATGACAATATTACCGGCCGTGTTTTTATGAATTTACCATTAATGGGAAAGTGTTCGTTTTTATAAAGTCAACGATTTCGTTAAACTTTTCGAACCTAAGTTGAGTCTCAAAGCACTCGTCAACTGTTTGTTGCGACTAGAATATTCAGATAGGTCGCAGTCGAAGCAAATAATATACACTGCCTGCTATATAGTAGGCACAGTACTTTACTGTGCTGATTTTCAAAATTCTGTTTTTTGATATTGCTTTGCCAGAGACCGGTGAGATTCTAAAGCAGACAAAAACTTACTGTTCTTACTCCTTTGAACATGATTTTTTGAGTGTTTTTTAAAAAAAATTCTGGAGAGAAAACTATACGATTTTTTTCAATTTCGTTTTTTGTTTTGTGTTATTTATTAATTAAATTTAAAAATATTTTAGAATTCGATAGCTGTTCAACAAGTTGCCAATTAAGGTCTCAAAAAAAAAAAAAGATGTAGAGGTGGTAGCCATGATTCCGGGACTTCAGGTTATCGGAAATGAAATCGCGCTTAAATTTTAATCACTTTAGCAAGAACATTGCTCCACTTAAATGGCTATATCCACTAAATTATTTTGAATTTCTTAAAATGGTTTGAAGGAGATGAATGAGGAATATTTAATCTATATCAATAATGCAAAACAAAAAAATCGAAAAACAAAATTTTCAATGGAAGAATACCCCCTTAAGCGGAACTTTTCGACTTTTTCTGCTATAATTACAGCAATTTAAAAACTGTTTAAAAACCAAAACAACAAAATTTGTAAATCTAGACTCAGAGTTTTACATGCTCTTGATCTAACCTCTATAAATTATATTTCAATCTTCCCCCAAGTCAAAAGTTTATTGCCAGCTAATTTCTATAAATATAATTACAGAGTTGCTAACTCAAAGTCGTCACTTTTGAAAACCCGTTTTTAACAAATCAAAATGCCTTTTTTTTAGTTTTATAATTTAATTTATTCAGAGTGCATGTTGGGGAGGGGGAAAACTGTATTGCCTGGGTGACACTTGAAATAACATAATATCATTTATCATTTAGAGGGAGGGCGGAAAGAGGGTAAGCAGATGAAACAACATACAAATATACTTTTCCAGACAGTTGGCTTATCTTTATACATAACAATTGTAGCATAAAGATGGAATACTTTGAACTTGAGTGTAGCTTAATTAGATAGTTAGAGAATGTTTTCAACAGAGTTTCGCTGAGAGTTAAGAAATGCAGAAGAAGAGTGTTTGTGTTCGTGTTCCTGGAATGTCCGTTCGACATTAATCAAAAGTTGGTTAAAAAAATAAAAATATACAGAGAAAACAATTACTAGAAAGTACAAGCATGTATGTTGCCCCTACTGGTTACGGATTCACCCCTTACATCAGCTCTCTGGCCTTAAACTAAAATTTTTATCATTGAGTTTAGAGACCCTCCTTAAAGATGCTTGCCTTCCTTCTCCAGGCGGGCTTTCAGACTGGCTGGGGCCTCTGGGGGTGGGGGACGGGGAATGCCCAAAGCCACCTTGACACCATCATAGATGAACCATTGCAGGGCGGTGAGGGTACCAATCATAATGATACGTGGAGCCAAACCATTCCACATGCCCATGAAGCCCAATGATCTGGCCACACCCAAAGCGGTGGCACCCTTGGTCTGATTCAGTTTGGACACAACCACATCAGCGGGATGAGAGACAATAGCACAGAAAACACCGGCAATATAACCAGCGGCAAAGGTGACAACCAGCTGTTCGCCCTTGGTGCAGTCGGTACGGGGCTTGGGCACCACATACCTAGAGTAAAAGATTCATATAAAATAATTCTAGATTGAGAATTAAACTGTTTACTTACTTGTACAGCAGCTCCACGGTACGCTCGAAGCAAGCGAACTTCATCATGGTGTATGGGATTTGACGCATCCACAGGGGCACCAGACCCTTGTAGAAGGCATTAATACCCTCATCCTTCATCATTTTGGGCACTGCCTCACGGAAAGTGTTGGCAAAGCCGGGCACCGTTTGAATCTTAACCTTGGCCGCCTCGAAGGGAGCCAAAGCAATATCGGCAAAGAATTCAGCCGAAGCGGAGGCAGCCAAATAGAGGGAGGTACGATACAGATATGCATTCTCCTCGCCCAAAAGATTGGCATACTTCACTTTGAACACCTCATACAGACCAAACTTGCACAGACCCTAAGATATGAATGTAATTGGGGTTATCAGCTGACTCGATGGGTTGGTTATGTAACTCACCTGCGCCGAATAACCCAACAGGGTGGGGAACCAGCCCTTGGCTAGACCACGAGCACCCTCCTCGGCCACGGTAACCTTGAAGCCATGGAACAGATTCTTATACTTGGCCTGATCCACCTGCAGACGGCACTTAACCAAATCGAGGGGCACCACAAATGTATGTGTGGTACCACAGCTCAAAATGCCACCGATTCCGCACAAAGCAAAATATTTGGTGCTACCAAATTCACAGGAATCCTTATGATCTACGGCAGCGGCGGCGGCAGCAATTTCCCGTCCATGTACGGGACTCTGAGCCAATGTGGTGATGGGAGCAGTTTCATCCGACGCACATTGGACCTGGCTGAAGGGGCCACGGAATGGCGAGTTTTTGGCAGATTCAAAGAAGTATGAGAGCATTTTGAGTGGTTAACTGTAAATAGAAGAAATTGGCAAAAAGGGTGAAGGTGAGGGGGTGTTGGTAGTACGCCATGTGCTTATCTAATTTAATCAGCTGCTCCGGGTAGCGGTTGAGCTCTTTTTTGTTTGCTCTCTCTCTCTCTCTCTCTCCCCCCGTGGTCATTTTTCTAGGTTACATAATGACGTGCCTGAAAGGTGCCCGAATCCGCGGCTTTCTTGCATTTACTTACAAATATAAAAATTACACTAATATTTAATTTGAATTTAACATATTGTTTAAACAATTTTGATTAATTACGCAAATCGAGTTTGATTTTGTAATTGTTGTAGGAGAGGGCGGCAGAGAGGAGAGTGTCACGGTCACACTGGTTTGAATTTGGAAATTCCCTCAGATTTTATTTAAATTATGCAAAGTTAAGATATAAAAACTGTAAAAACTAGTTGGCTTTTGCACTTAATTAAATTATATAAATTAATATTTTATATAATTATGCAACTCACGTCAGCAACGATTTTCGGCTTGCCCGCGGCGTAGGGTTCAGACACAGAGTAGACTATAAAAAGAGATAGGAATGCTCCGTCGATGTAGCCGTCAAGATAGCGACGAATCGGAACGATGGAATGCGGAACAAGGGAGCAATTTTTATTTTCCCTTTATTTAGCAACAAAATAAATATAAAAAATCGGTAAATGCAAAATTGTTAAGAAATTTAATTATTATCTATCTATTGATTTAATTTATTCGGGGGTGAACTAGTTTTTTGACCGACCGTTTATATGGCAGCTATATGCTATAGTCATTCGATTTTGATACATTTTTCCAGCATTACGTGGAAGCATATATAGCTAATATATTCCACGATTGGTGACTCTACGAAGGAAAACAAAAAAGTTTTTCTCAGTAGAACTAGTTTTTGGACCGATCGTTCTATGTCAGCTACATGATATAGTAATCTGATCTGGCCTTTTCCGAGAAATGTGCAGGCTATGTGTATTTTAAGACTTTTTGCAAAGTTTGGTCAAGATAGCTTTAAAACTGAGGGAGGAGTTAGCATAGAAACAGACATACAGACGGAAATGAACTCGGCTCGTCATGCTGATCAAGAATATATATACTTTATGGGGTCGGAGATGAATATTGCTATGCGTTACCAACATCGTGACAATTTAAATATACCCTCTGCAAGGGTATAAAAAGATAGAGCAGATCCTGTTAGGTCATACTGTAATGAGTAATTTGGTTAAAAGTTTTATTTCTGATACGGTTCGGTTCCGATACGGTACCCGAATTTTTATTTTGGTATAACGGTAGGTACCGGTACGTACGTAAGATCTTTTTAGCGTTTTGGATTGTTTTAGACCAGAATTTAAGTCTATGTTCCAATATGGCCCTTATCGTCGTAAAATAGTCAAAGGGGTAAAACAAAGCATTTTTAAAACTGAAAGTAATATTTTTAAATTTGAGGACGTAATTTTCAAATTCTATCTCTATAATTTAGATTAACATTTTTCTAGCTTAAATTTTAAATGTTTGTTGATCTTTTATCAGCTGAAATATGTATATGAAAAAATTATAAATTAGTTAGATAAATTATAAGCAACCGAAATGGTACCGGTATAAGCGTTTCGGTATGGTTCCGGTTTTTTCGGTTTCTATTATAACGGTTAACGGTTTTCGTTTCTAAAAACAATTTCAATGCAATACATAAATACAACCCCGAATAAATACAATCAATAGATTATGCATTTCTTAACAATTTGGCATTTATAGATTTTTAATTTTGTTGCTAAATAAAGGGAAAATAAAAAAATCCATACTCCATCGTTCCGATTCGTCGCTAACCGAACGTCAGCTGTTGAGGAAAAGAAGGGAATTTATTTTACCCAGCTTTTAACCACTTTTTAATTTGTGGCAGAGTGACCAACTTTGAAATTGGCGCAAAAACTCTAAAAGTTTAAATTCAAAAAAAAAAATAGCTAAATATTAAAGGTCTTTTTATGCTAACAATAAATTAATGCAATCTGTGTAAGAATTTGACTAATTGTAAAAAGAAACTGAATTAATCTTGTATTTGTTAAGTCGAAACTTTGGGAAATCAATAAATAGCTCGATTATCTGATTAAAACGATTATCTGAATGGATAAAGTGTTTAAATTTTATTTGTATTCTTATTTAATAAATGGGGATTTCTTTTCTGACGTGATATTCGTACGATAAAATATATTTAAAAAAAAAATGAAATAGACAAGTTTTTAAATTTTTTTTATTTATGTTGTTGTTCAATAGCACTTTATGTAGAAAAAAAATATTTTCATCGCCAAAATCAAATCCTCTTTTGGGACTCATAATCAATCAAAAAAGGTTTAGTCTTTTATCTTGTTTTACTGTGTATTATATGCTTTCGTTATTTAGAAAAAATTCATTTTTAATATAAAGGCAGAAATATAAACTCGATCTCCCACACTCCCCTCCTTTCGCAATAATACCAAAAAAAGTTTTATTATCAAAATGCAGCTCGTCATTCGAATTATAATTCAAATTCGATTTCAAATCCTTTGAAGTTAGCACGCCCACAATTTATCGATACGCAGTGAGTAGCGGTTTAGTCAGCTGTTGTCATAACAACAACAACAAGTTTGCCATTGTCAGTTCGTGCATCGCGCCGCGGAAGGTAAAATATAAAACAAAAATGTAAATAAAAAGAAAACGCCAAATATTGAACCTTTTTAAAGTGCCTCGGTAAACAAATAAGTGTTTAGAAATGTGAAATTGTTCAATTAAATGTCAACAATATGTGAATGTCAATGTACCTGCGCAGGTGGCGGGTGCGCAGGCCCAGGATATCAAGTAAGCACTCTGAGCAACTGTAAAACCCGCTCTCCCACTCTCTCTCTCTCTCTCACTCACTCTTTTTGCCGCTCTCTAAGCCGCTCTGACCACTCTACTGAAGCTTTGAGTCAGGTTGGTGTTTGCTTTTAGATTTTGCTTTTGCTGTGTTTGCTTTTTTTGTTTTGTCTTTGCGGCTGTGTTTTCCCGCTTTGTTGGCTTATTTTGCTGTTGCCTTTACACAGTTTGAGTTTGATACGTTGCGCGTTCGCACACGCGCTCGCTCTTCTTTTTCTACGTTTCTCCGGCGGATTTTTTGGTTGGCCAACGCGACTTCTTGTTTGGGCCTGCGTACTTTGCGGCTAATTTTCTACCCAAAAAAAAAAACAACGAAAAAGTGAAATATAAAAATTACCACAACAACAAAAAACCCAGCAAATAATTGAGTAATTAAGTTAAATGTAAGAAAGAGAATTGTCCAGTGAATTGCTTTATGGCGTTAAAGTGTGTGTAACGGTTTTTTGATGTGTTTCGAAAAAGTGTTAAAACAGTTTGGAAAGCATGCAAAAAGGGCAACAGCTTAAGAGGATATTTTGAAATGAAATTATGTGTGTATATAAAAATAAGATTGATATTTCGGAAGATATTACAATATATTATGTAAAATTGTTGGTTAATTGAAAAAAAATCTAAGATAGAACTTTCGTATCGTTAACAAAAAATGTTTTGGTTCAAAAATAATTCTGGAATTTTTTGACAATAAGAATCTATTTCAATATAATGTGTGAGCGCCATCTGTATGTAACGAAACACTTTGGAAATGTTTAGTTCCTACAAATTGATCCCTCAAACTAGATCGCGTACCGAAACTCCTCATTTTATAAGCACCCGACTAGAGATGGGCATGGGAGATCGAAACCTGAATTGAGAAATTAATTTATAATGATATTTATTAATTTTCATATAATTTCCTACAGAAAATGAATCTTTTAAGGTTCGGGCAAATTCGGATATTTCCGTGAAAACCTGTCGATAACCTTAAACATTTATTTGACTTGCTTTTTGACCGTGAAAATTTAAAAGAGACTACTCCTAGCTTCTTTATTAACACAACAAAATAAATAAAAATATGATATCGATTCAACTATGAAATAAATCAAACAAAAACCATTGACTTATATTTGAGATAGAAAAACAAAATAGAGCAAAGCTTACATCGGCTTCACCAAAGTTTAAATAAGCAAAGATATCCCTACTTTCTTACGAAAATTTAATTTTCTTAGCTGACCAACAGATGCCGCTTTTTTTTCGGCCATATTACTGACCAAACGATTGGATCGAGTCTTGTATGGAAGCTGAACGATATATTTATTTACGGATTTTGATTTAAGTCGGGAAATTGTTTTGAAGCAGATAATATTCATAATTAACATGTATAAAGACTGTACCATTAAAAATGTTTTCTCTCTAAGACCAATTTTCGGGCCGATCAGTTGAAAAGCAGCTATACAATATTATCACCCGATTTGAACCAAATTTTGTAGAACTGTTTAAAAGCATATAATATTCATGATTGCTGAGTTTAAGAACGCTTAAATGGTAATCAAAAAAGTTTTTTTTACTAAGAACCGATCGATTTTTCCGACCGATCTGATTTTGACCAAATTTTGTACAACTGTCTGTAAGCATAAAATATTTATAATTTCTGAGTTTAAGATCGTTATCATAGTAAGCAAAAAAAGTTTTACCCTTTTTTTCGACCGATCGTTCCTATGGCAGCTATAAGATAAAGTCTTCCGATCCGGGCGGTTCCGACATATTAACAGCGTGCACTTTTTAGTCTTATTTTTAGAAAACTTTGTGCAAAGTTTCAGCTTAAAAGCTTTAAAATGGAGATTTAAGTCTGCGTAGAAATAGACAGACGAAAGGACAAACCTTAATCGGCTTAGCTCGCCGTCCTGATCAAGAATATATATAGTTCATATACACTTGCAAATGTATAAAATCGTACTAAGACCAAATTTAAGACCGATCGTTTCTATATGATAAAGTGGTTCAATTAAGAATAGACTTGATAGAAACATGTGAAGGCATATGCAACTTATAAATACGAAGATTGAAAAGGTTACCTTTGATAACATACAAGTTTTTCCAATTTACAGTCCGATCGGTTGTAAGACAGTTAAAGAATATAGTTGTCCGATTTTGAATTAAGGCCTGATCTCAGATGACAAAAATTTTATTTTCGGCACTATGCTTCATATAAATAAGACAGCTTCTCAAAAGCATTCTGATTTCAAAGCTCAGCAAACGTGTGTCTATTCATATGTAGCATTGTGACGAAAATAATTTTAATGTCATCTGAGAATAGGCCTTAAACTTGAAAATAAAATAAATAAATGACAATTTTGCAGGCGATAGCATTAAAAACTAGTTTTCCCATAGATCGTTAATTCCGAATTCCGAATTCGATAGATCGGAATAAGTAAAGGTTCTTTTTTCCAAGACACGGTTAGAGAATTCGTAAAGCCAGATTTCCTCAGTCACATACATTTCCAGCAGGGACTCTTCCCGGATCAAATTTCGGTTCCGGTACCGGTTCTGGCACGTTATGAAATATGTATTTCGATAAAAGGTTATATTTCTGTTCTAAATTTATTTTAGATTTCGGTTCAGATACGATATTTGATATGCTTTATCTGTTTGAGTAAAATTATTGGGACACAGAGAAAAAAAGTTATGAAATGGCAGTCATTTCCACATTTTTTCATATCAATTTCACTCCAATATGACGAATATTAACTTGATATAGTAAAAATATCAATACGATCTTTTCTATTAAAAAATAAAAAACAACATTGCCTTGTCTGGGGATCGAACTCAAGACCTTGCACTTTACACGAATGGAATGAACTTTCAACGCAGTCAGCCTACGCACACAATTATGGGCAAACGTCTAAGAGACTATTTTTATTTAGTATGAAATAATTGATATTTTTAAAAGATCATTTTAGCCAGTAAAGATTAAATTGATCTTCAGCTTTTTTTTCTCTGTGGACCTTTTCAATGGACCTTTTGTGGACATTTTTATACATTTCGTATTTTTTACTTGACTTAAGGAAATTTTAAAAATAATAATGATACGTAAATTTTCGAATATTTATCTGATTGCAGTAGCAAAATAGTATTCAGAGTGATTAATTAACACAACTAAGTTTTAAATCAGTTCTGAGCGTTATGTTAAATTCAGTTTCTTAAATAAGTGGCTCAAAACTCAGCACAGGTCAAATTATAACAGTACCATTATTACCGATTCGGTGTGGTTTTGGGTTTTCCAATCCAAATTGTACACTCAACGGTTTTCGGTTCTCAAAAAAAATATTATTATCTGTTCTAGTATCGGTACGTGGTTCGAAAAGGTATTATTACGGTATTATTGCCTGATTTCAAGACTTTATGCAAATTCTGATCAAAATAGCTTTAAAACTGACGAAGGAATGTATCCACTGTATGGGTTCACAGATGCTTCTTTATATGAGTTACAAATATCAGACCAAATTTAGAATTATTTGGAAATATTCGCGTAAACCAAAGAGAATCCGCTATGTAAAGCTGAACTAAAACAGCTTCGCTGGTTCAAACCATGGAATAATTTCCTTCCAAAAAGATAAGATTTTGACAGTCCTGATTATAAGTGAATTTCCGATGTAACTATAAAAGAGTTCGCCTCACCCAGAGGCAAGTTAAGAGAGTCCGAGTCAGAGAGTCAGTTAATCAGATTGATAAATGTCAGTCTGCTAACCAAGCAACACTGTTAAAAAAAATATCTCTGTTTAGTTGGTAATGTTAGCTCTCAATTCTTCTCATATCAGTTCTGTTTTCTATGACCAGCAAGCAGAGTCAAATATTGACATCAACAACAACAAGCAAAAGAACTAAAATATTCCTATTTGAAGAATTTTTAACAAACAACTGAAGAACTCTGATTAACCCATGCAATTCTAACTCAGAAGCTCTGCCAATATCATATTCAATCTGCCACACCAGTTTCAGCTAGTTAACCAAGAAGAAGAAGAAGAAAAAAAACAAAAAATCAGTAAACAAAATTGGCAACTTCCTCGTCGATCGAGTCATTAGCTCCTCCTTGTCTTTGGACTAGGCCCACCACCAGTACTCAGAGAGTACCGCTATGACTAGACAGGCCAGAGGCCTGTCTATATATTTTGTTCACAACCATTAGCCACCGCATTCAACAAACGAGACGCCACACACACATGAGATCGGATCGGATCGGGGACGAGGAAGAAGAAGGGACCCGGCGAAGTTGGCTTGTTGGCCCCTTCACTTTTTTTTTTTCGTATTTTGTGTTGAAAAAGTTGCCGCAGCAAGTGCAATTCGCAATTTCGCATTCCGCTGGCCGAAAGTATCTTTGGAGTTTGCATCTCGGCAGCGTTTAACTGTAAATTGAGGCATGTGCCCCTCTCTCTCTCTCTCGCTTGCTCGCTCTTTTTCTTTTGTCGTCGTCAAGTTCAATGTGCGTTGACAATTTTCCATTTCCAAATGGGCGACGTTTTTCACTTTGATTTTTTATTTCATTTTGGTACTTTCACACAATTTTCATTGTGTTTGTGCAGCTGTGCGTGTATTTTCATTTATTTTAAATCGAACCCGGAACTTAAAACCAATCAGTCTCCTTCGGCATCCAGCTCTGTGAAGATGCGCCAGCTTATCTATCGTTTAAAAATGCATAAATCACAGCGAAAAATCTAGGTGCTTTTTTTTTTGTTGTATTTTGTGAAAGCGCAAGTCGTTTTGTTGTGTATCGTAATTTTTACACTTTTACCAAACACCTAGCGACAGAGAGGGAAAGATTCATAGAGATACGTTTGATACTTTTTTTTTTTTACATACAAGCTACGGCACCATAAGCATCTTTTCACTATTCCTCCGCTTTGGTCGCGTCGTGTTAAGCGGCTTAATTGAAAGTCTTGACTTATGACTCGATTCGACAATATGAATGGGAAAATGCCTTTTCCTTCCAATGGAAATAAATGAAAAAGTATTTTGTGGTAATTGAAATTGAAGTGAAATTGAACAGAAATTTAATTTATTGATAAGTTGAAGTTTATTAAGAGCCCTTTGAGTGATATTTGTTGATTAAATGAAATAGTTTTGCCTTCTATTAAACTTTTAAGTTGAGGTAAAAAAGTTGTAAAAATGTCGAAAGGAAGTAAAAATCATATGCAACTCTAGACTGCTCCTTGGCTAAGTAAATCTTTAAACTTTCATTGATCATTGAATCAAGCGAACCTTAATACGCACCGAACTCTTTTGGTTCTTCTCAAGTGAACCCGGACCAAACTAATTAAGTTATTCTGGTTAGTCTTAAAAACGAAATATATATTCGGATTCGTCAGCTTATTTGACCATACTCAGATATACCTAATAGGAAAAATATATGAAAAAAAAACAAAGACCAATATATACATAGATGCGGTTTCTCATACAAAAAAGGTGTATGTGTATGATGTAGAGTAGTGCCGAATTTCGACAACTAGTTTAAATTAACAAGTCATTAAAATTAACTAATAAATTAGGTCTCAGGGTTTGAACTATATTTTATTTTTTGAACTATTTACTTTTTGACCTAAAGTTATTTTTTCCTATGAATATAAATAAATCCTATAAATTAGTGACCTTCCGAACCTAAAACCGAACCGGACCTCCTCTTTTTGAAAAAGAATTCGGTTCGAAAAATTACCTTTGCCTTGCAGATTAAGGAAGGAGGTCATTGGCTTCTACTTGTCGTCGATGATCTAGTCGGCAGTCCCACCTATCTGAAATTCAACAAAACTCTTTGATCAATCTAATAAATTTTTAAGCAGAGCTCAAACCAAAACCTTGGATTCGATGCTTCTAAATACCGAAGCTTTAACTTAAGGGCGGGTTCGAGACTCTGGACCAAACCTTCTTTAAGCCCCATACGGACCTGCGAAGTGAGGTGGAACGTATTTCTAGTGTGACCAGTTTTATTAAGAAATGTCTCTAAATCTTGAATTTCTTGGTATTTTTCAATTGGTCACACTACTCGATTAGCTATGTTGATGCTGTTGTTTCGATAAAGACAAGCAGCTTATCGTCCAGCCTTGCTGACCAACATCAACTTTGAAAAAGCTGCTATGAAAACTATTTTGATATGCTACACATCAAGCAAATGCAATGATGACAATTCATTTTTCAAATTAAATCGCGCTACTTCGTATGAACGTTGTCCGTACCCCGGAGCGAACACCTTAAAATTTTAAAATTCTTGCAGCTTTGCTTTATACAAACTAAAAATTTTATAAATAACATATTTTAATATTAAGGCGGCTACTGAGAGAATCAATTTCGTAGCAAGAATGGTCGTATAATTGGCTTTGAGGAGCCGGTTTCAAATCGCTAAACTTTTGTATTCTAATCTAGTAACCGGGCATATTTGTGTTTCCATATGCAGTCAAACAGTATTTGTTCGAAGTGCAATCGTTTATACGAAAATCACTAGATTTTTAAGCTTTTCAGGCATCTATTTCATATATATTATCCTATCATATACTCAGATTAAAAAACAATGTTTATTACAAGTGTTACAGTATTACCGTTCTTGAAAAGCTTTTCAGTGGTTTTTTTTATAGCTTTAGTAAAACAGCGATTAATCGATAAATCGATAAGTTAAAAACTCGATATATCAAATATCGATTTTTCATATTTGATATTATTGATTTCGTTATTTTAAAAGCAGGCCATGCTCATTCTAAAGTTGCTTTATTAGCAGCTGAGTAAGTCCATTGAGAATATTCTCAAAGCATTCTCAGAGCTATTGACTTAGATATGCTTTTACTGGTAGAGTAACCAACATTATGAGAATTACTTCTTTGTAAGAATAGATTTTAAGACCGAGAGCTATAAAAGTTTTAAACTTTATATAATACATATTATTATTAGATATAGTTGATAATTAACTTTTAATATAACGTTTGCATTCAGCTTCGTCTCCTTAAACCTCTCCATCTAGCAGCTCGATTATTTGTAAATTAGTTTAGGTTCCAGGTTCCTTGAGGTTTTTTGGGATTGTGCGAATTCGATAAGGGATTGCATACCCATTGTTTCTTAAAATCTATTAAATATATATTAGTGCCTCTCTTAGATCATGCGCTAGGGGGTTCTCTTTTTCTTACTTGAGGCATTCCTTATCTTAAATGTTATGTACGACCATAATTTATAGTACAGAGTACAAGAGATGGGCGCGTGTCCAACTGTAACACGAATGGCATATTTTAAACACACACACCACACGCACGGTCAAAGATTTAGTAAACTAGACACGTTCACTCAGAGAAAAAACCGAACAGATCGTGCTTGATATCAAGCAGATTTCGTGTCAGAAGATCGGCAAGACAGAAAATTCTTGGATCCAAAAAGAAAATACTGAAATCAAGCATGAATTTTTAAGCTCGATCTGCTCGGTTTTAAATTTAGTCGGTTTCATATCAAGCATGATTTATTCTCGAATTCAAGAATGGATCTTCTTGAAAGTAAGCATTTTAGAACAAAGTTGCCAGAGAGCGAGAGAACGAAATGCTCTCGTTTTTTCGTTCGCTCTCCGCAATGCGAACGCCTCACCTCCCTTGCTACCAAACTCAAAATCGAGCGCACAAGTCTTCTCGATTCAAGCAGATTTCTTCTTAAAAATTCAACAAGAAAAAAACTAAATTGAAGCCGATTTCAGTCTTGCCTAATCGTACAAGATTTCTCTGAGTGTAGTTAAAATAAATAGCGACGAAGCGCCCTTTGATTTTCGTTTTTAATTTTGTTTAATTCAGTCGACTTTAAATAAGTGTGACCAACATCCGATAAAAAATAAATATATATATTTATACAGAATATTTTGTCCGATTGATTTATTTACTTAGGCTCTGTTCACACTGTTCGACGCATGACACATGACAATCTAGTAGGCCCTTATGTTGTCATGTTTTCATTGTGAATAGCTTGTCATTTGACATTCAAAACAATTCCACTTGAAGGCTTACTAGATTATCATCTCTTATGCGTCGAACAATGGTAACTTAGCCGTATGCTGGGTTTATATAGGGTCATAAAATGACAAATGACAGAAAGTGACAAATGTTGTGCCTTGAAAATGACAGGAATTTGACTTAAAATGACAAAAAATGAGGCAATGATAACCAAGCCTTAATATTTGTATGTACAGTTGAGTCGAGTAGTGTTCGCTTGTGTCGTGTTAGTCGTGTTAGTCGTGTTTTTTGTTGTGTTAGACCGTGTTCGTGTTTTAAGTGCTCAAACTGGCAACACGAAACCATCGTGCTGAGTCGTGGGTGTTTGTGACACGATGAAAAACATGACACGCGCCCAACTCTACAGAGTACTCATAAAAATCTTAAAACTTGGCTTTGACCTCATCGTTACATTTTAGTTTCACAATTCAGCATTTACTTATATTTATGGCGGCTGCGGCGTAGTGGTAGAGTGTGGCGACTTTTGCGGGGGAGGCGTGAGTTCAGCTTTTTAACCTCACAGAAAACTCTCGTCAGTTGTGAAGTAAGTAGCCATGAAAAAGCTTCTCAAACTTTAAGGTTCGGAGTCACCGTTAATGTGTAGGTCCCCTGAAAATCAGAATCATTTAAGACCAGACAAACAGAGAAGTTGGGCTTTGGCCTTTTGTGAGTGTTAATTCTTAAACCAAAACAAAAGTCTCTAAAGAATCTCTTTAGAATTTAATAAAACCAAAATATTTCCTTTTAAAAAAAAAATTCTTTAGAAATTTAAATACTTCTTACGAAGTGCCAAAATAAATTCGTATGCTCTCCAAACAATCGACACAATTGTTGTTCTTCCCGAAACGCATATTAACCAAAAAAAAGTTGCTAATTCCAGTGTTAACAATAAACAAACTTAACATAAAATCAATAATTTTATAAACGCGGTCAAACAACGCAGGAAACAAAACAAAACAAAAAAGCTGCAAAACGCATAAATTGTTATGCTTATTTTGTTGTGAATTGTGAATTTGTGAAAGTGGTGAAAAATCAAAACGGAATTTTCCTCAACCCAGCACCAAGAGAGACAACATCACAGCATCCAGCATCAAGAAAGAGAAAAATAAAGGTAAAGCAAAAACTAGATATCAATGTAAAAATAATAGTTCATAACTCACACGAGAGATCTTTATCGTCTCTCATTTCGGGTTTTCTGATTTTGGTATTTATTTCAATTTTTTTTTGCAATTCCATTTGTTAACTTGTTTGTTATGTCTATTAACGGCAAAAATGTCTGAGCTCATCTTTCAGTTAAAAATTCTATTGAGAAAAAAACAATCAAAAACTTGTCAAGTGACTCACACATTTTGCATAATTTTGCATCAGGTTAAAGACACGTTCCGCTGAGTCTATTCAAATATGTATTCCATGTTTATATTATTATTATTTTTATTTGCTCTCTATGGCTTTTCACGCCGCTGCGCACACACCATCTTTAACTTACTTTAACTTGACGGGGCCTCAATGTCAAGGTTGTTGTATCTCTTTTTCTGTTATTTTGATATTTTTGTTTATATCATTTAAACTGTCTGACAAAAGCCGGGCTAATTGACGCTCAACGCTTCTCGAGTGGAACGAACGCACTGAACATGATTTTGGCATTTTGTAATTGCTTCATTTTCTGGGTGTGTGTGTGTGAGTGTTGCGGACTATTAATTGAGAGTTAAGTTGGTTAATTGCAAATTAAGGCAGATTAATTTGTGTATAAAGATGAAAAACTGATAAGGCACACTTTTTAAAATATATTCTGGGCTAACATTTAGTTGGAAGGGTAAATAGGCTTATATGAAATTTGGGGTTTAGATCGAACCTTGACCAAGTTTCAAAGAAAACGCCTGTAATTTGCATATTTTTTGAATGTGATCAAATTTTGCTTAGCAAAAGTTCAAAAAGTTAAACAGATCTGAGTATATTGATATGTTTGATATTATTTAAGGCTACACTCCGGGTTTAAATTAAATAAAAAATGTGGCATAGTTTTAAAATTTAATTTTCTAAAGCTTTATTTTGTGCCCTAGTTATGCCTTAATTTCACTATGTCACAACTTTTAACTTTTGTTTTATTTGTCGATGCATTTAAAAATTATTTAAAAAAAATTTAAGTAGTGATATTTTTTCTGGAAAAATTGGTAAAATTTTTAATTTTTGTTCAATCTTTTTTCGAGGTGAACTTTAATATCTTGCCATAACTTACGACAGCCTAACCAATTTAAAAAAGTTATAAATTGAAAAAAATAAGTTAAATAGGTTTACAAATTAGGCCTTCACACTTTTAAGATAGATGGAATGGTTTGGGAGTCTTCGAATTTTGTATTAAGAAAATAATCCTATTTTTGCTCGATATTTTGACATTAAAATCCCGGAAAAACTTTGATAAAATTAGTTCACTTCAGTTTATTGTCATGATCATAAAATGATCTAAATATAAATTCCAGGGACCGGATATAACAGTTACTGGTAACAGGTAAAATATAAATAAACAGTTATACTGCAATTTTTATATAAAAGTTTTGAATTATTAATTGATTTTTATTCTAAAACTCGGGAAATACCAACTATTTTATGATTTTTATTTTATTACTCAGCTCATAACAATTATTTTTGATTTTTATAATTTTTTCAGATGATTACAGTTATTGATGACTTTTATTTAAAATAGTCATCAATAAAAATTATTCAGAGACATTTATTTTTTACTTCATAATATAAAAGTCATTTGCATATATCACTTAGAAGGACCCAATAAAAGAATAATTGTTATTTCCTATAAAACGCAAAAGATAACTGGTAAATAATGACTTGTTTGATAAAACTTATAACTGTTACGGTCCCTGATAAATTCAAATAAGCTTTCGTTCGTTAAAATCTGTGGTAAAACGGTCAAGTTATATGCACTTGAGCAAACCTGCTCGAAGTTGCATGCCATAAAAATTCATTTTGAGCAGCGTTTGTCACCCATAGCCCCTGAGGCCCGAACACATTTTGCCATTCTCACAAACACAAGTCGAACGCATGCCGAGTCCTTTGCCAACGGAATAAACAATTTTTCAGTCACTAGCCAGCGTTCGATGAAGTAGGTCAGATACGCTTTGCGTCGCATTATATTCGCACACCAATACACTTTTAACTTTTCGCATCGCTCTTGTTGACATCGCTCTGTTTTAGAGTTCTCTTTTAAGTTTTGGCTCAAAAAAGCTCATGCAATATGTTCTGCAGACTATGCAAGCTCTGACAAGGTAAAATTGATTAGTTCGTTTTCGAACAAATATAAAATTGCTGTAACTTACTCTTAGAAAAAAATGTCATCCTATTTTGAGGTAGGATCGTGATTAAATTACGATCGTTCTGTTCATAAAATTTTAACGTTATTGTAGTCTTTTTAATTGCTTTCAGGGTGTCAAACCGGAACCCGAACCGGAACCGTATACCGAAAATAACCGATTTAAACTTAGAACTAGAACCGTAACCGGAACCGTTATCTCTCTATATATAAAAGAGTTTGTCCTGACTGACTGACTGATTCACTGATTCGGCAATCAACGTAGAGCCTGAACGGTAAGAGATAAAAAGCTGAAATTTTCACAGAAGTTTCATTATGAGTTGAAAGTGAGCACTAAGGCGGGGTTTTGGAAAATTCCACCCCTAAGGGGTGGAAAACTCCCGGAAAAGCTACTATGGGGAAAATTTTGTTTTTCATCCGATTGACTTGAAATTTGGTTTGTAAGTAAAGTAAGCGAAATAATTGGACACCTGTTTCCCAGATTCCGCAAAATCCGCCCACAAGGAAAATGGCCGGAAAATTCTTCATAGAAAAAACTATTTTTCATCCGAATGACTTCAAACTCGGTTTGTGAGGATGGTAAGCAGAATAATTAGACTTGAGATTTTCCGATGATGGAAAATCCGCCCGAAAAGTCGGGAAATTCCCGGAAAATTCCATATGGAAAAAACTATTTTTCATCCGATTGGCTTCAAACTCGGTTTGTAAGGAGAAGTATGCTAAGTAATTGGACATGAGATTTTCAAATGTTGGAAAATCCGCCCACAAAGAAAATACCTGGAAAATTCTATATGATAAACTATTTTTGATCCGATTGACTTCAAACTCGGATTGTAAGGATAGTATGCAAAATAATTAGACATAAGATTTTCTGATTTTGGAAAATCCGCCCAAAAAGTCGGGAAATTCCCGGAAAATTCCATGTGCTAAAAACTATTTTTCATCCCATTGGCTTCAAACTCGGTTTGTAAGGATAGTATGCTAAATAATTAGGCATGTGATATTCAAATGTTGGAAAATCCGGCCACAAAGAAAATTCCCGGAAAATTATATATGGAAAAAACTGTTTTTCATCCGAAAAACTCGGTTTGTAAGGATAGTATGCTAAATAATTAGACATGTGATTTTGCGATTGTGGAAAATCCACCCACAAGGAAAATGGCCGGAAAATTCTATATGGAAAACACTATTTTTCATCCGATTGACTTCAAACTCGGTTTGTAGCGATAGTATACAAAATAAGTTGACATGAGATTTTCCGATGTTGGAAAATTAGCCCCAAAAGTGGGGAAATGCCTGGAAAATTCTATATGGTAAAACATATTTTTAATCCGATTGGCTATAAAATAGGTTTGTAAACACATTATAGAAAATAAATATACATTTGATTTCTCGGTGTTGGAATTTTTGCCCACAGGCAAGAATAATGGTGGGCGTATTTCGGTTCAGTGACAATGGCTATTTGTGAGCCGATCAGAATAAAATTCGTTTTGTAAGCTCTAAGGGCAGAATAAATGGAAACACGTGTTTTTTTATTTCGGGAAGTTTACTGCAAAGGTCGGAATATGGGTGCGGGGGTGGGTTTTTAGCCGATATGTATTAAATTTGGTTTGAAAGCTCTATGGGCCAATTAAATAGGATAAAGTATTTAGCTTTGCGCATACTCACCCTCAAGGTCGGATAATGGGTGCCGGGGGTGGTTTCAGCGTTTGTACGCTTAATAGGCCAACTAGGTGGAAAATAATTTTCTCATTTCTGATGGTCGGAAAATGGGGGCGGGGTGGGATCATTGCCAAACGTTTTTTCATAATTTTGGCGGCTTTACTGATGGTGGCGAAGCGAAGCGCGCCGGGTTATATGCTAGTTATTTATATTTTAAGAACCGGTATTTCGGAACCTTTATTTTTTGTACCGAAATGACCGAAAAGAACCGAAATTTTTATGTTATTTCAAATTTATTGCTTCAATCAGGGATTTCCTTAGGGTAAAATGCTTACAAAATTAAAAAAATTTTCTTAACCCTTTTGTTAGGTTATCAAAAACTTACAAATGTCAGATTATGGGACCATCTGGTATATATTAATATTTGAATAAGAATTAAAATTTCATTTTATTCTTTTCATTTATTTTGGTTGAATAATTTCTAAATATTATTAATTTATCCTTAACCTAACGGAAGGGTTAAATTGTGATCGGTAAAGTTATCTTTATACAGTGTATTTAACATTCCATCAGATATCAAAAGTTCTTCATGGTCCTTCAGATACACAAGTATTTTAAGGACATCTGTTTTCCGGAGTAAAATTGATTATGTTTAATTTTCCTTCTTTATAATTACATTCTGTTGTACTGGTTCTATTATATCTTCGGTTTGAGGGATTTTTAAATTATACCGGTACATACCGGTACGTACCGGTATACCGAAATAAAATCCAAGGTACCGATACGGAACCGCATACCGAAATAAACTAGAACCTTAACAGAACCTTTTACCGATACAGTAATTTTGATACGTACCAGAACCGGAACCGGAACCGAAATTCGATTCGGTTTGATTCCCTGATTGCTTTAAATCAATTTTATATTAAATATCAAAAGAGTAGAGTAAATAACAGTTGAAGTATCCGGAAAGATGTTATTGTAAGTTTAAAGCCTATTCTCAGATGACATAAATTTTATTTCCGGCACTTTGTTATGCACTTCTTTTTCCTCGCGCCACTCACATGTATATTTCGACACAGCTGATTGCGAAAAATATGGTTTTGATATATTTCGCACTATCGAAATAATGACCTATCGATTAACTATTGTGACACGGTATGCATCGGGTGGCAACGCTGCAACATCGATATGACTTTTCGAAACTTTTCTGTGGACCAACTCGTGGAACAGCTACCAGCGAAAATCGAGCGAAATCGTATTTTTTTAAATGAAGTTTTTGATTTCGCGAGTATTTCGCAGTTACTCAATACCAAGCTTAAATTGGAAAATTTCTCTGCTCTTTTTGTTTTTAAAATTATAAAATATTTTCTTTTAATAATAAATTTATGATGATTTAATCAATTTCAAAATATTTTAGAAATACTTCAAAAGGCACTACTACTTTTAAAGGCAAGTTAGTTTATTTGTAAAGTGACACCCACAGCTAAAAAACTTTAAAAGCCAGCTCAAACTAATATACTTATCATAAACAACCATATTAGCAAGTTTAACAATTTTAACTCAAGTTCAACCTCCATAAAGTCATTCACAAAACAAACCCAAAAAATAAACAATGCCACCAAAATCTTTTGCTAACTAAACACACACTTCTCTACATCATCATCATCATTATCATCTAGGTAAAGATCAATGACCTTTCTGTCGTTCCAGCTACTGGCTTAAGTTTTTCTTTTGTGTCTTATGTTCTACACTTGTTTTCAGTAGTGCGGCGGGTTCAGTTTCTTTTTTTATACATTTTAACACCCCGCTCCGGCGCGGTGTCATCTGGCGTGCCCCGCACTCGTATTTTCTCTAAAGTCATGATCCAAAGTACTAACTACCCACTGTGAATGGTTTAGTTGTACCGTGCTGTAGGTTTGTTTTGCTTCAAGCTCTTTATAATTACGTATTATATTAACTTTTCTTACACACACTTGCCACCTAACTGTGGGTAATGTCTTTTTATGCTTTCTGCTTCATTTTCACACATAAAAGACGCATAAAAATGTTTTATTATCATTAAAAAGTCAAATTTATGGTCGGAATTTTGGGAAAGAACCGAAGCGGTTTTTTTTTCTTTTTTTTGTGTTTTCTTAGACGCTCCAGGGTGAAATTGTTAACGGTTTTGGTGTGGAGAGGAGAACGGTTATTGAATAAATATGCGTAGCTTTGAGCCACATTTGTTTTAGCCACTAATGAGTTATTAATAATGTTTATTGTTAATAATATGCTAAAAGCTGTCGCTGATCAGATTGATGTTGATAGATGCATTTCTTAATGAGAGATGACACTATTATCGATAATAATAACAACAATAATGATAACCTTGATGAAGCTGAAGATAAAATAATCTTTTGTATTTGTTGTTGCCAATAATTAAGATTTAAAGAGTAGCTCAAGGTTAGATTAATGATTTGTCATATTCAAGTGAGAAATTGTATAAATATTAAGTAGCTTAGGGGTATGATTTGTTTTAATTTTGGCCTAATGTGTGGGCAGTGTGCCACACTAAAAAAAATATTTTTTGAGAAAAAGTCGTACTGAAAAAAAGTTGACGTCAAATCACTAAAATCATTTTTGATCATTTTTCTTTTGTAAATTTTTTTTAAAAAGAAATGTATAAATCAAAGAGGATAATAAGCCAAGCTTAATCCTGAAGCATTATATGAAATTTTCGATCTCATTTGAGTCCGCCATTATCTGATCATCAATCATAATTTCGTCGGAAAATAGTGATACCCAAGCCACCAATCCTCTTGAAGAGTCGCTTATAACCCGCTTTTCTGATCAGATTCGACTCATTTTGCATCGTCCAGCTCTAGATTTTGTTAGTTAAATCACATTTTGATCCTAAGAATGAGTCTTTTTCAAGTCTACCTCAAATCGCACATGGAAATAATCTTTAAACATCAAGAGAACTCAATCAAAACTCACCAAGGCGAAAAGACTTGAACATGATCGAAAATTTAAAAAAAAATCGCTTACTAAGAACAATAATGTCAGTTGCACACTTAAGCTGTGTCAACTGCACACAAATTTTGTATGTATGTGCGGCAAAGCTGCCTTAATAACAGAAAATCAATTTGTGTCGTGACACTGAACTGCACTCTGAACTTCAGTGAACTGAGAGGAGAGCGCGTTGCTTTAAAGTTTGACAACGTTTTTCATGGCACACCAAAATAAATTGTGCTAACACGAAGCTCGTTCCATTAGATTTCGAATAGCCTTTCAATAGTCCCCCCAAAAATTAAAGATATTCTTTTCCCTCGATGTAAATTACTTTAATTAGAAATAAGTTTTAAATCTAGTTGTTATAGCCCCAAAGACCAAGCCGAGCTTCTCTTAAAATCTCTCAATTTAACGCAGAATCCGAACGGCAATGTTGTTATTGAGAAGCTTTTTCATGGCTGCATATACTTCACAACTGGCGCCAACCGCTGTAAAGCTGACACTATATGTAAAAGTTTTAAAGTAAAAACTTTTAATTAGATGTGCCGAGGCGGGATCGAACCCACAACCTCCCGCACAGTAGGAACACACGCTACCCACTAACCCACACAAGGCCAGCAGTCAATTAAGCCGAGAACATCACCTTTTTGTTCGATTTTACCCTCTTTGGCTTCTTAAGATTTAGCACTTCTTTTGAAATCTTGCTTTTTTCTGGATCTCTGGAGTAGAGAGACGGATTCATGTTTCATTAGTCCGCATTTACACGATGAAGTTTTCGTCATGAAGATCTTCATGAAGTTTTAGTTTGTGGGGAAGAGGTGAAGAGGGGCAGCCGAAGCTGGCAAAGCTTCATGACCTACCGTGGCGTGAAGCTTTTCGATAATTCTCCTTTGCTTTGTTCCGATTGAACTGATGCAGGGTTGATTTGTGGGATATTTGCTTATCGAAAGCTCGTGTTCTCAGGCGAAATGAAATCGAACTTCATGAAGCAAACTGCATCATGTAAATGCTCATGAAGTTTTGAAGATGCTTCAAAATCGAAGAGAGATTCATGAAGCAAACTTCATCGTGTAAACACGGACTTAGCACTAATGTGTCGACTAAAAAAAAAAATGCTTTAAACTAGCTTTCTAATTAGCCTCAAGAATGAGAAAACACGTGACAGTCAGCCGTTGTCTTTTTCATTTAAAATTGATTCAACAAGCTCGTGCATTTTCACTTGTCGATGCTTACGGTCATTTTAAAGGGTACTATATTATATTGTTCGTCTTAATCGATGCTTATTATTTAAAAAGATTAACGGTTACGTTTAAAGTCATATCCAATGTTTCGAAAATGCGTCTAAGCAGGTGTCGCTCTCCACTGTGTATACGAAAATGACCTGCGGCAGCGATGTCGGCACACCGACAGTATAAGCTCGTTGCGTAGCTTTGGCAATGCGCTTTCGGCTCTTTTTGCGGCGAAGCATTGGTCGTGTTCAGCAGAAAGATGGAGCGCTGAGCATGTATCAATGATATCAATATCAATGATAGATCGAAAAGTTTCTGCTGAACGAACTGCTACATTTTTGGCAAATGCCTTTAGAAAAAAATCATAATACGGAACACCGTATATTTTTTAATGGCGCTGCAGACACGCTAGCATTCTGTGGTACACTGGAAAAGGCATAGAAATTGGCAAAATGTGATTTAATTATATTTAATTATTTTTTATAATTATTTACAGCAGATTTAAAAGCTCATAATTGCAATCAGTGCACAAGATACGAATAATGCTATCGATAACACGCCCATCGATATACAATTACAGCTGGTGGTAGCTGTATCACTTGAAAGGAGCATACTATTTCCTTGATACATGATACCGGATCAGTCGCGGTCAGCAGAAAGATCATTTAAATTTTATGATTAATCAAGGAGCAAGTTCTTCTGCTGAACACGGCCATTGTCAACTTTGTTTCTGTTGCTACGCACACATAGGCAATGCCAAAATGTGATTGTGTTTTGGGCCGAAAACAGGGTAAACTAATGAACCGATATTTATTAAATTTTCATTGTATGTTTGGGTCGATCAACAAAGAGTCAATGGCCGTGTTCAGCAGAAGAACTTGCTCCCTGATCTATGATATATTTCATGGTAATTTACGTAGACTACTTTTCCTCTTGTGTTAAATAAGATATTTACATGAAGACCCCTAAAAGTTTGGAAAATAATAGGAGTAGTTTTATTAAGGGGTTATATACCTTTTTCATTTTCAAAAAATCGAAAAATTTTGTATTGCTTTATCTTGAAGAACAACTCCTTGAGAACATTTTCCCATTTTCATAAAGATTTGAGCAGTAGAAAAAAAGTTACAGCGCTTCTTGCCGCGCGCTCCGTCCCGGCCCCAAGCCGATCTTGAAACTTTAAACGCGAATATCTCGAAATGGTGTTTCTTGAAAAATGACTTTTGCGGTGATATGGATTGGCGGAAAACTACTGAACCGATTTTCTTGACATTTTTTTTAATGTTCGTAATAAAATTTTTCTGTGCTTGAACGATCGACTTTTCACGCACAAACTTTTTTTTCGCCGAAATGAATTTTTTAGTGAAATTTCTAGCGACCAAAAAGTTCATTTTTAGTATAAAACGTTCCCGTATGCACAAAAAAAAAAATCTTAAAAACGATCGTTCAAGCACAAGGAATTACACTAAACTAATGAAATTTGCTTACTTTTATGGTTTCAGTTGACCTGTTCGACCTGGGGAAGTATCACCGCAAGGCTCTTCAAAAAAAAGGCCTCTAAGGGAAACAGCCACCCCTTAAAAACTATTTAATATTTTTCCACGAAATTTTGCACAAACATTGTCAATAAAGTGTACTATCAAAAAATTAAAACATTCGTGTAATGAAATAATTGCTACATACCTAAAAAAAAATCCAAAATTTCCTCTTTTTCTTCGACAAAGAAGGTATATAACCCCTTAAGCTGATCAGTGATCAAGTGACTTTGCTGAACGCGCCCAAAACCGATTCAAATATCGGGTATGCTATCGGTAACTGATAGTTCGGATTCGATTTTACTAGAGCTATGGAATATCGGATACCTAACGGTTAACGTAACGGTTAAATAAAGCTATCGGGCCAAGCAATTATCGATAACATATCCGTTATTATTTTCGGTTCTAATCTCTGGTTTTAATAATGTGATCCAATTTAAAAGTGGCGTAAATTTTTTTTTTTCGAAATTTATAGTTTAACTTGAACTTGAATTTTAATACGTAGGTTATTAATATAGAGTTACTTTTGGTGCTGTTTGTACCAGTATAGAACCATTTGAAGATTTTAACTTAAAATTGGGTGTGTACTATGAGGTTACCTGTTTAAAATTGTTTTCAAGCTGGTTCAAACTAGAATAGCAGTGATCGTATATCGATTATAATCTTCCTTATAACAGTATCTAAAAATTTTGCTGTGATCCAAAAGGATTCATAGTTTGGTTCCAGTTCTGGTACGTACTAAAACGGAAGTTTCGGTATAGGGTTTTGTTTTGGTTCCGTGTTGGTATCTTGATTTTTATTTTGGCATGAACTAAATATGTTCCCTTATAAATTATAAATCCTCTTAAATCAAAGATAGAACAAAGTGGTCTTTTGTCTTTCGGTTACAAATAGGTTAGAAATCGATCTTGGCTCTGAGTTTAAATCGGTTCTTTTTGGTAAATGGTGCCGGTTCGGTTTCCGGTTAGATTCTCTGGAAATTAAATTTTGCGTTGCAGCTAGTTATTTAAAAATGAAAAGCTGCTGAAACTGAAATATTTTTATTGCATTAAAATTTTTAAATATATTTGGGGAACATTCGAACCTTGTTCGAATCGATCGATGCCAATGCTAAACTATCACTTTATATGCAAAAAAATAAAAAATGTTAAAAAAAATGCCATAACCTGTGCAGCAACTCGCACTCGAATGGTGTTAATAACGCAAAGCAAAAAAAAAAAAAGGCAAAAAACATTTTGTTGCAGACCCCAGACCCAGACCCAACCTATGCAATATTTTTCAAAACGGCAAACTTCAGTTGGCTTGCTGGTTTGCTAGTTGGTTGTCTAACAATTTTAACCCAGTTTTCCAGCTATGGCCACATTCTTGTAGGAGCGCAAAGAGCCATAAACAAGTTTTTTGCAAACTTTAAGAAAAAGAAGTGGAAATCAGGCAAACAGGCGGAAAAAATGTGTGTGTGTGTCGGTGCAAATTGAAATTGAAGCTAATAATGAAAAAGGCCAAAACAGAAACAACAATTGGCTGGCCCTTTTGGGGCTACAAGCGTGGTCATTCATTACGGTTTAAATACAGGTCGATAGGGATTTACGGTTACTTAGAGCTGGCAGCCACCAACTCTAAGTAGGTGCGGAAATAGCAATGACGTTTGTCGGTCCACTATATAATGAGAGCAGTGGACGATTAGCTACTAACATTTGCCATGGCATGCCATGAATGGACACATTTTTAGAGTGGGTCAACAAACAGCACAAATGAATGAGCAGGGAACTAAATTGACATAACGTTGGGAAACAGTTAAATGGAGGAATTCTATAAGAAATTATAATCAGGGCTGCAAAACGGTTGATATTAAAATAATTCTCTTTAACGAATAGATAAATAATTTATTTAACGAAAAATGTGTAAATGGGAAGTGAAAGAGAATCAAAAATATTTAGAAATTAGATAAACATCCATAACATTGTTGTAGTTGACTTGCATGTTTTTATCTGCAATTTTTGATTCTCTTTCACTACTCATTTACACTTTTTCGCTAGTCCTTTTGTAATCGCAAATTAAAACAATGAATTTCAACATGAAAAGGGTGAAACATTAACCAATTTTTGCCTCGTTTGCATTGCCTGCACTTGCGCAAAAGCGAAGCCTTACAAAATAAACCAAAACGAAACAACACTTGTCTTGTGTATGGTCAGTAACCCAACTAGAGGAGCTTACTTTGGTTTTGGGCTACTTAGTATGCCCGGTTGGTTGGTTGGACGACGACACTCAATTTCAATTGAAGTTTTGTTGTTGTTGGCTTATTAATTACCTCACCGCACAATTGCGTGGCACATACAAAACACCCACCCGAGCAAGGGGAGGGAGTGCGGGGCCACACTTATGTATACTAGAACCCACATAAGGCGTTGGACACGTCGCAATCGTCGTCGGGGTTTGAGTAATACGAGTAACCGAGCTTGTGGCCCGTAAATGGAGCGCCGATAAAGTCAATGCGCTTCAACAACGTTTGTTGTTTTTTGTTGTTTTTTTTTACAGTTTGTTTTCTGCAGTTTGCCATCAACAAATGAAGAGCTAAAAATTGAGAGTGATTTGTGTTTTTATTTCTATTATTGTTAAACTAGTTTTTGGCTGCTGTTATTTGTTTGTATTTTTGTTATTTTTGTTGTTGTGTATTTTCTCAGTTTCGTTTTGCATATTTTTCTTCAACTTTCAAATGTCAAACGAAGTTGAAGGTGGTCCAGCACCAGCATATATGTACAAGCATGTACGTATATAGACAATGATATTTTTTTATATGATTTATATTGAGTCATGTTGAAATAACTGGAGAGTATGGCGCCATGAAAAAAACAAAAGACTTGAGTAGCGAACTTGGTAAGGGAATTTTTTTGTTTTTCATCGTATTTATTTTTATATAAATTTACTTTGAAGTTGCAAAAGACAGTGGTAAGATCATTAAGGAAGTATAAATTTATGTAAGAGATTTTTTGTTATCCATGTTTGTAAAAATATAAAAAAACTGGAAACTTGAACGGCAATAAATGATATTTTACCAAGTGTTTTTTTTTTTTTTAATTCAATAAATATTTACTGGAAAACGAACCTTTACAAAAATTTTAAAATTACATTTTACATTTTGTCAAAATTGTATGTCGCTTACAAAATAACACTTAGGGAATATTAGCCCTGATAAACTTAAAAAAGATAAATTCTTAATTCCATATTTTAGACTCAAAACCATAAAGAAATATAAGTTATTATTTCTGTAAAGGTTAAACATTTTTCTGACAAAGAAATTTTTCATTGCAATTCAATTCAATGGTTGTTACGCATCTTGTTTGCTTAGAATGTCTGTGCCCTTACTGTGTTTGTTATGTCGGTCAATAAATTGCACTTAAAAGGATGAATCTTCGATCCTATAAAGTATATAGCTATTTGAACCTTTTAGACATATTCGTAATTGCTGCTTACCTACAGATTTTAATTTGTAAATTTTCGCTCATCTCTTTCCCAATTTTGTTAAAAGATTGTTCGGACCTTTTAAACATATGAGTCATTCTTTCTCAAACGTCCCAGTCAAAAAATGTATATTTTTGGATTGGCTTCATAATTTGGTGAATTGTTATCCTATATGAAGGTAATAAATTCACAAAATATTAACTCATTAAAAAAAAATTGTAGAAATTAGGGGGGGTGGAAGTTTTGACATTTTAAGTGACATTGGTATTTTTAAAATCGTATAACTATGGCAAAACTTTATCGATTTGAAGTTGTGAATATGTCATTTTAAAGCATTTTTCATGTACTTTTAAAATAACAAAATTAAAATTCACCCCCTATTTTCCAAAATTAACCGTTATTTTTCAATTTTGTCCCAAATGGGTATTTTTTTAAAAAAATTTTTTTATTTTTTTTGAAAAGCTAAAGTTATTTCCAATAAAATGTGTAAATGTGTAAATATGATAATATGATATAAATGGAAAATAGGGGGTGAATTTTAATTTTTTTTTTATTTTTGTTATTTTTTTCAAAAAGTACATGAAAAACGCTTTAAAATGGCATATTCACAATTTCAAATCGATAAAGTTTTGTCATATTTATACGATTTTAAAAATACCAATTTCACTTAAAATGTCAAAACTTCCACCCACCCTAATATTTACAATTTTTTTTTAATGAGTTAATATTTTGGGAATTTATTACCTTCATATAGGATAAAAATTCACCAAAGTATGAAGCCAATCAAAAAATTTTCATTTTTTGACTGGGACGTTTGAGAAAGAATGCCCCATATGTAATATCGGAATCGGTATGCTACCACAAAGATAGAAAAAGGTGAGGACTAGCGATGTGCAGCACTTTGACTAAGAATATCTAAGCATTATTTCACACGAAATCCTAGAATATTGAAAAATATCAAAATTCTAAGAATAATTACACCCTAATGTGCTTACATTAAATTTTATCAAGGTATTTTTAAGGACATTTCTCCAGGGTAAATTTTAGCGGTATCTTTTTATACTTATAATTTAAAGTCAGTCGCTCTATTTGCAGTCTTAGAGAATAAATCTTTTCGACCTTTTTATAATTATATCACCGCCATTTCTGTTCATTTAATTCGCGTTATTATTAGTCACGGGCAGTGATTGAAAAGGTACCAATTTTTTTAGAAAGGTAAAGATCGAAAAAAATACTTTTTACCGGTAAGGTATGATTGCTTGTGACGGGTTTCGCACTTTGCTGGTCTTGGGCTGCCCAACCAGTTATGGCAGTTCTGCAGTTCGTTGGGCTAAGAAAGAAGACCTAAGATGAAGGTGGGAACATTTTCAAACAGCTGAATAATCATCTAGCCTTCTTTGTGGTATTGTGAACTTTTTCTACATTTATGTTCTAAAATAACTTATATATCCTCGAGCCGTCTAAAACTTGATAGTCAAAATTTATGTGTCTTATAAAAGTAAAAGAATAATCCATCTATATTTTCAAGACATGCAACAAAGGAACATACCTTACATTTTTTAAAAAGGAACGCATTCGCCCCTAAGGAATTTGGTATTTTCATTAAAATACTGAATTATCTATTGATACCCTTAAAGTGTCATCGCAAATAAATTAGATGATTTAATTTTGAAAACTAGTTGCAATTTTTGTTAAATAAATAAATTACTAGCAAATATTGATGATGGGAAAAGACAGCAAAATTTCGCTCCTGACAGTCGTGTCTTTCTTTTTTGCCAAGAATTTGTTGGAAGTTCACAAGCGTTTGAATGTGGCGCCTCTTACTTAAGAGGAAGCAAGCAGCATTTTTTTATGTCAACGTACCATTGTGAATGTCAAAAGTCGTAAAGAAATGAAATGGATAGAGCCTATAAGAGAAAACATTTATTAAGCTGACAAAAAGTGGACTCGTAAATTTCCTAAGGATTCCACGTACTTAAGCCTGTAATTAGGCAATTTCATTCAACATAATAAAACTGAATGTTTCTCCTCAATATTTGTCATATTTGCCATACAATTCAATTAAATACAAAGCACGATGAACATTAAAAAAAGAAATAACTATTAACAAATTACTAAGCAACTTCATAAAACAATTCAAAAGTCATAAGCAAAAATCGTGCCAAACTCCAACAAAAAAGACCGAAAAAAAATGCCAACCCAAGAGAAACTTAATGAAGCCTGAGAAAGTTGACGACTGGCTTGTTGGATGAGCTTTAATGATGAGTGAGGAGTGCACAAAGCTCAAGTGACAATAAAAAAAATGCGATAATTGCCAACAAATTTGTCTGGCGTACGCATGCCAAACATGCAAGCAATAACAACAACAGCAAGAAAACCAACAAGTTGATAGACGGCCTTAATCTCTGTCTAACCAATCGAATCTTAGATGAACCCAGATCGTATAACATTTTCTGTTTGTTGTTCTTCTTCTACTACATCGTCTGTTGTTGCATTTGACCCAGTTTAATGCAAGTGGAACGCTTGGACCAACAGCAACGAGTTGACCATTAATAGCCAAGGCGCAGATTTCTAGACAAGTGTTAAGAGAGAGAAAAACCGAAACTGGTAAGAGGCTTGGGTAGGTTTAGAGAGATAGACGGGGAAGATATCCTAGAATAATAAACCTAAAGTCTTGATGAAATGAATGAGATTATTCGCTTCACTTTTTGTTTATCACTTTAAACTAACTATTCAGACAGCTAAGTGACCTTTATATGCTTTGATTTTTAAATTGAAAACCTTATAACTGATATGGTTATTCTTTTCTTCCTTTAAATTATAATTTTTCACCAACCATTTACCTTTTGAGTATACCCCTCCATTTCCCCCAACTACAGGGTAGTCAAACAAAAAGAACTTCACTCAATGGACCGCAAACTCAAAACTTTTCCTCCTTGGCTCTCGTTTCTCAATGAAGATGTTGTCTGCACACTCGAGTCAAGTTTGTTGCCTAAGTCTTTCGTTCTGACAGAGTTTGAGAGAGCGAGAGAGAGAGCGAGCGAGTTGAGCTCAAACTTGTTTCTGGCAGAACTTTCTTTCATTGATTCTGAGCATCATCCGTCTGCATATAAATAATAAATTAAAAAGGAGGGACTTTCTTTCTTGCAAATGTCAGTTCTTGGCTTTTGGGTGTCATCATCTTCATCTATTCTAACCAAACAACGCCTCACTCACTTCACGGTGACCCAAATACTTTGATGCTCTTTAACAGCTAGAGAGCGTGTTCTGAACCTTGTGTCATTTTTATTTTGTGGGTTCGTTGTTGGTCCAACAAGCCGCCAGATTATCACAGTCGAACAACCCATTTACATTTCTTGTTCGATTTATACGCAACTTTATCAGCGTCTTCATTAGTTTGACCCAATTTTATCGGTTGGGTTCTTTTTACTTTCTATTTATTCTTGTTGAGTTTTAGAGTTTTTTTTTGGGAGTTTTCGAGAAATCAACTGGTTAGAGATTTTGATTGGGGGCGTTTATGTTTTGGGAGTCAATTTACTTTCATTTATTATTGAGTTGATGAGGAAGTCTTTACCTGTTTTGTTTTTAATGACTTTTGATATCTGTTAGGGCGTTTTCTTTATGGTTATTTCCGTTGGGAAGCTGTTATAAGCTGTGCTTGTAATAGCAGCTTATTAAATGATTTTATTGGTCAAATTTGGAATTGTGATATATATACGAGGTGTAGGTGTAAAAGTTTGGGAAAAGTTTAAAATGCGCGTCTTTTTATTATTGCATATCAGAAAGTACATAATATGTATTATATATGTAAATATATGCATAATCTGTAGTTACTGATATTTGTTTTTTTTTTTAAATGGATAAGTTTTAAACTCATTGTTTTCACATAAATGAATCCAGAAGCTTCTATCATTCTTGTAGTTTGGGTGCTTTCAATTTAAGCAAAAGAGTTAAAGATCTACAGCCTGAGAAGCTTCTTCATGGCTATCAACGTTACAGCTGACGCCATTAGCTGGTATAGGTGAACGGTTTTGTAAACTTTTTAAAAAACATGCTTTGATTATTGTCTAAGCTAAACTTGTTTGGTTAATTATTGGACCATTCCATATTATTATTCCATTTCATAAACATAGCAAACTTGGAAGGGCAAATATCATGATTTTTTATTTGTGCATAAACCTAGGATATAACAATTTTTCGGACCGATCCCACTATTGGAAATATTTCAATTTTCACACATACCATTGAGCTATATTTAAGGAAAAATAGTCGTGACAGTACTTGGCCACAGATCAAAGAAGCAAGACCGCTTTTGCATCAGAAACGGCGATGATTGATAGTCTAAATCAGCGTTGAGAGCATCCGTATAGCGTGTGCATAGCAAAGACCGCTGCAGCGGCGTCGTCGGCACAACGACAGAATAAACACGTTGCGCTTCTGTCAATTTCGTAGCGGCTGCCACGCACACATACATAGCTAAAATGTGTTTGTATTGTTTGCCCACCTCTGATCTAAATACTAGTTTTCTTCATAAAATTATCATACTTAAAAGAGCTACTATGTATCAGCCTAGTAATAGAATGTTACCTAAAAGGTGCTGCAAGAGCAACTTGCCTTCTTAATGAGCAACTGTGCTTGATTGTATTGACAAGCGCACATTATCTTCCTCAGATTTTGAAAGCTCTGCAGCTAGTTTCCTCCAACCATTAATGCTCTTAAGCGCATATGACAATCCTGGCAGACTAACTTGACTAATACGTTTTTTTAATGTTAAGGAATTATTTTTCTTTCAGCAAGTCCTCACGTTTTTGCTCATAAAGTTACAGATTTCTTATAAATATCTGCTATTTTGTCTCCAAATTTATGCAAAATAGTCTGGTTTTCTCTATCATATTTTGGTAGACCTTTGCTAGGTTAATTTTTTTTCTTTAGAAATGTGGTTTTTGTGAGATGCCTTACGAATACCCGCGATTACTAGGACAACAAGATTAATTTCTACAGACCAAAAGATGCAAGCACTGATGATTCCATCAAAAATATTTGACCCAAATTTGTGATTTTATCAATGCTGCAAACCTCAAAAATTTTGGAGGAGGTTCGGTTCAGAGGTTGAAACCCGTAAGAAATTTTTGGGTTCTGTTCGCGGACCAGTTCCTGGATCCTCTGAACCTATGGTTTCCTTGCTTCCATTTAAGAAAAAAAAATATATGGCTTGTTTTTTCGATTTTTCTATACGTTTCAAATGGTTTAAATAAAATTAAATTGATATAATGTTACTTAGCCGTCGGATTAAAATTTCAAGTACAATTCGAACTTGATTGTACCTAAAACAAATACGAGGATTAAAACAGTCCTAAAATTCTTGTATCAATCCGAAAGGTCTCACTTCAAGTGCAGATCCTACCTGAAAATCATATAGTCTTGCATAGAGATTACAACAAGTTCGAAATTGCAATGTATTATCAAAAGAAAAAAAATAGTAACCAAAAGACCAAACAAATTTTTTCGGTCACTCTTTTTACATTTAGTAAAAGTTACTAAAGTTAATTCTTTCGTTCTTGACATGTATTGGGACTGACTTAAGTCAAAATTTCTCGGATTTTTGCTTCTGTGTAGGCACTATATCTTTCTAGCGAACTACTATATCGTTCGTGAATAACTCAATAATTTATAAGTCTCTCCTGACTTGTAGCGCTAGGATGATATATAAATAAAATAAATAAGTTAGCGCAATATTTTTAAGGTCTTCGTTTTTAGACCTTTTCTATAACATTATGGATAGATTTTATATTTGTTCATTGCTTCCGTTGCTCTTATAAACTTTCTTTACAATAAGACGTAGTGACTCTTAATAGTTTAATTTTGATTAATATCATTAAGAATTTCTTTCGTTTGTAAAATTACTTTTTATTGTGAACCGAACCTTTTTTTTTTAAAGTGGTCCGGTTCGGGTTCAGGTTTGAGGGATCATAAAAGTAAGAGGTTCGGCTTATGATCCGGTTTTTATTACTTTTTAACAATTCTATATGTCATTCGTAAACAAATGAAGAGAGAGAAGAGATTTTGAAGAGATCGAATCAAATGATAATCAGAAGGTGCAAGGTCGGGGATATATGATGGATGTGTCATTGCCAATTCTTTTTGACAGCCTCATCAGAAACGAATTTTTTTTTTTTTTTTTTAGAATTTTGAAGATATTGAAACAAATGATAGTCTGAAGGTGCAAGGTCGGTTCTATATGGTGGATTTTTGTCGAGTGACCAAAGAAGTATAAGATCGAGGCTTGTTGTGATAAAAAAGCAAAACCTTGACTTTGATTCTTTTGTTCAATTCGGATAGCTTAAGACATTACACATCGGAACTAATGGTTTCATTCCGTGGCAGTAGCTCTTACAATTCCACCAGACTGCATTACCTTTCTTTGGGGAATTTCGGATTTTGATTCAAGCTTGGGTCGCAATCACTGCAAATTGTTATGCTTAATTTGCAGTGACTGCCACAAATGTTAACGTTATCGATCTAGACTAATCCTAATGCCCATTACGGATTCGTTATAACCTTTATTATACATCTACAAATCGACTTTTTCAATATCAATCCGCGAGGACCCTTACCCAGCCTTTATTTGGAAGTACTATCCAAAAAACCTATTCTGAAGAATTCTAAAATATTACCTGAATAATGTAGGGTTGTATATGTAAACCTTATATAATAAGTTATATGCATCCCTGGAATATATCGATACTGATGAGAACCCTGTTATCGATCTAAGAAGGAGTGTTATCGATATCGACTTGGTTCTCTCTCTGATTGAAGCCGGCCATTTGTAAGGAAGAAAATTTAAAATAAAGCTTATTAAACTAAATCTGACTGAGTTTACAAAATCCTTATATCTCGAACAATTATCGGACCTAAATTAATCATAATGACCCATCTCAAATAAAAATATATTAAGCTTTCAATCGATAACAAGTTGTTTAACCTTAGGTCACGGTCTCCCGATTAAAATTGAAAAAATCCGACATGAATTTCCTGCTTCCTACGTCAGCCTGTGTTTGTACGAATTTGGTATACCCTTTCTACTCTTTGAGTAACGGATATAAACATACTAGAGATAGGCACGTGACAGAATTTCCGCCAGTTTCAGAAGCTGTAAAAAGCTTCAAAGTAGAACTTTACCCAGAATATTATTTTAAAATTAACAACTTTGTGTTTCTAATCAGTTTAAACATTTATCAAATCTTTAACCAAAGCATTCATTTGTTAAACAAATGATTTAAAATAAAAACGGAAACTCAATCGTTAGACCCCCGATTAACCTTAAGAAGAACTGCCACCTTTTGTAGTCTTCTGTTCAATTCTTCTGTCAAATCACCCTCTCATTTATTGAATTGTAAAACACAATTGAACTTTGTGGCCTTCTCTGGCAAAAGAAATTCTTTTTTTGACCAATGACCTAAATTTTTGACTTGCGGTAAGCTTTCTTCTACAATTGCCAGCAGGTAATTGATGTAAGTAGATAAATGTCCGAACTGATGTTAACATGTTGTGGTAAAATACCTGACCCTCTGCACACCCTTTTGGCTTTATCAGATCTCCCCTCTCACTTGTCAAAATTTTTCTAGGTCATGTTTCTGGCCAGAAAAACTGATTAAAGTGATTATAAATAAATGTATTCAAAGCAATAAAACTATAAATCTCTTAAGTATGCTCCACAAAAAGAAAGCAGCAAAAAAACAATTAACATAAATTGTGAAACCTTTTTGCATAACAAGAGCTTAAATGATATATTGACAGATGAGTTTTAGATTTCTAGGTCAATTGCTGCTAAAGGGCTACTACTCTAACTCTAATCGTGTTAGGAATATGCAAAATCTATAATTTTTTTTTTTGGCGCTGATTGGCAGTTTTAGTGCCTGCCATTAAGTTCTAATGATCGAACTGAAGCGAGCGCGTATAAGTAGAGTTCCAAGGCGCTTCGCGTTGAACAGTTGCGTTTGGCTACGCGTTTCGTGCGGTTCTTGTTTAAAGTCAAAATGAAATTCAATCTGCCAATATTAGTTTTCTTACTCTTTCTGGGTCTTGCCTCGGCGGGGTATCATTATGGAAAACCAAGTCGTCGTGGTTACAACTATGCTAAACCCGCACGTTTACCCCCTCAACCAGTCAATGGGAGTTTACCGCCGGGGGCACAATCGGATTTCATTGATGAACTGATTGAGGGCCATAAGCAGCAAATCTTATCGAATGTTTTGGGCGTGTCTTCTGCCGAAGCCGCCTCTACGCCTCTGCTGGAAGGAGGCAATGGCGATGCCAAGGCGTTTCGCGTTAATCGTTGTGCCAGCTGCAGTGAGTAGGGGGTTGATAGAAGGAAAAGAAGAAACTAGATCTCAGATTTTGTTGTGCCTCTTTCCAGCCTGCGGTGTTCCCAACGTCAATCGAATTGTGGGCGGCAGACAAGTGCGTACCAACAAATATCCCTGGATTGCACAAATTATACGTGGCACTTTTCTCTTCTGCGGTGGTACACTTATCAATGATCGTTATGTTTTAACTGCCGCCCATTGTGTACATGAACAGGAGATGACTGGGATATCGGTGCGTTTGCTGCAACTTGATAGAAGTTCCACACATTTGGGTGTCACTCGCTCGGTGGCCTTTGCTCATGCTCATGCCGGTTACAATCCGGTTAGCCTGGTGCATGATATAGCCCTGCTGAGATTGGCACAACCTGTACCCCTGGTGGACACCATGAGACCCATATGTTTGCCCCACAATTGGTTGCAAAATTTTGATTTCCAAAAAGCCATTGTGGCCGGTTGGGGCTTAAGTCATGAGGGTGGCTCTACTTCTAGTGTTTTGCAAGAAGTCACGGTGCCTATTATCACAAATGCTCAGTGTCGCGCTTCTTCGTATAAATCCATGATTGTGGATACCATGTTATGTGCGGGTTATGTACAAACTGGTGGAAAAGATGCCTGTCAGGTAGGTGTTAAAAGAAGAAAGTATATGAGGATTCTTGATTATCATTCAAAATTTTCCATTTAAACAGGGTGACAGCGGCGGACCCTTGATTGTACGTGATCGCATTTTCCGTTTGGCTGGTGTGGTATCCTTTGGTTATGGTTGTGCCAAACCAGATGCTCCCGGGGTCTATACGCGCGTTAGTCGCTATTTGGATTGGATAGCTGCAAATACTAGAGATTCTTGCTATTGTAACAATTAAATATATATAAAAGAGTTTGTCCTTACTGACTGACTGATTCATTGGCAATCTACGCAGAGCCTAAACGGTAAGAGTTAGAAAGCTGAAACTTTTTCAGAAGTTTCCATATGAGTTGAAAGTAGGCAATAGGGAGCATGTAATAACGCCCGGTGACATAACGACCGCCGGCGTTTTTTGCAGCTATCTCAAAAGATATAAACGTTTTAAAAAATTCTTCACCATAAATGAAAGATATTGTGGAAACGCATTTTTTATAGTGATTTTTTTGCGATAGATTTTGCTAATAGATTTTGCTAATAGATTTTTAGAAAAAGACGAGGAAAAGTCATTTGCAAAAAATTTTCTCCTGCGGCGCCATTCTGCGAATCCACCAAACTTCTTCATCATAATTTTCCACGGTTTTCTTATTCTTATTACTTCTGTTTATATGGATATGCTTGATCTTACCCTAACCATCCATATCTTTTCAAAATGGTTTTGAAAAAATTAAAAAAATTATCTGGTTTTAGACTAAAGCCATTTCAGGGCCATGTTGTTAATACATCAATGATTAACTTATTAAGCTAAGCTTCGCTCAGTGGTCGTAATTCAACTAACAATTTAATTTTTTAAGCCAGGCTTACTTTACTATAATTGTAAATTTTTGTGATGTCGGGCGTTATGACACTCTTAAAAGTGACATAAAGCCCGCCTAATGTCGGGCCTAATGTCGGGCCTAATGTCGATCTGAAAACGGGTGTTTTGACACTTTTGAAAGTAACATAAAGACCGAGGGCGTTATTACAATTTTGGGAGTGACATAAGGTCCGCGGGCGTTATTTCACCGGGCGTTATTACATGCACCCGGGCACTAAGGCAGGTTTTTGGAAAATTTCACCCCAAGGATTGGAAAACTCCCGGAAAAGCTTATATGGGGAAAATTCTGTTTTACCGATTTTGGATAATCCGCCCATAAGGAAAATGGTCGGAAAAATCAGCATGAAAAAAAAATAATATTTTATTCGATTAACTTCAAACTTGGTTTGTAAAGATAGTTAGCAAAATGATTAGACATATGATTTTCCAATATAGGAAAATCCGCCCGAATGTCGGGAAATGAATGGAAATTCTCTATGGAATAAACTATTTTACATACGATTAGCGTCAATCTCGGTTTGTAAGAATAGTAAACAAAATTATTGGACATCTGATTTTCAAATATTGGAAAATCCGCCCACAAGAAAATTGCGTGAAAAATTTTTTATTTAAAAATCAATTTTTCATCAGATTAACTTCAAACTCGGTTTGTATAAATACTATCCAAAATAATTTGAATGGTGATTTTTCGAAAGTCGTGAAATGAGCGTAAAATTATCTATGAAAAAACTATTTTTCATCCGAATGGCCAAAATTATTGGACATGTGATTTTCAAATGTTAGAAAATTCGTCCACAAGAAAAATGCGTGGAAAATTGTTAATTGAAAAATCTATTTTTCATCAGATTGACTTCAAACTCGGTTTGTATAAATACTATCCATAATAATTTGAAATGTGATTTTTTGATGTTGGAAAAATCGCCCAAAAGGTCGGAAAATGCCCGGGAAATTCTATATGAAAAAACTATTTTTCATCCGAATAACTTCAAACTCGGTTTGTAAAGATAGTAAGCGAAATAATTATACATAAGATTTTCCGATATTGGAAAATTCGCCCGAAATGAAGGAAAATGCCGGAAAATTCTTAATGAAAAAACTATTTTTCATCCGATTGGCCAAAATTATTGGACTTGTGATTTTTAAATATTGAAAAATCCGCCTACAAGTAAAATGCGTGGAAAATTCTTTATTGAAAAATCTATTTTTCATTAGATTGACTTCAAACTCGGTTTTCTGAATACTATCCAAAATAATTTTAAATGTGATTTTCTGATGCTGGAAAATGCGACCGTAAGGTCGGAAAATTCCCGGAAAATTCTATATAAAAAGACAATTTTTCATCCGATTGGCTTTAAGCTCGATATTTTACTCGATAGTGTGCAAAATAATAAGACATGCGATTTTCTGAAAAGTCGGGAAATACCCGGAAAATTCTATATGGAAAAACTATTTTTTATCAAATTGACTTCAAACTCGTTTTGTATGAATACAATCCAAAATAGTTTGAAATGTGATTTTCTGATGTTGGAAAATTCGCCCAAAGATCGGAAAATGCCCGGAAAATTCTATATGAAAAAACTATTTTTCATCCGATTGGCTTTAAGCTCGGTTTGCAAGAATAGTATACAAAATAATTAGGCATGCGATTTTTGGATGGTGGCTCACAAGGAAAAGTGCAGGAAAATTATTTATTGAAAAATCAATTTTCCATCCGATTCACTATAAATTCGATTTGTAACTCGAAGGTGTACAAATTAATTAGACTTGCAATTTTCTGAAAAGTCGGAAAGACCCGGGAAATTCTATATGGAAGAACTATTTTTTATCCGATTGACTTCAAACTCGGTTTGTGAACAGATTATGGAAAATAATAAGACATGTGATTTCTTGGTGGTGAAATTTCCGCCCCCAGGTTCAAAAAATGGTGGGCGTGGTATGAATCATGGACAATGGTTATTTGTAAGCAGATCTGAATGAAATTCGTATGTGCCCCGGGACATATGCTAGTTACTAAATATTTAAGTATAATTAAAAATAAACATTTTATAATTTTTTAATGAAAACTTCATTCGTTATATTTTATTTTCCATCCGATGCAGCTCACTGACCAATTTATATTTTTGAAGTTTTATTATAATTAATATAAATTTTTATATTTTATATTTCTGCCCCAGAAGAAAATTTCTCCTTGCAATTGAGCTACCTTTAAGGTTTCTCACTTCAATACCCCCAGCTGACATTACTTTCTTAATACCAAAACCACATAAACAAAATTGTGCAAATATTTGTACAAACAGGTTATGGGGGACCCTCCAAAAACCAATATTCATGTACCAATCATACATAGCGTGGCCTTTCACTTTTTTTTCGCCAATCAATGAGCATAAGTACTCGTATTTCCCCTTTCAAAGGCATCCTCACATTTGGCAACGTCATCTTGGCAAAAATCGAAGCCAAGGACGTTGGCCAGTTGGCAATGCAATGCTGACACATTGTTATCACTTGTCAACGAAATCAAAACTTTATCTTTTTATCCCTATTCCCATGAAAGCCGACACAATTTAATGGATTTTCAAGTTATTTCTGGCATTTTGTTGTAGTTTGCCGCTGCCGTCAACTGCAACTCTAGCAAAACAAAGATATCTGAGAAACTCGTTTCGGGTCGAGAAAGAAAGAAACTGCCGCATAATTGCCGCCGCACTCGACTAGGATGAATGTTAGGGAGTGGTGGAGGGCGGAGACGGCAGTGGGACATTGGCAGGTTGGCCAAATCGACAATGTTGTCAATGCTGTTTGTGCTCTGGCCGGGGGGACTCTGGCATTTGATTTTATTTTTAACTAGGCGGCAAATCGATGGCCGGCATTACACTGCAAATAAACGAGCAAAAAAAAAAAAATGTTGCATTACAAGTGCAGTGAGAATTATGGAGAATTGCAAAAAATAACATAAAACCGGTTTAAGTAATACAGAATGATTTAACCTTTACTTTTGTTTTAATTTATCCCATTTTCAAGAATGGACATTATAAGCTTTTATAAAAAAAATTGTAAGTACTTCAAACTTTAAGGTCATGTTCAAGAAACGTTAGAACATTGATTACTTATAACAGCTGTGAAAACCTGGGAATTTAACCAGGGATTTAAAAAGAAACGATTAAATATCAGCACCATAAACTGGAACTGATATTTTGCATTCTTTCAGAACCGGAGTTCGAGAATCAATATTTTTGGGACCAAAAAGGAAATTTATTACAGTTGTAAATGCTTGTTCAAAAAGGGCTTGAAACCGGAATCAATGTTACAATTTTTTTTGAGAACCGTCAACCGTTAACCGTTGTAAAAGGAATCGAATGACCAACCGTAACCAAACCAAAACGCTAATACAGGTACAATTTCGGTTTCTTATTATTTATTTTATTTATTTATGATTATTTCAAATCAGGGTGTCAAACCGAAACCCGAACCGGAACCGTATACCGAAAAGAACCGATTAAAACTCAGAACCAGAACCGTAACCGGAACCGTTATTATTTATTTTTTCAGAACCGGTATTTCGGAACCTTTATTTTTGGAACATTGTACCGGTACAGTTTCGTTTCTGAGTTTTTTTTTTGATATTTCAGTTTTATTGCTTCAATCAGGGATTTCCTCAGGGTAAACTTAAAAAAAAAACAAAGTTTAGGTTAAGGGACCATCTTGTATATACTGAAATAATCAATAAAAATAAAAATTGCATCTTATTTCTTTGCATCTATTTTGGTTCAATAATTTTCAAATATTTTTAATTTATCCTTCATTTTTGCATTTACAATGGAAACGAATTAATAACTGAACAAAATGGGCATAACCTAAGAGCAAGGTTAAATTGTGATCGGGATCGTTATCTGAACGTTTCACATTCCATCATTCCATCTGGGGTACAGTTTATTATGTTTAATTTTCCTTCTTTATAACTACCCGTTTTATTATATCTTCGGTTTAGAGGATTTTTGAATAATAACGGTACATACCGGTATGTACCGGTATACCGAAATAAAAACCAAGTTACCGATACGGAACCGAATACCGAAATAAACTAGAACCTAAACAGAACCTTTTACCGAAACATTAGTTTTGGTACGTACCAGAACCGGAACCGAAATTCGATTCGATTTGATTCCCTGTTTCAAATATATATTTCCACCGATAAAATAGCAATATATACACTCAGAAAAATAGTCGTACATTTTATAAATTCGGCCTTGAAGAAAAAGGAGGATCAAATTATTTTTTGAAAATTAAAAATATTTTGAAAAAATTTCTAAAGAGGCGGAAAATTTTTTTTCCTAAATATAATCACACTAATTAAATGTAAAGATTTTTTAAGTCACATATTTATAAATATTATTTTCTATTTTAAGAAGGTTTCGTTTTAAAATTAAGCAAAATGTAATGCAAGAAAAAGCTCAGGCAGATTTTAGGTTTCCAACTGTTTTAGAGCGTTTTTAGAGCTCAGCCTATAAGTAGTTTATCAGCGTATTATGGGCTGTATTGAACTCTAGTCTTATAATATGGATTCAAATCTATCCAAATGGCAAAAGATTTCTATTTATGGAATGAATGCAGCAGATTTAAGGACCGAATATTTTGAATTAAAATGAAAAATTTTTTTTTTTTGCTTTTTAGCAAGAATTGATATAAGATTAGGTCCAATTTCTCATCTCCTAGAATGCAGAGTCTGTCACAGAAACTAACAAACATCAGAAATTAAAGTTTATCTGACACATATTGGCTATCTTGAAGATGAGAAATTGGACCTAGGAAGGATAAACTTACAATTTACTTTGTTATTTTTAAGATTAATGACAGATAGTTCTATTTGGAAGATGAGAAGTCGGCCCTGAGGCGAGCTTATCGGTGCAACATAACAAACAAAAATCTCTTTATTCTGGGTCGTTTTTTTCTGAGTGATCGAATACCACTGGGAGCGCGGACCGCAGCGTTTAGCGAAATTGCTTGTCCGGTATACCGAAATAAAAATCTGAGTACCGTATCGAAACCGATAACTGAAATAAACTGAAACCCGAAAAAGAACCTTTAAGGGGGTCTTCTACCTTTGACGAGAGTTTTATGAGTGTTTTTTACAAAAATTCTGGAGAGAAAATCATAAGAGCTTTTTCAGTTTGGTTTTGGGATTTATGTTAATAATTAACTATATAATAAAATAATAAAAAAATGTTTGGATTTCGAGGGCTGTTCTAAAAGTTATCGGCCTGCCAATTAAGGACTCAAAACAAAAGGTGTAGAGGTGGTGACCATGATTCCGGGACTTCAGGTTATCGGAATTGAAAACGGTAAATGCGGTTATGATCAGAATTGATGTAATTCTGGCCCGTACCTCAATCATATTTTTCAATATTTTTTGAAAAATTGGCGTCCGCTTAAAATTTTTTTTTTTATTTTTTAAATTTTTTTTTGTGTAGTTTAGTGTAAAAAAAATAGTAAAAAAATGTTTTTCCTCTTGATTGAGGTACGGGCCAGAATTACATCAATTCTGCGTCGATTGCAACATGGCTGATCAAAATCGGTTCAGTAGAACTGGCCCAATCATGGCTACCAGGTCAAAAAACGTTGTTTCGAGAAAAACGCGCTTAAAGTTTTGAGCAACGTTGAAAATACTCACGCTAACAAGAACATTGCTCCACTAAAATGGATATATCTGCTAAACTATTTCGAATATTTGAAAATGGTTTAAAGGGGATGAAAGGGGAATGTCCAAGTCAATAAAAAGGCAAAACAAAAAAATTGAAAAAAAAAATTTTCTAAGGTAGAAGACCCCCTTAACCGAATTTCTCATTTCGGTACGTATCGGAACTGATATTAATTTCGGGATTAATCCCTGGTTATTTATCTTGCTTTAAGATGATTCATTTCAATAGTTTAGTTGCTCCAAATTGTTGCTCCAAATTGTTGCTCAAGGATTGCTTTGTAGAGTCTCAAAACAACAGTCACTGAAGTTTAGTCGTATATTTGTTGGGATGTCTAAATGTCCAAAATATATTTTTGTAGTTTCCGTTTTTTTTTAAGAAAATGATTCAAAATCATTTCATTTGCAGCTTTACAAACTTTAAGCAAAAATTTAACTTTCCATCATAAACAAGTTGCCAGCCCTTTTCTGCCCTCTCTCATCTAACTAATGGCATCTGCCTGGCATCCTACTCATAGTTTGCCTTCAGGGGATTCTATTTGTTTTTTTTTTCTGCTGCTTCACTGTCAACACAGAAGTTGGGCTAAAATTTTTTTTTGTACTTTTTTTTTTATTTATGCGCTTTGTAGCGCCCAAAAATTCTCGGCGGCACCTGTCAGTCAACACTTGAAGCAAACAAACAGTTAAATAGATGAAGGGGCGACCCCCTTTGGGGCGCCAAAACTGGACATGGACAACTGGCTGACTGGCAGCTCTTGGCAGCCGTTGACGATGCAACCATAGAAGGCAAACAAAATGCGCCAGAATGGCATGGCCAAGATGAGGCGCAATGGGTATGAATGGGGATATGCCAGTCAAAGTCTTTGGGAAGCTTCTACGCTGACTGACACACTTTGCTTGCCAGACAACAGACGCCACTTGGATATTGGATACTGTTTGCGGAACGAGAGTCAACTGTTATTGCTTCTGTCTAATTGAAGTCGAGTGCGTTACATTGTGAGCTTAATTTATCTGACAGTAAACTCTGCGATTTATCTAAAGCCAAAGCGACTAACTTTGACATTATGCGCCACAAATTGTAGGCAATTTAAGAAAGAAAAAAATATTTCACAGCCAGCTTAAAACTGGTTCAATGAAGCGTCTCCAATCCCCCGCCCCCCTTACCTTCTCCGCAACCCAAACTGTCTGCCACATTGTCTAAAGGTAACAATTTATATAATGAAACTGATTTCAAATTTTGTGATGTGCAGGCCGCGAGCTCAATTCGACGTTGCCATTGGTAATTGCCGGGTTACCGGCAAAAAGAAACAACAGTTATAAGAAGAAAAAAAGAGGCGTAAAGAAAAGCCCAAAAGAAGGAAAAAAAAGCGACATAAAAGGAAAGTCGAGAATATGCAGTAACGAATGGGGAATGCCCTTAATGAAGGAAGTTTAAGCTACTTAGGTGATATCGAAGCGTGAAATTGAAATTTAATTTGAAACAGTAATATAAGTATATAAGGTTCAGAATATTGAGAAAGTTAATGACACTTTGAAAAAATTGTCAATATTCTAAAAAAAATTGAAAAATTAAAAAAAAAAATTAATTCTTGGGCTTACCTTAATAATTACATTTTATTATAAGAAAATTTCCTGACCGGTCCAATGAACTAGTTAGGCTGGACGCTCGCAGTCTCCTCGCTTTCTGTGTTTCACTTTTCTCTAGAGTCGTCACTTATACATAGTGGCTTAATCAATCTATCGATAAATATTATAACTTATGTAAATGGCAGCAAAGGTCAATTCTCCTTTGACATTTGTGAAGTAATAAATTTCGCAAAATACGCGTCTTTTAAACCAAGGAATGCCATAAAACCGGCCCCTGTGGTCATTATTTTGTTGGGCGGCCACTTGACTGACATCATTTTCTTGATTTGATGGAAATAAAATACATGTATCCACTAGCAGAGCCAAAGATATACATTCATACAATAAATAACAGCTCTTAAACATTAAATGACTTATTTTGCGCTGTTGTTAGTTAAGCGACCCTGTTCCAAATTTCAAGTCGAATTTCGTGTGAAAATTTTGATATCGGTTCCAGTACGCACCGAAATGAGTATTTTGGTTAAAGGTTATATTTCGGTTCTTAACTTATTTCGGTTTTCGGTTTCGATACGGTACCCAGATTTTTATTTCGGTATACCGGTAAAGTACAATTTTTCTAAAATTCAAAAAATTAATTTGCTTTAAGATATACAAAAAATTAATTACATTACAAAATATTTTTTCTGGGGGTGCTATCCCATTCTTATATTGATTATGATTTGATCGCATTAACATAACAGCTTAAAAATATTTCCTAACTTTGGTTCGAAATAATTGTCCCTAAAATCTGCTGCTATGGCTCTTAATAGGGTCGTAAAATAGTCAAAGGGGTAAAACAAAACATTCTTAATACTGAAAGTAATATTTTTAAATTTGACGACATAATTTAGAAATTTTATCTCTAAAATTTAGATTCACATTTTTCTTCTTAATATTATATATATATATATATTGATCTCTTACCAGCTGAAATATTTTTTGAAATAATCAAAAATCAATAAAATAAATTATAAGAACCGAAACAGTACCGGTATTAGCGTTTCGGTATGGTTCCGGTTTTTTCGGTCCCTTTATAACGGTTAACGGTTTTCGGTTGTAAAATCAATTTTAATAACGGTTAAGGTATTATTCCCGGCTCTAAGCACTTAATTATAACAAATATACTAACAAATTATGGTTTGTGCACAAGTACTTGACTTTTCGTGATCGTGGTCATGATGGAATTATACATAATTTTGGGGTTCATTGAAAAGCTTTTATTTCATACCGTTCATATTGTTAGTGAAACATGGTGCAATTATATAAGGTGATGCTTAACTGACGCATGCTGCCTTTTTATGGGGTATCAATGGAATATTGGAAAGTTGGGGGTTGTTTTTTGGCAATAGCGCTGTACTTACACATTTCAATCAGTGTCACACCAATTATAATTCCACTATGGTCGAGAGTAGGGATGCCTGAAATAGTATCGATATATAGAATATCGATATTTTGTCGATAAACGACATCTCAATATAGGATATTTTACCAACGCGATATATCGTATATCAGATATTTTTTTGAACAATAAAAAGTGTGGTTTTCTACAAGAGAAGCCGAATAACCGTTATCTAAAAATCTCTTTCTAACGATTATTGGTAATAAAAGTTTTTACCTGTCTTAAATCTAACTACTTTCTAATGCTTCATTTTATGTTTTCTTTTGTGGTTAATATGTTTACTTTTCAACTTAAGCGCCTTCTTTCGCTATGAATTCTTGAATATGTTTTCACAACATTTACAGAATTAGGTTTTTTATACGCTTTAAATGACATCTCAATTTCCCTAAAAGCTCTGTTTATTCTTAATAAATCGTTTTTTGTTGTTGTTAAAAATATCGAAAAAATTATAACTCGAAAAATACAAATTTCTTAAGTATTTCAATGAACAAGGTTAAAATAGATACTTAAATTATAGTCACTTGAAGGCTGACAAAATTGGATTGATAACTATAATTGCGTAAGTTTTGGTAACTTTTTTAATCGAAAGCAACTGTGCAATCAGTATTTTTTATAGATAGTTAACTTTTATCGGGCCAGTTCGAAAGGGATTCGAACATTCATTCGGAAAAAAAACGATTTTTATTTCACTCAGAAACGGGAACACCTTAATGAAAACGATTCGGAATTGCAATTGATTTACTTTTAAGTCCATTCAGAAATGAGAACAGACCTGATAAATATAAATGAATATACAGTAGCTCATTCTTCTCCTCCTGCGTGAAGTTACAGGCTGGAAAAAGCATACAAATCGTTTACCTTAGGTTTTGCCAAGGTCGATCTAATGTTTGGATTTGGCAAAAGTTCTTTTCAGTCAATTTTTCAGTAGCTCCTAGCATTGACCAACAGACTGTAAAAACTGCTTGTACCGGGATATAATTCTACCCCAAAAAAGTATAGCGAACATTTCAGAATTTGTATTGATATAAGCTAATCATTTTTAGAATTTACGTTTATCATATACAACAAATATACAAAGCAGAAAAACATTGATTCTGTCTCAAATAATGTTTGAAAATTCTTAAATTTTGCGTGGAAAATTTCTTGGGGTACAAATGTACCCTAAAGATGGTTTTCGGGTTAATAACAATTTCGAAGCAGATGAACATATATTCTGTCTGAAATAAAGTTTGAACATTCTTTAATCTTGCGTGAAAAGTTTCTTGGGGTACAAATGTACCCCAATAAAACGGTTGTACAGTTTATAACGATTTAGAAAAAAAATTTTTTTATTGAATTTAAAACTGTCCATTTTTTTTTCTTGACATTCTTATTCAAATAAATATCTTAATGACAAGAGGTTCAGGAAAAAAATTAATTTATATTTTTTAATAATATTAAATATTATTATAGAAAAGTCGCCTTTAATTTGTATGCCTGTGTTTATAATAAGTTTGTTTTTTATATTTTCCCTTCAAAATGAATTGTTAAATTATTACGTTTTAGTGATCTACTAATAAAGAAAATGGTTGTAGCTGATAAAGTAGCCAATACTAAGAACAACATGACATACTACCCCTTCAGAGGGTGTCTACCTTCTTCACAAAGGGTATGGCAAATGTGAAAATTGAAACAAGTTTAAGAACTGAACCGACTGGTCACCTGTCCAGTCAACCTCCGTTCGAATACTTTTCGATTACTATCCAAAAAAATATAAAAAAAAAACGAGAAAAAATTTGTGCCAGTACCGAAGAAGAACCGCAACATGATTTGGCAACTTTCATGGCCTGTTGCAGTTTTTTTTTTGTTTGCTGTTTGCCCCTCCTGTTAAAGAAAACCTGTCGCTAAATCATCTGTTGAGTCTTCCTCCAAAAAAAAAAACCCACCTGACTGGGCAAGTTTTTTTTTCGCTTCAACATTTTGTACATGTGGGAGTCTTGGGCTGCAAGATTTGATGCGGTGGCTTTGAAAAATCTTTGGAATTTTTCTTTCTTAATTTTTGCACTGGCTGCTGATTCTTTTTTTTGTGTTTGATAAAAAAGAAAGTTGACATAAATTGTTAGCCTGAAGTTTAGGTAGCAAAAGCAAAACAACCGAAGAAAAGTTGTTGTCTTGCTGTGCGCAGGAAGGAAATAATTCGAGTTTTTTTTTTTTTTTTTTTGGCAAGTTTTGTGTGGGATTTTTCTGTTGGTGTCGAAATGAAATGCATTTGAAAGTTTCGTGAAACAAGTTAATCGCGTTTGTCTTTTTGGACTTGGATTATGTTTAGTTAGACAAAAGGGAGGAAGATAAAATGACACGAACGTGATAAGTAGATTGATTTGGAATGAGCTGGAATGATGTAATGAAGCAAAAGGTTGAGAAATATGCCGATATTACTTTAGCCATTTTCCGCATTGTGACTTTAAGGGCTACTCTGCTCCTGTCAATTACCATTTGTAAATTTTGAGCAAGCTGCTTTATTCAATTTGTGATTGAAAGCGATTGAAAGCAGAAAACCTCGTAAATTAGAAATATAAAAAAGGAAATTTCATAATAACCGAAACTGGAATGCAATGGTGTTGCATACAGATTTGAAACTAATTTAATTGAATTTAATAAAGGTTATTTAAAATTTATTAATGTAGCAGCATTCATTAGCCACCCAGTATCTAATTAACCAAGATCATACGACGTCCCAATTCCCAATGCATTGCAATCTAACTCTTTATTGTCTTATTCCCTCATTTTCATTAAGTCTAAACTCCTCGGCTAATTTTCATTTCACTTCCCGCATTTTTAATTTCATTAACAAATTTCTAAACCGCGCGCACACATTTTGAAAAATATGCTTTAAATGCTTTTAATTAAAAACATTTATGCAAATTACCAACAGCAACAGCAATTACAATAACAACAAAAACTAAGTGCGGTTGTGAACAATGCAATGAACCGCCGCCCCCTTCTCTCTTCAGCATTATGGCAGTCAAGTAGCAAAGTTTCACACCATTTGCTATGCGACTGACCGCAGTCCTCCTCTTCGCCCGCAAGCGCTAGCTCATTATCTTCACTGACGCTACGCAAATTATGGGAAACTAGTGCAACAGTTTTTTTTTTTTTTTTTTTTGCCCGCATCACGACAAAAAGTCAATGCTTATGCTAATTTCTTTTTGCCTCGGACAAACTTCCTTCCATTTTAATTGCACTTTTTCCTGCTAGCCAAGAAAACTAATAACTGGCAATTTATTAAAATGTTTTGCGGTGTATCAGAGAGGGGTGGAAAAGAGGTGGGAGAGGGTGGGGGAAATGGTGTTTAGTACACTTTTGGCGTTAGTTTGCTTGTAATTTGATTAAAAAGCGTACGAAGCTTCTTTTTTTTTGTTGTTTTGGTTTTTGGCCAAATGATCAGCGAGGCATGAAAATTTCTCTACCCAAGTCGCTGGGCGATTTATGTGAGAATTATGTTAAATTAGCCAACGAAGCGTGCGGAACCTCGCACTACCTCCAGGCATTTTTTAGTTGTGGACAATAACAAATCGGTCAGAAAAGCGGGAAAACATTTTTGAGCGAAATAATAAAATTGGAGAGAAATCAGTTCAAAATGCAATCCAAAAAAAAAAAATTTGCAAATTCCAAATAGTGGGAGGATGAGGAATACAAATATCAAATTTTATCTGACAATCCCTAAATTTCTCCATCCCTTTAATATAAAGCAGCGATGGGCATATCATTTGACTTTGGGAGCAGTCCAACAACAACAACAGAGAAAAATATACCCTATAAGGGAGCAGCGATCCACAGATAGTGTGTGTTCGTTATTGTATTTTCACGGTCATCCATCAGCCCAAGTCTCAGTCTTACACATTGCGTGTATTTTGTTTTTGCTGCCGTCTGCTTCTGTGATCTGGCGCCAAGAATTGCTTGCATTTTGAGAGCAAAAGCTTGCCCACCACTGCTTTAAAGGAAGCCGAAGATAATTCTTTCAGTTTTTTTACGGCCTTTTCCGTTTAACGCTACCCGGAATAACGCTTTTCCGGAATAACGCTTCATAAATATTGACCCTTAAAAAAATTAAAATATATTTTTGAACTCAAAACTTATAATTTAGTTTAGGGGCAATTTCATTGGGTAGCTAGCAATCTTCACTCAAAATTTTGGTAACAATTAAAATCGAATTTAATTTCGAATTCCTCAAAAACTAAAGTTGTCTAAACGAAATACAGTTTTCTAAAGATGAGCCTCAATAACGACCCACCTTTAGCACCTACTAACCTGGACTCACCTTTATCATCATCTAACAAAGAAGTGCCTGCACAGCTCGATGCTCTTTACCTTCAATTTCTTTCACTTCTGGAAGATCAGGCTCTGCAACAATATCAACTTAATATGCATACATCCCGTGCCCGCATGCTGCTGGCTAGAGTTCGTCTCCAAGAAGGCACTCAACGTACTGCCGCCGATGCTCAATTGCCACGCTCAAGACCCTATAAGGCCCTGTGCCGCCTAGTTGAAGAAGCCACATCTTGGGGTACGGCCTTTAAATTTCTTAAATTTTCGCTGGATCCAACTCGCGGTTATGTTGAACCTTTGAACAATATATTTGGTGCCTTGGTTCCGCTTAGCCTACGAGTGGCCAGCCGCAAATGGGAACGTTGTGTGGAACAAGCTGTGGAATGTGCTAATCTTCAAAGGGAATTACAATTTGTGATTAAATCGATAGAAAAACTTAAATGGCTGCTCGCGCAAGATTGTTTGCATTAGGTGAATAAAAAGCAAAAGTTGTGAAATTCTATTTTTTTTTTCGTCCGCGCCGTCTAGCAATTGCAACTGGGCGTGGCCTTTAGAGCGAATCTCTCCACCAAATACAAAGTTCCATAAATAGCAAATGGCTCTTGTGTTTCTTTTTATATCTTGTTTTGCTTGTCATTATCTATTTTAGAATTAGTTGATAGAAGTCTTTAAGTTGAATACTGAAGTTAAGAACTTAAGCATAGAAAATTTGGGAATATCCAAATGTGAATTTAACAAAACATTAACGATTTGCTTGCAACACAAGAGAAATTGCTTTTTTTTTATTATTTAAGAATTTCTTTTATTTGTTATAATGGTTTTTTTCAAATCCATATGGATTTAATGAAATTGCATAGCTAATGGTCAAACTTCTTTTTTTTTAAGTTTCAAGCTGAGTCGCTGACTTATTTGTGGGCCTACTTATTGACAGTAATTCTAGATATTTTATTTCCAAATCGGTGTAGGATTACAGAAGTTGTGGCGAAGTATGTGAAACCACCGGCAAAGAAATTTCTTAAAAAAATTTCACCACAAATTTCCAAAAATTATTTTCATCAATTCATCCATAAAAAAATTGATTTTGTCCCGAAAAAAGCTTGAAATTAAATTTAAATCAAGGCAGTAAATCTTTAAAATGTTGGATAAGGTTTGGTTCGGTGAATCGAACGAATAAGGAATCCATGGGTTCGGTTCACGGACCAGTTCCTGGTAGCCCTGAAGGAGGATATATGTTCAAAAATGGTGGTCCGAAACCGACCCCTTATTAATTTGTCTCTTATCGCTAGAAAAAGCCAAATTATATATGGGTAAAATTTCTCAATCGCATTTTTTTGGGTTGAAATATTTTTTTCTGCAATCTTTGTTATTTTCAGAGTTTTCCCGAAAAATTACTAAAAATATTTTTTTAAAATAAAACAATTTTAGAAATTTTATTATTTAAATTGATAAACCATTGATAAAAAATATGGAAAAAATTTATAAAATTGCATCAGATCCCAATCTTCTAAATTGCTCACACTTTAAAAGTATGCCATTTTTCTTTGCCAACCAAATCGCGAAAATTAGTTAACAAAAATTAATTGCCGCGAAAATTAAATTCCCAAATTATCACACTTCCATTTAAATAAAATAAATTAGAAAAAAAATGCATAAATCCGAAACTATTGAAGTGCCCATTAACAGCTTTATACAGTAAATTCCTAGATACAAAACAAAATTCGGAGAAAAAAATGAAGGAAACAAATTTTTGTGTTAAAATTTTCGCGATTTTGTTGAAAAATAAAATTGGGATAATTTTAAAGTGTGAGTAACTAAGAAGTTCGGGATCGGGTGCAATTGTACAGATTTTTCCAATTTTTTTTACCGATGGTTTTCCGTAGCAATAAATAATTAAATTTTTTTTAAATCAGGGGCTGTAATCATTATAAGTGAAATTATAAAAATTACAAAATAATCATTATTTTTTATATTTATTTTTTCAATCAGAAAATAATGATTATTTTTGATTATTAATTTTTTACTCAAACCATAATGATTATTTCCTGAGTGAAAAAATACAAATCAAGTTTAATGATTATTTTCTGAGTGAAAAAATAAATATAAAAAATAATGATCATTTTGTGATTTTTATTTTTTCGCTCAAAAATATCACTCAAGGTTCGATTTCAACTCTCTCAAAGGGATATGTATCAATTTCGCCACAGCTCCTTTTCAGAGAGTTTTTGATTTTTATTTTTTTACTCAGAAAATAATCATTATATTTCATTTTTATTTTTTCACTCAGGAAATAATTATTATGATTTGAGTCAAAAAATAAAAATAAAAAATAATCATTATTATTGAGGAATATATTTTAAAATCAACCATTTAAAAATCATTGCAGATTTCCATAGATTATCGAAAAAGAACCCCACAGGTATACTTCATATATTTTTGCGGCTACTCTAAGTGGTTGATTTTTAATATTAAAAAATACAAAATAATCATTATTTACGGTCCCTGTTTTAAATCTTAAATTTTTTCAAAAAAATGTTTGACCATGAATTAGTCATATTTCTGAAAAACCCTGAAAATACGTACCTCGTACTTTTCAACAAAGATTGCAAAACCAATTATCTCAACCCAAAACAAATTTGCGAGTAAATTACACATTTAAAATTAACTGAAATGATTTTGACTTTATTATTCTGCATATTTTATAAAATAAAAATTGATAAGCAAACTGCCGTTCTGTCTAAGGTAAATAACTATGTGACGCAATAAATTTAAAGAAATTTCCTTTTGCGCGCTTAATACCTATGCCCTGCAAAATAAAAAAGTATTTTTACACCACTAGAACAAAATAGGAAAAAAAGTTAAAATTTTTAGTTTTATGCGATTTTTTTATTGATGGTACAGAAATTCTTTCGGCGGCTACATCTCTAAGTTATAGTGTGGGTCGTTTTCCCTCCTTACCTTATTTTTGAATAAATATTTTTAAGCTACATAAATCCTTTAGTTAAATTCTCTTAGCTAGCATATTCATTAACAGAATTTAGACATTTAAATGATCTGCTTAGTTTTATTTAATAAGCATTATATCTTTCTTTTTAAAATTCTTAAAACAAAATCTGTAATCCATTTAAATCGTTGCCAAATATTAAAATCCAACAAATTATGTATTGTTGGGGAATGTTTCTCATAAGTTAAAATTTTGAATCGAACTTTAAATTATATAAACTCCCACCTGTTTCTAATTTAAATAAATATATGAAAAAGTTCATACTGCGTATGAGCAATACTGTATAGCCTTCTGTTGGCACTTAAAACTTCAGTTATTGTACGTCTGTTGTTGTTAGTGTTTAGTATATACCAATAAGCAACATACCGCAGGCTGGGAACATAATTTTAAAATTTTATTATGTCCGGCTTTAATATACAAATTTAACAGCTTAAAGAAATTTTCTTTATCAAATTTTTTAAAAAAATGGAAGCAATAATTTAAAAATCATTGGGCGGTCTTTATTGGTAAAGAAATCTAAGTTATTTATCTATTTTACACGTTGCATATCGAAATTAATCACACCTAGACATATTTGTTTTGTACACTTTTTGCTTATATATTGTTAATCTTTTATAAAACTAAATTTTTTTTATATTTTGTCTCATTTCTTTCAGCTCAAAACTCAGCCATCTTAGCACAAACATCAACCACCACAAAACAAAAAATCAACAAGGCTTTAGTGGATACAGCAACCTTCTACACCAACGTTCAACAAATACCATTGAGCCTATGCACAAACCCCAAACGATCTGTTTCAAGCTTTTTTAAGCTTTTCTAGGCACAATGGACTCAACAACACAAAGCAACACCAACACCAATGGCACATCAACAACAACAACTGACGACTTCATTACCGTTGTAGAAGTCGATGATCCCACATCATCCACCAAAGACACAAACCATCTGAAGAAGCTAGTCAAAAGGCAAAGCTCTGTGGCCGAAGATTCCTCATTTATAACAGTGTTGACCATCAATGAAATGGAGCTGCTGCAAAGAAAGAATCAAGAAGAGTCGGAAAATGTGACGGTATATCGTTTACCAGGCGAGCGACTGGGTTTCGGTCTAAAATTCCAGGGTGGCACACGGAATACCGAACTAGTGCAAAAACTCTATATACAATCCTGCGCTGCCGACAGTCCCGCCTCCAAAGTGGCCACAAGTTGGGGTCATTTGCGTGAAGGTGATGAAATACTCAATATAGATGGCCATGATGTCTGCCAAATGACGCGCATCGATTGTGTACGTTGTCTTAAAGATAATGTGGCCATAAAACTAATTGTACGTAATGGCTATGGACAGAAGCCACCCAGCGAGGAGGAGCAGCAACAGCAAATGGAACAACTTTCCATATCACTTAATGCGCAACCACCACCGCCGCCGCCAGTGCCACCCAGAAAGCTGGTGAAACGTCAAAACTCCAAGGAACCGCCCAATCAAGTTCAACTAGTAATAGAAAAACCACTTACACCGCCGCCCGATGCTGAGTATTATATAAATCTGCTAACAGAATCCATCAAGGCAGGTTCCGAGTCCGATGATACGGCTAGCACCATTTCCACAGTCATTGATAAGTTTTCAATGGGTTCGAACTATTCCTCGGATACCGAGTTGGCTAGCAGTCTGAATGGTCAAGAATTGGCCAAGGTTTTGAAACCCTTTACGCTGTTAGAGCAAGAATTTCATTTGGAGTCAGCTATAGCACATCCCAAATTGATTATACCAGGCAATAACTATGAGAATGTGGAATTTAAGACAGAAAAAGTCAATCTGTATGAGAATGTGGAGTTGAAGAGTCCTCTGGGTACACCCACACCCAAGCCTAGAGTACAATTGGCCACAGTGGAACCTAAGAAACGTTCTATTATACCCATGCCACGTAAAATAGCCACACCAAGTAAGCTACCCATAGAGGTGGCGCCACCTAGAGTTCCCTCGACGCCCACCAACGACTTAGCCAAAACACCTACCAACGAGGTGAAGGAAGTCAAGGAATTTAATACCAAGATACCCAAGGCGGCCACCAACTTTTCACGTGCCAAAACCGAGGGGGAAATTAAACTGCAACTACCATTGCCGAAAGTACAGTCACCGCAAACCAAGTCACGCATACCCATAGTCACCACACCCACCACACAAAAGTCACCCACACTCAATAAGTCTTCAATCAGCTCACCACCTTCTACCAACTCGAATATACCACGACTTTTGCAGAAACAAAAATCCGAAACAGACCTCAAATTGGGTCTTTATCGTAGTAAATCCAAGGAGTCTAGTCCTAGCTTGGGTTACATCAGACCGCCTCTTCAACGGGCCAACTCAGCCGAAGCTCCTGCTCGTACACCCGAGAGAACCTTCATACCAGTTCTGCTAAATGGCAATAACAAAAGTGTTTCCAATTCATTGGAAAGCCTAAGTTCTTCCGCCAGCAGCAGCAGTAATGGACGTTCACCCAAAGGACCTAAGCCTAAACCACCAGAGCGTGTGCAATCTTTGCCAAAAACTCAAATACCCAAGCTACAGGCTTTACCCACCACACCGCCACAGCAGCTACCCAAACTGACCATGCAAACCTTTAAGCAAACTTCATCCTCTACTCCACCTACCACACCAAAAACGGTCACACCCGTGAATACCCCTTCACCCACGGACAATCGTGAGATACGCTTTAAAATCCAAACCTATGAAAGTAAAACTTTGGAAGAGGATAAAATGCCTAGTCTATTCGATTTGGTGCACAACAAGGATAAAGCGGAGCCAACCCCACGTGATATTACGGCTCTTTTGGCAGCCGCCGCTGCCGAGGCTGAAGATTTGGCTCGGGAATCACCGCCTCCACTTGTGGTGGGCAAATGTATGAAGGTTGTGGATGACAATCAGAATACCACCTGCTATTCCAGCTCGAGCAGTGATGGAGAGGATGTGGACACAGAACAAGATGATGATGTCGATGCGGCCGAAAGGGAGTATATCTGTGAAGATGGCGAAAAATTGGGTCCACCGGAGTTGATTAATGGACCGGGTCCTTCAGAGGCTTATTTCAATATGTATTGGCATTCGAATATGTTGCCCACCATTGGTGAAGTAGAGGAAGAGTTTTCCTCGCTGGAACCGCAATCACTGACAAATGGGTGAGTGCAATAAAATACTTTAGAGATAATGGGTGGGGGTTGGAGTCAAGTAATTCAATGATTGGTTTAGATTAGTGTGTTTTGATAAACTTATTAGGGAGGTGTAAATAACGGAATCAGGAAACTGCATTCAGTTGTTATTTTTATCTCTAATATATTTATTACAATGGTGAATATGTGCGTTTGTGAAAATGTGGAGTATACGCAATTTGTGCCCTATTAAGTAGGCAACACATTTGTAAAAATATAGCGTATGTGTAATTCGTGCCCTAATAAGTAGGCAACACATTTGCGAATATGTGGCGTATGCTCAATTCGTGCCCCACAAAGTAGGCAACCCATTTGGGAAAATGTGGCGTATGCGCAATTCGTGCCCTATTAAGTAGGCAAAATATTTAAGAAAATGCGGTTTTGTGGTTTTTGGTTCGGTGTAGAATTTTTCGAAGGACAAAGATTAAGTTCACGAGCACAAATTGACAGTTCGGTTAGGTACAAAACCGGATTACATATCTGAATGTAACTTCCTTGTTATACCCTTGCAGAGGGTATATTAAAATTGTCACGATGTTTGTAACGCATAGAAGGAAGCATCTCCGCCCCCATAAAGTATATATATTCTTGATCAACATAACGAGCAGAGTTCATTTCCGTCTGTACGTCCGTCCGTCTGTCCGTCTGTTTCTATGCTATCTACTCCCTCAGTTTTAAAGCTATCCAACCAACCTTTGCAAAAAGTCTTTAAATACTCATAAGCTGCACATTTGTCGGATCGGATGACTATATCATATAGCTGCCATAGGAACGATCGGTCAAAAAACTAGTTCTAGTGAGAAAAACTTTCTTGTGGTCCATCGTAGCGTCACCAATCGTGATATATATTAGTTTTATATGCTTCGACATAATTCTGAAAAAATTGATCAAAATCGGATGGCTATAGCATATAGCTGCAATATAAACGGTCGGTCAAAAAACTAGTTCTAGTAGGAAAAACTTTTTTGTTTTCCATCATATCGTCACCAAACGTAGTATATATCTGTTTTATATGTCTCCACATAATTCTGGAAAAATTGTTCAAAATCGGATGGCTATAGCATATAGCTGCCATAGGAACGATCAGTCAAAAAAATAGTTCTAGTTCGAAAAACTTTTTTGTTTTCTATCGAAGCATCACCAATCGTTATATATATTAGTGTTATATGATTCTACACAATTCCGGAAAAATTTGTCAAAATCAGATGACAATACCATATAGCTGCCATATAAACGGTCGGTCCAAAAACTAGTTCTAGAGAGAAAAACTTTTTTGTTTTCCATCGTAGCATCACCAATCGTGGTATATATTAGTTTCATATACTTCCACACAATTCTGGAAAAATTCATCAAAATAGGATGACTTTAGCATATAGCTGCCATAGGAACGATCGGTCTAAAAAATGGTTTCAGTGAGAAAATTTATTCTGTCATCAATGGTAGCGTCTTCCAAAACTTCCAAAACAAACGATGTTAGCCTTCTATTTTTACATAAGAAACTGTTTTGAAAAAATTGGTTCGGATTGATTTAATTTATTTGATTTAAATAATTAAAAATTTTAATCTTTGACTTAAATCAATAAATCAAAATACTAAATTTCAATATTTTCATTAAAGATTGCAATATTAAGATTTAAATCCAATGATTTAAATCTTCAAGATAAACAGTCTGATTGCTACAAATTGATTTATAAATCTCCTTAAAGTAATCTTCAATGATTGAATCAGATTTAAATCTTGATGATTTAAAGCTGAAATGAATGAAATTTATATTTTTTAAATCAGGTTAAGATTGCATAGTAAATTCATTTAATAATATGTAATATATTAATAAGTAATATTTTCTTCTGCCTTTTAAAATAACTTGCACATTTTTGTTTACCAGTTTTTAATGGGTGCAGGCTTATAGATTATGAAATACCGCTGCAGTTCGTTTGCTGGTTGTGCTGAGAAAGGTAGAACTACCCTCCATTCAGTCAAAACAATCAACTGGCTTTGAGGGTTTTCCATTTATTTCATCACCAAATATTTGCAAAAAAAAAAACAAAAAACAATAGTCATATTTGCAATATATAATGGCTAAAACGTTAGTACGTTCAATGAATGGAGAGGGGTCTACCCCTTTACCGAAAAAAAAAAAATAAATAAATACACTGATAAGGCCAAATGCCGGTGTGTTTACTAACACCGGCATACAACACTCTCCTGATAGCAAACCGAACGCCCAGCGACTACCTTGATAAGAGTTAATGGCAAAAAGTATTAGAGACCTTCCCAATCAGTGTTATTTCGGAGACGTACGGTAAAGGTTCGGTAAATTGTTGCTCCAATTTCCGTTTGTTGTATCGACAGGTGAGGGGCAGAAATAATTAGCATACGATAAGAAGTTCATAATTATTAATTGCAATTACTCAATGTGATGACTGATTGAAGGTATTTTTTTTTTCACAGAAACATTGTCAAAGCCGAGAAGTCGCCACTGACCAAAATGGAAGTCAACGAGGTGAGTGATAAGATAGCTGACCATGACGCAGTCGATAAGACCTTGGATCAGAGCTCTTTGACCAAAACCACCACGAATCGTAGTGAGACGCAGGAGAGTTCAGAGAGTTCGGTAAGAACTCAACGTACCACCACTACCCGAGTGACTACCACCAAAACCAGCAGCAGCAGCAGCACTAGCTCCTCCAGCATCTCCAGTTTTAGTACGCTCACACCAGACGTAGCTTTTAAACTACAACCCTATGAAGAAAGGGAAGAACCTCTGACCAGAACCACCGTACATGAGGAACGTCGCGTGGTGAGCGAACAACAAACTCTCAGTGAGCAACTGACCAAGGATCCCTTAACCGGTGAGGAGAAACTTTTAACCAATGCCGAAACCAAGTCAAACAGTGCACGCTTCAAGAAGATCAGTAGCAACGACAATCTGCTCGACCTCAGTGACGAGCAGCTGCAGCCGTTGACTGCCACTGTCTCGGCAGAGACGCGTCTCTCGGAACGTTTGGATAATCCACAGGATAAACAGAGTATTGAAACGGGTATTTTGACCTTATCCGAATGTGGCAAACAGCTGCAGTTGTCCGAAAATGGCGGTGGCATGACCTATACCGAATGTGAGGAAACCAATCGAGAGACATATCTGGAGGCTCAACAGATCCTAAATGGCACACCCACAGATGAAAGTGCTTTACCCACATATGAGCGAGAGTTAAGTGAGACTTTGACCGAGATTAAAGATGGTGAAAAGCAGGTGACCAAAAAATTGGAGCAAAGTAAGGATATAGCTTCCAAGAAAGGAGCCACCATGCTTAAGAAAACCGAGGAGGAGAGACGTCTCGAGCAGGAGGCTCAAAAGTTAATCGAAAGCTATCAGAAGGTCAAAAAGGAGGCCGAAAAGTTGTACAAACTAGAGCTGGCGGATGATGAACAAGGCTTCGATCTAAGTGCCTTTGAGGAGGTGGAAAAAGAGGCCGAAGTTAAGGTGGAACTTTTGACATCGCCCGAGGAAGAAGATCTGGGCTATGTATTGCACAAACACATCATTGAGGAATCACCTAAAGTAACGCCACCTGCACCCTTACCCAAACCAAAACCCAAACCTCCAGTACCCACAAATAAACCCAAACTTATGCCCACCAAACCCAAAGTGGCCCCACCTCCAGTGCCCACCAAACGCACTGAGCTACCTCCCGCTGTGGCTGCATCAAAGCCCACACCCTCGCAGCGTCGCAGTAGCCTTGAACTAACTCCGCCTAAGCCCCTTGAGCGCATCATTGTGGGTGTGGAACAACCAATTATCACCTTGGCCAGTGTCGACTTACCAAATGTGTCACAAATACCACCACCACCCACACCACCCACCACCACTGAGGAGGCTGTGGACCTACTACTACAGCAGCATGACCTGCATTTTGAGAGCCATCAACTGCCCAATGCAGGGAAACAATCGAATGGCCAGCTGAGCGCCTCCTCATCGACGTCGTCGTCGTCGTCGTCGACGACAGCGGGTACCCCGATAACTACGCCAATTTTGGTATCAGCCTCAACATCGATGGATTCGGTGAAAAGTGTCATCGAGGTCATCAATGGCGGCAGTCAGGCCAATGACAGCCACAACAACAAGCAGGATGATGTTGTCGTTGAAGATGAGAATGACGATGAGGCCGTTGCTGATGGACAAGAAGTTGTAATCGAAGCTAATCCTGTTGAGGATGTGTCAACGTTGCCGCTCAATAGAGAACATGAAACAGGTGAGTTGGAAATGGAAGCTTAGGCAATTAGGCGGGTAAAAATTGCTGGGAAGTTGGACACAAACGAATAGGAGCCAAATCAGCAAATCAACAAAATTTCATAAATTGATGAACAGAGCAGAAAAGCAAACTTTTCTTATATATTTTTGGGCTTAGAACTTAAATCAATTTTTATTTATGAGTTCGAAAATAAATTTTTTTTTCCAAAAGGTCTGCTAAATACTAGGTGGGTTAAAAGTAACCTCCTTGACCGCCAGAGTGCGCTGCTATCGCAAATAGTTCATTTATATTTAGGCAGTCATGTCAAAATTCAGCTCAATTGATTGTGACAGCTGATTGTTGTTGAACATAATTTTAATCCTTACTTAGGCTGAGTTTACATTGTTCGACGCATGATACATGAAAATCTAATAAGGCTGTGTTCACACTGTTTGACGCATGAGGCATGACAACCTAGTATGCCCTTTTGATTTTATTGTGAATAGCTTGTCATATGACATTCTCAATAATACAACATAAAAATTTACTTGATTTCATGTCTCATGCGTCGAACAATGTGAACTCAGCCCCTAAGCCTTTATGTTGTATTGTTTTGAATGTCAAATGACAAGCTATTCACAGCCTTAGCATAATGCCAAATGCGTCAACCACAATCAGCTGTCGAAAACAAAACTAAGTTTACTTTTCACCCCATCTAGTACTTGGCAACCCTAGGCATGATTGTTTTTGTCAAACTTTCAGGATTACGCCTGCCATGCCAACTAAGGTTGATCGGCATTTTAGCATAGATATTATTACATTTTAGCGGTAGATAAAACGTGGACAGCCTTGCATAAATTTCCTCAATTTACATTCAATTTCTTAATAAAAGTTAAGTTGATATCAGACTCCTTTTGTTTATCTCTTCCTAAAATGTCTTGTTTGTTTATTTTTGACAACTGTTTGGAATTGAGCCAAATCTAACAACGTATTTTTTCGATGGATTTGCATCAGATGCTTTCACAATCACAATCAAACAAAATATATCGATTCTTTGGCATCGATTTGTGCTGGTGAACACGGCCATTGACTTGATTTTGTTTATATAGTCGGCTTGTGTCGTGTTAGTTCGTGTTCGTGTTTTAAGGACATAAAACTTAAACGCACACGCGCTAAACTTTAGTAGCAAAAATAAGGAATTAATAGCCTATGTTTACCAAATAAATGTTGGAACATGTTTTGAGAATTCAAGAATGGTAACAAATGACAAATTTTTTTCATACATGATACCATAAGAACACCGAAAAACATTTTAAACACATTTAAACTGATATTTTTCATAAAATATGGAAATGTTTACCGAAACTCTCAAGGCTGCGAAAGTGTCATCGCCCATAATAAATTGATTTGAATTTAATAAGCACGTTGCGCTGCTGTCAATTTCATATCGGTTGCCACGCACACATACAGAGCCAAAATGTGATTGTATTGTTGGCCCACCACTGATTCAGGGCAAAAAATTCCGCTAGCCGAACAGAATTGCTCTGCTGTCTAGAGATGGGCGCGGGCCTCCGTTCTTATATAACAATTGTTTTTAAATAACAAAATTTCTTAATTTTATTTCGGAATATAATATAATTATTTTTGTACTTGAGTCTGTTCTTAAGACTTCATAAATTAACCAAATTTTATTTAAATTAGAGCTTACGAGTCCGGTGCGTCTATCGTTTGAAATGCTTCCTGATGTAGAAAAAATTCGCTCACATGTGTGGCTTGTATTAGTTTTGCCAAAATTTGTAAAAGTTTTATTTCGTTTGATAAAATGTAAAAACCGATTAGAAAATGATCATCAACTAGATTATTGAATATTGCATACCCTTTAGATTAATACCTTGTTTGACGACATCTAAAGTTTCTATCTCGAGATATGTCATAAAATGTAAGGGTACCTACCAAAAAAACTGAAAAAAATTCTAAATCAAAATCGTATCCATACAAAAAATTTTTAATTTCATTTTTTGAGCTCAGCATTCCAAAGTACATCATACAAAATAACAGCTTCAATGGGTCTTTATTTTTTTTTTTTTTGTAAACTAGTGTTATTCAATAAGTTTACTTTTATGCAGTTAAAATATTAATTGCAATTTGCATTTTATTTAGTTGGATTAATTTCTCAGGGTAAACCAATTAGTTCCTTCCCACACATAAATACCAAGTTTGTTATCCGTCCGTTCTATCGATTTTAAGATAAGACGAGTTTTGCGTTTGTGCCCACATTCCGCCGATTGGATATCATAATGTGTTGTATTTATATTAAGCCTCATCCATCATCATCAAATAATCGCCGAGATATGACGAGATTGAACTTTCTTTAATACGAAAACATGACATTAAATATTATGAAACTAATAAGTAAATCCCATGTGTTTTACAAATCCCTTTGGACCCCAAAAGCGTCCCTGTTCCCATACGTTTTGGTCGATCTTGGGGTGGAAAGCGAATTGTAGAACACATGGGTATATCTCTTAATACTAATACATACATTTTAAAATATTCAAGATGTTTCTAGGGAATCGAAAGACAATCATATATTTATATTCAGCTGTTTATGATATAATTAACCTATCAACAGGTGGATCATAAATTGATCAAATAATTATTAAATTTTATCAGCAATTTTATTTCATACATTTCAAGCTAATTGTCAAGCTAATCGAACTTTTATATTATATTTACGGTTGTCAAAATAATATAACTTCTTGTGCCAAATTGCTATATAAAAACAAATATCAGCTGATTAAGCAATGCATCTCAAACTGCAAGCAGTTGTAATTAGTAGAAACCGAAAACACTAAGTCCGTGTTTACACGATGAAGTTTGCTTCATGAAGCTCTCTTCGATTTCGTTTTAAAGCATCTTCAAAACTTCATGCGCATTTACATGAAGAAGTTTGCTTCATGAAGCTCGATTTCAATTCGCCTGAGAACACGAGTTATCGATAAGCAAATAGTCTACAAATCAACCCTGCATCAGTTCAATCGGAACAAAGCAAAGGCACAGAGCAAGAGTATTAGAGAAAAATATTGCACCGCCTCTCAATTTGTGGCGCTGTTAAGAGATAGGACCAATGTAAATACTTTTAAAATGTTGCCAGCGATTTCAACATGTTGCTAAGGTCTTATCACACATATAGGATAACACGGTGATTAGAGCGAGACGGAAATTGTCTTCACTGTACTCAGAGAGCGACAATAACAAAGAACAGCTGATTATTTCGCTGTTAAGTTTGTGGCGACCGAGCAATCATTACCTCTAATAATATTGCTCTGTGGCAAAGGAGAATTATCGAAAAGCTTCACGTCACGGTAGGTCATGAACAGACCCGGCCACCTCATAGCCACTGGGGGCCGAGCGCCTTCGTGTTTTCACACAGACACGAGCCGAAGTCATGTCTGTGTTAATCGGTGAGCACAGAAAAACTTTATTTTGTAAGTAAGTTGGCTGTCTACTCCCAGCAAGCAAAGTTAGGAGCGCTCAAAACTATGTGTCTGAAAAGAGTCGAGCTTCAGATCATTTTTGGAGTAAACACATACATTGGAGCGTTTTCGGAGCGCATTCAGTGTTTTCTAAGCACGGGGTCATAGCACGCTCTTATGTCTGATCATATTCGGAGTAAAAACGGCGCTTAAAAAAAATAAGAACCTTTTATGAGGCGATTCAAGTGCCTAAAAAATCAACTTTTATGTGCCTTTTCTGAGGGTTTTCAATGCTTCATTGGGAGGGTGAAAGCACTTAGATCAGAGTCAGATTGGACTCAAAAATCTTTCACATTATGTGCGACCGTTTTCATAGAAAAAAACGCCCTTTCCGGACTCTTTTTGGGACACTATATGACTGTGAATGCTCATAAAAAAGTGTCAGAAAAGAGTCAGAAAACGCTCAAATTGCTTGCTGGGCTGTGACAGTTACCAACACATGCTCATATTTCAGTCCTCTCCATTTGGCCGGCCCTGGTCATGAAGCTTTGCCAGCTTCTTCACCTCTTCCCCATAAACAGAAACTTCATAAAGGAAACTTCATCGTGTAAATGCGGTCATACTCTGAGATTCCCCGCGGAAATTTCCTTTAAGCAATGAATGCCAAAATGTAAGCGCCTAAGTGAATGTCAAACTATTGTCCTAGGCAAACATTTTCAGCTACTTTAACTTTGATATTTGCTTTTTAATTTTCCAAAATTCGGGCAATCAAAATGCAAACATTCCATTTGATGCATTTATCTGCCACTGCCACACAGTCCATCCACATCATTCTCTGACCTCATTTCCACTTACTTAGTTGATTTTTTTTTTGGACAACTCTCGTCAGCACGCAATTATCTGAGCACTTGATGAGTTTTTGCAGCCTCTGCAGCCAAACTTGTCACATTGACCACAATTTTAGCTCCAAGCATTGGTTCCATCCTAGCCCCATTTTACATTTTGTTTGGCCATTGCATATGCAAAGCGGCCACTAATGGACTTTAGGGGAGATTTTGTGGTGGTTTTGAGAGTTATTAATGTTGGGGGGGGGGGGACTATTTTTGAGTGTTTGTTTGGAAATTAGTGTTTGTTTGACGAGGCATTATTATTAATTAGGCTGAAACTATATTTTAAATTTTTACTACAATTTTTATATTTAATGGAGAAAAAATGCTGGTTTGTGGTATTTCAGTCTCATCAAAAGCATTGTAAGTTTATTTAAAGCATACTCTGGCTCGCTTTTACCATCGATATTTCTTCAAGGAAAACAATTTGTGACTAAAATTGTCCCTTAGGCTAAGTTCACATTGTTCGACTCATGCGATATTAAAATCTAGTAAGGCTATGGTCACACTGTTTGAAGCATGAGACATGACCATCTAGTAGCCCCTTATATTGTCTTGCTTTCATTGTGAATAGCTTGTCATTTGACATTGAAAATATGACTATATAAAAGCCTACTAGATTATCATGTCTCATTCGTCGAACAGTGTGAACCCAGCCTAAGCCTTAATGTTGTATTGTTTTGTATGACAAATGACAAGCTATTCACAGTGAAAACAAGACAACATTAGGGGCTACTAGATGGTCATGTCTCCTGCGTCAAACAGTGTGAACTCAGCCTAACAATTGTAACTTTATTTCATTTATTCAATTTCAAATCTTTCAACACTTTATTTATTTAATTTATTTTAATTATGTTTTGCCTCGTATTTTTTAGTTGGTTATTTTGCATTGTCAATTTCAGGCATCAAACAACTGCTGCCTTTATTTTGTTATTTAAATAAGTTTTTTCTTATTTAATTATCAAACTTATTAACTTTTTACCTCATACAGTTTAATCCAACCAAAATCTATATACAATTCCCACAAAATCCTATTTTCCTGAAAATGAATTTCATATTTTATTTACAAATGAAACAAAGTGGGTAACAGAGAAAACTGCAAAAAAAAAAAACGAGGTAAAACTATTCAAATATGCTACAAATTTATTTCATCATATAAAGTTTTCATTTAAATGCACAGCTAGAAGCAAAACGCAAAATGCAAATGCTAAAGCTAACCAAAAATACAATTTTATATGGTCATCTCACTCTGGCATAATTGTTGCCCTTAAATATTTCATGTGCATTGGATTTGTGTTACCCTTACCTGGTGGAAGCGACAAATTTGCATTTCGTTTAAATTCGATGCCTCCCCTGAAAATGTATGTACATCGCGCCGTGAATATATATATATACATATATACATATTTATAAAATATTGGCAAAATGTTTTAATTAAACAAAAACTGGCCAAATATTGGCACCTTCCACGAAGTGAGAGCGAGGCGAGAAATATTTACATACCAAAATGCGTTTGTGGGAGGCAGGAGGCATAAGGCGCTCGGCGAGGAGGCTTTGCGATATAATAATGAAATTTTGTGCTGGATACGCGGCCATTATATTTGCATACCAAATACAGTGAAAATTGATTCGAAAGAAAATCAAGCTTAAACCATTTCAAAGTGAAATTATTTTAAGCAACTTAATATAATTGGTCTAAAGATACTTGATCACTGATCACTGTTTAACAAAACTGCTTTTATTATTTAGCATACTTTTTAGGGGTCTTGTTAAATTGACATTTGAAAAAGCTCCAGATAAATATCATATTAAATACTAAAGGAAAAATAGGTTACGTGAATAACCAAGAAATATCTTATTGATTAGGGCAAAAGTTCTGCTGAACACTGCCATCTTGTCTCAAAGTATCAGTGTAACATTTTGATGCTTTAAAATTAATAAAAATCTAAGTAAATTTAAAAAAAGTTTAAGAACAATAAAAATATTCAAAATTAACCTGAAGCAACTATAGAATAATAATATAAGAAAATCCAAATGAAATTTCATAACGCGAAAAATTTCCGGAAACACACAAAAATTTCTAAGAATTTTATAAATCGACAAACGGCAAAAATATACGAAAAAATGCTCTTAATTAAAAAAATTGTATTCATAGTTTTAACCAATTAAAAAACATTTAATCAGGATCTTCTAGTTTTTTTTGTACATATTTTGTACTCTGTGTAGTTTTGACCAGGCACGGTAACAGTTATAACTTATATCATAAAACTCTACATTTAACAGTTATTTTAAGAGTTTTTTTTTATTACGCTTAAAATAATAGTTATTAATTTATTTTATTTTTTTTGCTCCGCACTATTAAAGTTATTAAAAACTTTTATTTTTAACTCTATAAAAATTCATGTAACAACTGCTTTTTAAATTTATATAATAAAATCAATAAATATCTGCTATTAAACACTTTTGTTGTACGTAGTTGACCACGCATTTTTCCCTTGATGTGCGGGAATAAAAGAAGTCATTGGGTGCAAAGTCAGGGCTGTACGGCGGATGACCCATCAATATGACGTTTTGGGCGTTCAAAAAGGCGCTGGTGTGAGCTAATGTGAGAGACTCGCATTGTCATGGTGCACAATGATCAGTCTTCTCTTGTTCGTTTTTCGAATTTCTCCGAAGACTTTAGACAAACAAATTGTGGAGTACCACTCGGAATTGACCGTCCTACGTTGCTCAAGCGGAACAGTCGCCACATGTCCAGTTTTACCGAAGAAACAGGCGACCATTTGCGTCGAAGTGCTTCTTCCACGAACGACTTTCGTTGCATTTGGCTCGTCTTCGAAGACCCACAGTGTCGATTGCTGTTTTGTTTCGGGCTCAAAAGCATAGATCCATGATTCGTCACCTGTGACGATCTTATAAACGTCTTTTGAAACACCGCGATTATATTTTCTCAAAATTTCTTTGCACCAATCCACACGAGCCTTTTTTGAGCGATTGTCAAATTGTGCGGGATCCAACGAGAACAAACCTTTTTTACGACCAGGTGTTCATGCAATATCGAATGTATGCTGGTAGAACAAATGCCCAAGGATTATCAGTTCACGCACGGCATCAATGTTTTTGGCCACAACGACTGTTTTTGGACGACCTTCACGACCTTTGTCATCGAGCGAGCGTCGCCCGCGATTGGTCAATTTAAACCAATTTTTCACAGTGCTATAGGATGGTGCTTCATCGCCATACAAAGATTTAAGTTCATCGTTGCACTCTTGTCGTGATAATCCACGTCGAAAGTTGTATAAAATGATTGCAGAAATTTTCACGTGTTAATTCCATTTTTCTGCCGAGGTAAGTTTTTGATTAATCGTTAATCTAATCAAACGTGGTCACACATGAAAGAGTTGTATGGAAGCTTTTATCAAAAAGTCCAAACTTTTTTGGGAAAAGGCCAATTGGTCCTAAAGGGTTGAAGTGACCTGGGAGAACTAAAAATAGCAACCCACGTATTGATGGCGGAAACAAAATCAAATGTTTTCATCGTTAAAAAAATTTCATTACCTTCATTCATTTGTTAAAAAAGAGTTTTTAATAAAAATATAACTTTTTATTCCGTCTCTGGTTCTGACTTAACATTTAAACGAGTCTCTACTGTAATTTGTCATCACTCTGTTTATTTGCCTCTTTTTTTTTTTTTTTTTTGTTGCTTGATAAAACTTAACAAATAAGCAAATTTTTTCCATCACATTTCATCGATGGATTTTTTTTTTTTTTGCCCGGCTCTCAGTCATTATTTTATTTGGCCGCACAAATTTGCAATTAAAACTGCACAAAAATATGCAACGTTTTTTTTTCTTCTGGAATTTCGTTGTCATGAAAAGAAATTATTTATACGCTACGCTGACTTTCATAATTACAAGGCCTGTTTGTCTGTGTGTGTGTGTGTGTGTAATGTTATTATTTGTTATGACTATGGGAGTTCCAATCAGTTATAGCGCAATTGCATTGATAAAGGTTTGATGAGGCTTTCTCTTATCAGCTTAACAATTTGCCTAAGTTTTATTATGAACACATATGGCCAGAGTTGTTATCAATGTTGTAAATATTTGGCATTTTGCTAAATCCTGTTATGGCCCTGAATTGAATCTCCATTCAATGGGGCCACCCAAAAATTTAACCTCGTCTCAGTTGGCTACTCTCAGTCAGTGCACTCAACACTTTGGAATTGGATTTTGAGTAATAATGACCAACTGACTGAATGACTGAGTGACATGTCTGCTTCACTCTCCTCTCGGCCAAAATGCGCTTGGCATAATTGCTTTTCGGCCACATGGCTCCCACTTGGGTATGTGGTTCAGGTCTCCAAACTGGTACTGCGGGCTAATGAAAATGCATTGAAGGCGGCAATGCTGTTGATGTAGTGGTGTGTGTGTGTGTGTGTGCGTTTCTGTGGTTAAGAGGGCAAATTTTGAAAAGAGGTTATCGAGTTTTTTGAGTAAGTTTGATTTTTTGATAAATTGGAAAAAATTGTCGCTGAAATGGATATAGAAGGAAATGTTCAGCGAAGAACTTGCTCCCTAATCAATGATACATTTCTTGGTAGTTTGGTACTCTTTTGTTTAGGGATGTAATTAAGTTAAGTATATATATCATTCTTGAGTCTAAAAGAACGACCAAGAACAAAAATTCATTGAATACTTAATTTTGTACCTTCAGTTAGTCAAAATTTTTTTAAAATTCGCGTTCTTATTTCAAGTACTTAGTGTTTTAGATTGAATACGAAATGGACTTAAAATGACAAGCCTACACTTAGAAAAAAACGTTCTAGAACGAACGGGATAGAATTTATAACGTGTTGTAAATAAAACTTCAAGTATAATTCTTACTTAATTGTTCTTAACTATTCGTACTAGGTTGTACTTAACTTAGTACGAATCAGTATTAAGTTTCAAATTAACCCAATGTTTTTAAAATGAGAACAAAATTCTTAAATTAAGAACAAAATACTTAAATCAAGAATTTGCACACAAAAAAAAACGGGATAGAATTAATTCCGTTTTGTAATTTAAATGTTAAGTATGATTCGATATTCATGGTGTACTTAAACTAAGTACGAATAAAACTATTAAGAACGAATCGGGATTGGTTTAATACCATTTAGTTCTAAGAATAAGGTTTAAAAAACTTTGGCTAACCCAAAATGTACTAAATTTGTTCCGAAACGGTCTAAATCAAGTTTTTCGGGATTGAAAAATCATACTTGTTTCTAGTATTTCCGTACATGGCGTACTATTGACACCGTTTGACACTTGGTTTAAGTACAAAATTCACGGGTTTTTTTTGAGTGTTATAAAGTATGTAACGAAATATGCGTATTTTTCTTAAATCCTTTGCTGTTACGGAGCTTTGGTTAAGCCACATCCGCTGGGTGATTTTGCCTTATTTAATTCATTCAGTTTCAAGAACAAGTAGGGTTTATTTTAAGAATTTGATGGGCTAAAACACGAACATGATATAAGAACTCTTTAGACTTTGGAACGATTTCTCATGTTCATGTTTTTCAAATCTAGGTAGATACTATGAAAATTTATCAGGGATGTAAGCCGGTTCCGAGCTCGTAAACCGAACCGCGAAACGAACCGATGTATTTAAAAAAATGCCGAGCCGAACCGAGAACCGAAAATGAAAACGGTTTGGTTTCTTTCATGGACGAGTTTGATATCGTAAAGCGCCTACTTGGATATTCAACGATACGAAAAGCCTTGGACAATTCTACCGTTGAGGAGTTTTTCTAACTACCTTTTGAAGGACTGCAGGTGGTCGGGTTGCAATCGGGTGTCCACATCATCTGATTTTGTCCATCTCGTGCAATTGTCATCCCTTTTCAATATATATGTCATTATTTTACATTTTTTGTAATTGGAAGTTGCGAATTGATACCAATCTTTAATTGGTAGTGTTACTCTAACTTAATCTCACTAAAGCAAGGGATATACTTTCTACTGCACTACTTAACGTGTTGGTTAATAAATTCCCCTTAACAACTTTACTTCAATGGATGCCCCGTGGGTAAGAATCCAATTGATACACACCGTTCTCAAGATAATGATATTTTCTGCATTCCTGCTACTGAATAAAAAAGCTAACCTGAATATTTTTAACTAACCGGAACCGAAACCGCGGCTTGGTTTGCTCCAAATACCATGTTATAAACCGAACCGGTGGTATAAAACCTCCATGAACCACTGAACCGAACCAGTCTTTATTCCCGAGCGGTTTGCATCCTTGAAATTTGGTTCCCTACTTTTAGGAGGGGGTGTCTACAACGACTCGCTTGTGATGAAACAGTTTCCCGCAGGCTTTTCACATTGTATTTAGTCTTGGTAAATTAATTGACCGAAGTGGAAAGTAAGTGTTAATATTTTTAAAAGCGGCCTAAAAGCAGGCAACATAAAATTTATTTCTTTCCACCTAGATTTGAAAAACATGATCTTGAGAAAACGCCTCTTAAATAAGGAATATTTTGAGTATGCAAAAACTTGTTCAAAGAAAGTTAAAAGTAAGGAACATAATAATAAATGTATTATACTTAATATACAATAAAAATATAAAAATCTAGTAAATTCGTATTTGAACTAATAATATTTGGATCAAGAACTTTCATATTAAACCTTCACGTGTAAAGAAGGCGTCTGAAGACTAAAAAAAATCTTCAAAATAAATTTACGTCTATCAGAAAAGTGTCATAGGTTATTTTTCCAGTCTGTAAAACGTTACGAAGGTAGTTTAAAACCAGTTCAAAAGTGGATCAAAGCCATATCACAGAAATTATTAAAGTTATAAATTTAAATGTAAATATTTTTGGGGCTTAAGTTGATTCCTTACTATTTTAAACCGGCTTATAAAAGGTTGCGGGTCATATCTCAAATAAATTTATGCCATGAGTTCAAATTTGGGGTGTATCTTGGGAATGGAGTTTGATATTTTTCCGTGTCAAAACGGGATTCATTTAAAAAGCGGTTCCGAGCCACATCACTTTGAACTTGTAATTTAAAGTGTGTTACGTAGCTGAACCTGTTTGAACCAGTTCAGAATGTAGCCAGTTTTTAGTCTGAGAAAGTACTCTTTATAAATGTATCGAAAATATTCTATATTATATTTCTGAAAAAAAAAAACGATCCAAATATTTAGGTAAAAAATTAAAAAAAAAACTGTAAACTATAGAGTATATAAATTTCGTGAAACTCACAAAACATTTCTTGTTTGTTTTTTGTACCATTTGATTGTGCTCTCTGTTCAAGATATACCAATTTTCAATTGACAGGCTTGTCCGTTTATTTGATTATAAGCATTTTGGACATTTGCAGGTCGAACACTTCGAGAAAACTTCCCCTTCTCCTCCTCCCTTTGGTAAATGTACATACCATTTTCAATGTGTGTGTGTGTGTGTTTTGTCACGAACATTGCGCAAAAGTTGATCGCTTTTGTGTATTTGAAATTAATTTCAAATTAATTTTCAATTCGAAATTCGTCCTTCTCTGCCTTTTGTGCTAGTTGTTGCTGTTGCTGCAGCTCTGTGGTATTTGTTGTTGTTACAATTTTGTAATTACATGTTTTGGATTGTCATTGGCGCCTGGGGGGGATTTTGATTAAATTTTGTTAATTTGCGGGTTTTGGTAGGGTAAAAAGAGATGAGATATGCCAATTCTAAGTCTGATTTTATATTTAAATTTAAACCTTGCCAATCAGACTCTGTTCTGTTTTTTTTAAGGGCTCATCAACTGTCAAATTAGAGGCCATTTAAAATCAATCAAATCAGCTGCATTTTGTGGTTTTTTATGTCTAGTCAGGTTTAGTTTTGTGGTTACAATTAACAGCATTTCAAATATAGTTGCAATTTATTTTTGTTAGACAAGGTGTTTGGGTTTTTATTTAAAAAAAAAAAAATAAAACTTTATTACAGAACAAAGACCTGCAAATTTCCACTTCAAAACGCGCCTTTTTTTTTGCAAAATGTCAACAGCTGAAAAAACGCAACCATGCATCATATATATGTACTTAAACTCTTTCGTTTGCATTTACATACACATCTAGACCACGTTTGAAGTTCTTGGCTAATTATTTCCCCACCCACCACCGCCGCCTAGCCCCATGTCCAATTGTTATTTTCACCCAGCCAAAGCAAAGACATGACTTCATTTTCATTGTTTTATCGGTTGGCGAAATCGTTGCCGTTGCCGTTGAAAATCACATGGGCACACATCATAAATGTCAAGTTGGCGAGAATTATGACACACACCAAAAGCTAAGGAGAAAGAGAACCTAGAGAGGGCCTTATGAAGTCATTGAGGGTCGAGACCATATCTGAACCCAAGATTTCGTGGTCCGTGACCATTTGGAAATGTGATAATTGCAGCAGGCAAAAGGCAGTAGTCGGGAGTTTGTAATGAGCCATAGCCGTGAGGTGGCGGCTTGGATCGTTGGTTTCGTTGGGTTTGTGACACAAAAGTGCAGCTGGGCTTGGCTCCTGAGGTTCTTTCACTCCATCTGAACCTGGGCTACTGTTGCACACATTTCGCTTTGTTTTTTCTCTTACTTTTTTGTAATGTGACATTGTCAGTTTGTTTGTGTTATCTGGCTGTTAATTTTCAACGCCAAGCAAGTTCACACTCTTAATTGGATTTGAAAGTGCAGTTGACACCTTCGTTTTGCTGCTGCTGCTCCTGTAGAAGAAGTTTCACATACATGACAACTGATTAGTTTAACACGCCGGTTTTTTTTTTGGGTTTATATTCAGTTAGCTAGAATCCTGTGAATGAGGTTAAGCTTTTGGGGTTGTTAATAGAATTTCCAGAAGATGTTCATGGGTCGTCCCGTAATGGGTTTAGTTGTGGTTAAATGATAATGTTGTGTGTAAGAATGTTAATAAGTTGCAGCAATTCTAAATGCACATGTAACTGTTTCGGAACAAAGAGATCTTTAGAATGTCGCTATTTATATAGCGGTTCAATACCGTTTTACCGTCCACACTCGTGCTATCCCTGTATCCTTTTACTTTTTGATATGAAAATAATTAGTTAAGGCCTATTTTCTTATTCTTCACGGACGATGCTTTATAGTTAAGTTAAGGAATGAGCAATCGAACATCCATCGTATTGGAGCGGCTGTACCCCAAAAGAGCATACTAAACGCTCTAATTGCCATATTTACTCGGTCTTAAAATTGTCTGTCGATTTGTTACAACCAAGGCTGCAAACCTCAAAAATTTTGGAGGAGGTTCTGTTCGAAGGTTCTAGCACGTGTGTAATCTTGGGGTTCGGTTCGCGGACCGGTTGCTGGATCCTCTGAACAAAAAAGTAAAGTTTGTTTCTTTTCGATTTATTTATACGTTTCAATTGGTTACAAGATAATTAAACTGATATAAACCTAACATTTAGCCAACATTAGACATTTAGTTGGATTAAATTGAAGTAGTCCCGACCTTCAAATTAAATTTTTAAGTACGAGTTGAACTTGATTGTTCCTAAAACCAGTACGAAGGATTAAAACAGTCCAAAAATTCTTACATCAATCCGAAAAGTCTCATTACAAGTACGGATCCTACCTGAAAATCAAATAGTCTTGCACACAGATTAAAACAAGTTCGGAATTGCAATGTCATAGCGAAAGAATGAAACGTAACTGAAAGTTCGAAATTAATTTTCTCGGCCACTCTCTTTACATTTAATAACAAACTAAAATCAATCAAAACCGTAAAAAAGCCAATTTGGAGATAAAATCAAAGACGGGATCTAGACAAGAATTTTACAATTGGAAAATCCGTACACAAGTTAATCCTCTCGTACTTTACATCGATTGAGATTAAATTACGTCCAAATACTTCGGGTTTTTCTTTCGTTTAGGCACTATATCTTCTTGGAGAAGTTTATCTATATGCGAACTGAGTTAGCGCAATACTTTTTAGGTCTTCGATTTTAGATCTTTTCCAAAAATTTTAAAACTTGTATAATGTATGCTCTTTTGTACACTTTTCGAAGAATCTATAACATTTTTAACATTATTTTCTTCTTTACAATCGGTCATAGTGACTTTTCAAGATTTAATTTTAAATTATTTCTTTAAGAATTTCTTTGGTTTGTAAAATTACTTATAATTGTGAACCGAACTTTAGGTTTAAAAAAAGTGGTCCGCAATGTAACAGGTTCGGTTCATTGTCCGGTTTGGGGAAGACAAAAAACCCGAACCGAATGATATGATATATCTTTTGTACTCACTGTTTTTTTGTGCCGCTTTTGCTCTGCTCAATGCGATAGTGTCTTTCTGGAACAAGCATTCGTAGCAACTTGATATCGAAGCTATAATTCAACACGATCCTGTACACAAATAAATAGTATCAACTACTGATACCCGAAAATAAACGTACAAGATTAAAAACGAACCTAATCGTTGAAGCTAAACAGTGAGAAATGTAACGGTAGGGAAGATTCTTGAAAATTAACAGGGATCGTCAATTCCAGTTTGATTTTTGTTGCGGGAGGCCATTAATATAAAAAGTTCGATGCGTATACCTATACAGAGGTGCGCGCTTGAGCTATTATTTTTTCACGCACGATTCACGAACTAAAAATCTATTGAAGCACGATTCACGCACACAATTCTTAGAGCGTTTTTCGTCAAGCACGATTCATGCACGGTTAAAGGAGGGGTCTCGTATGATCACGCACGATCAACCACCTCCGAATTTTTGCGAGTGGAGAACTTAGTTCTACCATGGGTTTCTTGGGCACACTAAGCCTTTTGTATGAAGCAGCAGGAAGCAGGGGACTCGCGAAATCAAAAGCAAATCAGTTTTCGGCAAAGCTGCACACCGGTTTTAAACAAAACCGGTTAATAATATGTTGTAATTTGAACCGAACCACATGTGAAAAAATAATTGAATTAACCTATGATAGATTTTGGTTTCAACCCGCGAACCGAAGATCTGCAAATCAATTTTGGGTTTGCAGCCCTGGTTTTAGGAATAATATTATAAATCAAATATATTAAAAATATTAACGAGGTATATCTTTTACACGCACGAATCACGCACGGATCACGTACGCACACGCACGAAAGGTTGTTTTTTCTCACGATCACGTCGTGAAACTTCGTGACACACCTTTATATGTTTAAATTCACGTCACAAGCCCACCTCTAATATAAGGCCAAACTAGTTTTGAAGGTTTACTAATCTGGAAAACTCATATTAGGTTAGGCAAGTGACGTTAGTTTAGTTAGGTTAGTACAGCATGACTTATACTCATGAGGTATATCTTTTATCACGATCACGTCGTGAAATGTCGTGACACACCGTGTCGTCCTAGGTTAGTTAAGGTTAAATTGAAATAGGTTAAATTAGATTAGGTTAAGTTAGGCTTGAGTTAGCTTAGGTTAAGTAGGGTTAGATAAGTTTTAATTAGGTTGGGTTACGTTAGGTAAGTTTGGGTTAGATTAGGTTAGTTTCAGTAATAAAATGATAATCGAAATTCCTTTAATTATGAAAATAGAAATTATTCTTTAATTCCATGCCTCTTGTTCCTTTAATCCCCTTTCTTTGAGGCACTAAAGCGTTAAGTAGGAAACTAAAATGAAACGGAAATAAACACAATTAAAACTCCACCCCTGTTGCTTACTCAAGCTAAATGGAAAAAAAAGGGAATCATAAAAAAACCTTTTCACACAACACGCGACTCCCTTTGAACCCTTTTCTAAAATTAATAAATGTGCAACACGTTGCAACTTAATTCAACACATTAACACCTCCTCTGCATTGCGTAGGGCAACTCTTTTCCCGTTCACAACTTAAATTAACCAAATTTTACGCATGGTAAATTTTTAGCAAGTCTTGTTTTTTTTTTTTTGTCAACGTGGGCAGCAGCAGCAGAAGAAGGAGTCGCCTCCACCGACGAGGCGCGGACAGGCAAAGCGAAAAGCGCAAACCAAGCTGAAAATTGCTTAATCCTGCTGACAAGACAGACTAGCACTAAAAAAAAAGGCGAGAATGAAGAACGATGAACGGTCCCCCCGACGTCCAGACGATGCGCCGCCGTTTTCAAAGAGCCGCCCGTTTTGGTATCCTGACATCGCTGACTGGGCAGAGAGTCGCTGACAGAGGGCGTTGCAGTGCATAATTATGCATACAAACATACCTTCATATAAAGGAAGAAGGTTTCGCCTCTACTTTCGGGGTAATAAAGCAATGCATCACTTCGCCTGCAGTCCGTAGTTTCCTCTTCATTCCACCCCACACTTCCCTTTTTGGACGTGTTAAAAATGTTGACGCATCGTAACTTTGGTTATTTGTGGCCTTGAGCATCAAATGCTGTAATTGAGTTTCGTGTTTTATGATTATCGTAGGAAGTTTTATTAGCCAGCCTCAGCATGAAGGATGGAGGGAAAAAAAGAGACGTAGCATTTGTAGTTGGCCATCAAATTGAATTAGCTGGCTATTGCTAGAAAATTTGTGACTCAGGATCGCTATTAGATCGTATCATCGGGTACGATAATGAAAGCTTTAACACTTGATTGTTTGTTATTGAATTTTTAATGGCCTGCAATTAAGTTTCTTCTTTTTATCAATGTCCGGGCAACATAGTTGTTTTCTCTGATACTTTGCAAAACGATCGAAATTAAGTACAGTCCTAGACAAAGCAAGAATCATTAACCAGAGCTCCCATCTGAGAGATAATGCCAGTGGTAATCGCTTTTAAGTTTATATATCTCCCGATTAGGAACTCTCTTTCACCCAAAAAAGTAAATCCTCTGTAAACCACTGAACCAAATTAGGTCTAATTTTTAAAAGGCCAAAACTTCTGGCTAAGGATTTCCCTTTTTTTTAACTTCTATTTTTATAGGGTATATTTAAATTGGCACGATGTTTTTAAAGCATCTCCGACCCCATTAACTATATATATTCTTGATCCGTCCTTCTGATTCTATGTTATCCCCTCCCTCAGTTAAGGCTATCTTGTCCAAACTTTCCAAAAAGTCTTTAAATACACATATGCTGCACATTTGTCGGAATCTGCCGGATCAAATGACTATATCATATAGCTGCCATAGGAACGATCGGTCCAAAAGCTAGTTCTAGTGAGAAAAACTTTTTTGTTTTCCATCGTAGCGTCACCAATCGTGGTATATATTAGTTTTATATGTTTCCAGATAATTTTGGAAAAATTGATCAAAATCGGATCACTACATCATATAGCTGCCATAGGAACGATCGGTCCAGAAACTAGTTCTAGTGAGAAAAATATTTTTGTTTTCCATTAAAGTGTCAGCAATCTTGGTATATATTAGTTTTATATGCTCAATTCAATTCAATTCAATTCTGGAAAAATTTATCAAAATCGGATGACCATTGCATATAGCTGTCTTAGGAAGGATCGGTCTAAAAACAAGTTCTAGTGAGAAAAACTTTTTTGTTTTCCATCGTAGCGTCACCAAACGTGACATATATTAGTTTTATATGCTTTCACATAATTCTGGAAAAATTTATCTAAATCGGATGACTTTAGCATATAGCTGCCATATAAACGGTCGGTCCAAAAACTAGTTCTAGTAAGAAAAACATTTTTGTTTTCCATTGAAGCGTCACCAATCTTGGTATATATTAGTTTTATATGCTTCCACATAATTCTGCAAAAATTGATCAAAATCGGATGACTATATCATATAGCTGCCATAGGAACGATCGGTCTAAAAACTAGTTCTAGTGAGAAAAACTTTTTTGTTTTCCATCGTAGCGACACCAATCGTGATATATATTAGTTTTATACGCTTCCACATCATTTTGGAAAAATTTATCGAAATCGGATGACCATTGCATATAGCTAAAATCGTCTAAACACAAGTTCTAGTGAGAAAAACTTTTTGTTTCCATCGTAGCGTCACCAAACGTGTTATTAGTTTTATATGCTTTCACTAATTCTGGAAAAATTTATCTAACGGATGACTTTAGCATATAGCTGCCATATAAACGGTCGGTCCAAAAACTAGTTCTAGTGAGAAAAACATTTTTGTTATCAACGGTAGCGTCTTTCAAAAACTTCGAGGGAATTGAAAACATCGGTGGAGCCCATGTTAGACTTCTATTTTTTTTTTTACTGCAAAACTTATTGGAAGTATATCAATTTATTAAACAATTTTATTGTCCCTTTGACATTTTCTGCATCAATTCCCTGACCCCTTTGGCTCTCTGTCTATCGTCTGTTATTAATCTTTTCAACTCAACTGTTTGCTGTCGTTTTTTCTTACCAGCCATTTTTTTCCCATTGACAACCATCCACATCAACCCACCTCTTGAGCAATCCATTTTGTATATATCAACCCATATCTGCCGCTCTTCATCTGCCATATCCATTCTCATTTCCATTTCATATACTCGTTTGTATTGCACCAATTTGGGCAATCATCTTGACCTTTTGTCACCTCCACCGCAACCGCATTGTATGGCATGTTGAAGCGCAACCGCAAAACAATCAAAAAAAAAAAAAGTGAGCCGCGATTGTAGTTGGAGTACACTGCCTCAGTGCCTTCTTTACATATCGCATTACACACTGCGGCACATGCAACCCAGTTGCCAACGTCCTGGTACAACCTGGCGTTAATATGAAAAATAATTTTGCGTGCGGAATTATTGAAGGCAAATCTTGCGGCAATTATCCAACGGCGCGGCGTATGTGGACAAACAGACAAACAGACAATCGGTTTATAACCGCAGCGTTAAAAGGACAGCGTAACGCATCAGTGCAAACCGCTCGCTGCTCTGTCCGAACTCTGTCATAAATGTGAGCGCCGTTGGCTTTTGGTTTCGATGGCAAAACGATATGTACAGAGCTTGTTGTTTGTGCAGTCGCGTAGTCCACATCCTGCATTGCCAATCATCGGATAGTGAAGAAGAAGGAGCAGGAGTGCAGGGGGTAAACGGAGAGGTACACACTCATGCATTCGCCTATTGACATTGACAGTTATAGCCGGGAGTGTATTTACACAACAGCACAGATATGTCGAGCAGAAGTCACCAGGCATCAGTGCAGGAAAGAGTGTGGGGGAAAGAGGGGGGTGGTTGGTGAAGTGGATACCATTGCATGCTCCAGGCATTGTCGTCGCTGATGTTGTCGTTGTTGTCATGGCCAGCGATGCGCACGAAGGCTTCACTATGCTGATATGTGTGGGTGGTGGGTTAGGTTGGTTCGTGGATTGGTGTGTGGTTTAGAGAGGTCGAATTGGTTAAGTGGGTTGCTGGTTTAGTGGGTTTTTGTTCAGATTGTCAGGCTTTAAACAGCTAAGACTGAAAGCGGGACGTGGTGCAAGCGACTAAACTTCAAAGTTATAATAGGAAAACGATTTTAACTTCAGTCTGAATTCAATCAAAGTTTTTTTTATAACCTCGTATATTCTCTCATCATCGAAACGACTTTCGATTCCAATATCACTTTTTTGGCTCTTAATATTATGGCTTCCCGTTTCCTTGAAGGGAAATAATAAAATCAATAACAATAATATACCTACTCACTCAGAGGGAAAAATGGTTAAAAAAAATGAACTTCCCTAATCTGAAAATAATACTGAAATTTTCTTAAATATTTTGAGTACAAATGTTCCAAAAGTGCTTTCAATGATCACAATTTAACTTAACTCAACCACTGTAGAGAAAAATATATGTAGCAACAAGCGTTTCTGATGGTGCGGTGCGATGAGTTGCTCTTCCATTCATTTTGAGTATCTGGGTCTGCGTACGGGTCAGAGACTAAGCAAATTCAGAGAAAAGTTAACATAAAAAGACAATTTGGGACGCCGCCTTAACATCACTCAAAATTCAGAAGCGTTTGAGAGTGGATCTCTATGTTCAATCCTCTCTGGCAAATTTGACAATACAAATTTGTTTAATTCGTTGTATTTCAAAAATATTTAAATGAATCATAGTTGGTGGTGTGTCTTAAAGTGTATAGCGATGCCCGATCTTATGATAAATGGGAGAGTAGCATATCAGCGCACTTGTAAATATCATTCCCAATTCAAAGAGATTGGTCTAATCAAACCCCACAATGACAGTTCTGCTTATAACCCGGTGTTTGTTGTTCCTCAATCAATCAAATTATGTTCGCAGTTGAGTTGATTTTATTCTGGACTCCTGTTCATAGAAATGAGATCGTACGTTCAAGTTGGCCCTGCCAAACTTCGATATACACGTTTCTCAAGCAAATAAGTGTATAATAGCCTTTACTTATATTATCTAACAGAGCATTAAAAATAACTTTAATTTTAACATTAACATTAAACTAGCTATATGACAGAAATTTTACTTTTTATATCTCAGCTATGTATTAAACGTTTTTAAGGGGTAAACATCTTTTAGATGCCTAAAAATTAATATTTTCTTTTCCGTCTCTTTAAAGTTCATAAAATAGTCGTATTATACAGCCATGTTCTGAATTCCACTTCCATAAAAGTTATGTGACTTGGAGACCAAATTTGGTCCAAAAACCCGTTTGAAATTTTCACACTATTTCTATAATGGTTTTTAGTAATTTATTAAAATTGTTATCAAAGTGTTTGATGACAGACTTAAGGTTGATTATAATTCGGTAATAAACGTTCCTAAGTGCTTATTCTCCGATAATTTTGTTAAAAAAAAAAAAAAAATTTCTTGTGACAGCATAAATTCTGTAATGTACAGGCAGTCGAAACACTTTTGTAAAAAAAAACTCTTCTTTCATGTGTGTAATGTTCAAAAATTCCTGTGGTCTTTTCGTTTTATCATTATATTATTTAAATTTTTGGGAGCTAAAAATAATTTTTATTTTTTACAAAATGCTCAGTGACTCATTAAAATTTTTCTCTGGGCGTCTTACCTTGAATCAAAATTGAGAGGCATTCTCCATGTTTTCGACTGTTATCGACTTTTTCTCAGTGTTACCGTTTTCTGTCTTTCACAAAAACCAAATAAGGCGTTCCCTTAGGGGAATGTCAACTCAGGTCACAAAATATTCAAATTAAAACTATCTAATTCAGAACACATCACTTAGATAATAATATAGAAAAAGCTTAAAAAAATGTGAGTTAAATTGATCAATATCTTTTTGAGTTACAAAACGAGCAGTAAGATTATAGGCTTTCACAAAAAATTGAAAAAAAAGGTTATCGTTGTTGCCTTAATATTTGTTCTTAAAAATGTATGTTACCGTAGAATTTAAAAAATAAAACTTTTATGTTCTACTGTTTTCAGGGATATTTATGCCTTTTTCCTGTACACCAAAGCTTAAACCTGCACCCAAGCATGGTCAAAACTAACGTTAATCGTCTCTGGGGTACACTCTTACTTTTTTACTTACATTTTACAAAGATTTGTGCTAAGTAACTCGAAACATTTTGAAATCGGAGTAGGATTACGATAGCTCTGACAAATTGTGGGAGATATGAGGAATTTTTCAAATTGCGGGGGCGGGAACTTTTCCTCGTTCATCTATTTTCAAAATTGTGGGAGATATAAGGTTTTTTCATATTGCGGGGGCGGGAGGGGGCGTGGCAAAAATTTGAAACAAACTTGATCTGCGTGCAGAAGATACAAGTCTACACTGAAAAAATGGTAGCTCTAGCTCTTATAGTTCCTGAGATCTAGGTGTTCACACAGACGGACAGACGGACATGTCTATATCGACTCGGCTATTGATGCTGATCAAGAATATATATACTTTATGGGGTCGGAGATGCTTCCTTCTGCCTGTTACATACATTTGCACGAACTTAGTATACCCTTTTTACTCTAAAAATCGGTTTCGACCAGAAGATTCTTGGACGTAGTGTTAGAGAAGACATCAAAATAGATTTAAGTAGGTCTACTTTTCACGAAAAAATTAGTTTTGCGATATCATACTCCAAATCCTGTACTTCATCAAGCGCAGCCATTTCCAGCACCGAAGAAATATTCGCATATGAACCTTTCTGATCCGACACAATCGACATCTTCAAGTTTCCTTGTGATTTTCCCAAATGAGCTGCATAAAATTGTATTTTTTTTTTAATCCGGGGGAAAATTGTACCCCAACGACGTATAGCGTTTAGGCCTTTCAATATTTTAATGGCTGTAAGTACATGTAACATATACAAAGAATTTACAAACCAGAAAAACATTGATTCTGTGTTGAATATTCTTAAATCTTGCGTTAAAAGCGGCTTGGGGTACAAATGTACCCCAAGTAAGTGTGCAGGGTTAAGAGCGTCGAAGATGTGGACTTTTAAAGCCAAAAAATAAAATTTCTTGGGTTTCGGATACGAAATAGAAAAGCTATCATTAAAGGAAAACGAGGGTTAAAGACAGTGTTATTGAAATCATTTCAGTTATTTTATTTTTGCTTAAAATTTTTTTACTATTAGTAAATTTAAATGATACTTTAATGAGCACTAGCTTTTAGAACATTTAATCATTTTAGCGTTGTTCATGTTTAACAGAGAGACATCCATATGCTTAAAATACAAATTTGTAGCTCTTCTTTCAGCTTCATTTAAAACTCTGAGCAGCGCTTAAGACTTAGAACCAAAACTCAATCAATGTTCAGGTGATATTTTCATATGTTGACCCAAAGTAATAAATAGTAGTTGTTTTTCTCTCAATGATCGCCGCAAGAAAAATCTTGTTGTTAACCAGAAATTTTGCACAAATTTTAATAATTGTTTTATTTGATTGAATACCTGTCTATTTACCCCAAACTCGATGACCAGGTGATCGGCTTATATATGTGACAATTGAAGTATTGTACTGTAGCTCATTGTCTCTCTTATATCTCCAGTATTAGATATAATTAAGTTAATTCTGTTCAAATACTTCAATTAATCCCCCTCTATAACTTTTCGAACCATTTAGTTTTTTCTAAGTCCAGGCATAATCAATCCATTGACCATTACCCACAGCATACCAGAATCCTACCCACAACTGCATACCAGAGACACTCACACAAATCGGTTACCTTCAATCCTCCCCTTTAGCCGCTTCTCATGAAATTACCCGAAAACAATTTTCCACTCAAGCAGCGTAAGCAACCAGCTAGAAAAATGCCTACACAGGCCAAAACCATGACCGAACGCATCTTCCTTGACTTGACTTGGCTGGATGCAAATGTATCTATTAAACAGAAATCAGGCAAAAAGAAACAGAAGACGGACTGAAGAAGAAGAAGAAGTGGTACCCGCAGCAGCAGCAGCGGAAAGACCCATGGCTAAGCACTTCACACCAAAGTGTCAATTGCATTTTTGTGGTTGGTCGCCCTCAGGGAGGGTAAACGTAAACCACCTTCTACTACTTCCACTCTACGTAGCTTCCAAGCACTTAATGCAACAATAAAACAATCAAAGTGTCTAGAAAATCGATGGAAATCAACGGAGCAGGCAACGACCAAGCAGCGTCATTGCCCAAGTAGCTGGCCACTTTGGAGACTCTCGACGACTTGGGCAACAAATGGAAATTCAATGTGAAGTGTGCGTATCAGCGACTGTCGCTCTGTAGACCACACACTTGATGGCTGCGAAAAGGAGCCATGAAGTTGGAGTTGGAGGATCTGTGGGCTTTGGGGGCTTTTGGTTTTTTCAGAGGCACTTGATGTTGGCAGTTAGAGATGGTAGAAGGGAAAGGCGGAGAACTGAATCAATAACGTCTTGGACAAATATTTTCAAATCGTGCGCTTTCAATGAAACGTCTGTCTGGAGCTGGTCCTTAGATAGAGCTTTTATTTCGGGGGGTGTGGAAATTTATTTATTAAAATTTCTAAATTTTGATTTGAATAGACAAAACACATTTAAATTTTATACATTTATGTGTAAGTGACAATCAAATCTGTGGCTACTACTCTCTTGTAAAACTCATTTAGTTGAAGCGTTTTTAACTCTGAAAATTCATATTTTTTAATATAATGATAATTATATTTCTTAACCTTTAGGTCGGGGTGTGTACGGAGCTGAGTTGTCAAACCATGAAGGTCTTTGAAATGTACGTATGTTTACATATAAAAGAAGACAATAAAAGGAAAACAGAGAAGCTTAAAAATTGGTTGTCAGTGGGTGGAAGCTTTGCAAGTACAAAAGGTGTTAAGTGGATTAAAGAAATTCAAGCTAAACATATTTTCTTATGGAACTGGAGTGTTTGTTAAAATTTATAGAATTTATTTGACATTCAATTAAGATGATAAAAACTAAAAATATTAAAAATTGAAGTGGAGTGTGAATAAATAGTTAAAAATAGTCAGATGTTTGTTAAGTTATTAGATAGGAATGTTATTCGTGTCTGGTCCGCTTTTAATCGCCTTTTTATACCCCATAAAGTATATTAAATTGTCATATTTGTAACGCGTGAAGATTTCATAAAGTATATATATTCTTGATCAGCATGACGAGCTGAGTTCATTTCCGTCTGTCCGTCCGTCTGTTCGTCTGTCCGTCCGTCCGTCTGTTTCTATGCTATCTCCTCCCTCAGTTTTAAAGCTATCTTGGCCAAACTTTGCAAATAGTCTTTAAATACAAATACGCTGCACATTTGTCGGCGGCCGGTCGGTATCTATAGCTGCCATAGGAACGATCGGTCCAAAAACGTTCTAGTGGTGTTTTCTATCGCAGCGCACAATCGTGGTTATATTGTTTTTATGCTAACAATTCTGTAAAAATTTATCAAAATCGGATGGCTTTAGCATATAGCTGCCTATAAACGGTCGTCAAAACAGTTCAGTGGAAAACTTTTTGTTTTCCACGCGCAAATGTGGTATTATACTCTCCACACAATTCTCTAAAAATTTATCAAAATCGGATGGCTTTAGCATAAAGCTGCCATATAAACGGTCGGTCCAAAAACTAGTTCTAGTGATAAAAACTTTTTTGTTTTCCATCGCAGCAACACCAATCGTGGTATATATATGTTTTATATGCTTCCACACAATTCTGGAAAAATTTATCAAAATCGGATGACTTTAGCATAAAGCTGCCATAGGAACGATCGGTCCGAAAACTATTTCTAGTGATAAATACTTTTTTGTTTTCTATCGCAGCGACACCAATCATGGTATATATATGTTTTATATGCTTCCACACAATTCTGTAAAAATTTATCAAAATCGGATGGCTATAGCATATAGCTGCCATATAAACGGTCGGTCCAAAAACTAGTTCTAGTGAGAAAAACTTTTTTGTTTTCCATCTTAGCATCACCAATTGTGGTACATATTAGTTTTATATACTTCCACACAATTTTGAAAAAATTTATCGAAATCGGATGACTTTAGCATATAGCTGCCATAGGAACGATCGGTCCGAAAACTAGTTCTAGTGAGAAAAACCTTTTTGTTATCAATGGTAGCGTCTTTCAAAAACATCGAGGGTATTGAAAACATCGGTGGAGCCCATGTTGGCCTTCTATTTTTTTTTTTGATTTAACTTGAAATGAGAAATTCATACTTGTATTAAGTACTTCATATTTATTTTTCAATTCATACTGATTATTGGTTCTTAGTCTGAGTGCTTCAAATACAATTTGTATCACGCTCCCATCTCTAAGCCCTAAATAAATAGCCACACATTGTCGAACCTAAGGCTACATTGTAACATGTAAATGGATGGATGAGCCATAGGATGAGCCGTAGGCAGACCTTTTCACACCTCCACCTCCCACCCACTCATCGCTCTGGTCGAAGAGCTCATGTCAAGTGCCCTGCCAAGTGGCTACCTCCTTACCAAATGTGGTGGGTGTTAATTACTTATGTATACCCATCCCTGCCGCCCCACCATACTCCCTGCTTTCATTGGGGTGTATCAAGGCAACACCAACAACTTTTGTCACAGACTTTAGACTTCAGTGCAATCAACTTTTGCCGCTTTGCCCATAAAAGTTTGCGCCCTGGACATTTGAACAGACATTTTGGACAGTTTGGTACAAGCTGAAAAGGGAAGGGCAGGGCGGCAAAAGCTTTGGCTAAAAGAGAACCGACCGACAGACTCTGCTTGATGGACGGAGCGTGCAACATCGTTGTCGCAGTTAAGGGACATCAAACAAAACTTAAAGGGATTTGCGCCCCGAAAATGGTGAGCATTGGGTTCGGGTATTGGGCTTTTCGGCATTTTCGCTTTTTGATCATTTTTCAAATGCAGCAGGTAGAAGGAGGCAGACAAGGAGGGAAAGAATCGAATGGGGAAGTGTTCTGTTTTTGTGGTTGCAAGCGTTTTGGCATGACAAATTGTTTGTTGGGTTAGAATGGATAATTTATGGTGTAAGATGGAAAAAGTTAAGTGTGCTAATATTTAAAGAAAACTAAAGACAACATATTTCAATTTCTTGATTATCTCGCAGCTACCTAACTTCTTTGTCTGGAAATCCAATCCATTCCATTCCTCTTTTTCCGCTTCATTGCACCTATAACCTCAAACAAATCTCATTCCTTTAGATCAGATTGACATTAAATGACCTAACCCGGACCTGCCTCTCACACTCTTCAGGAAATTGCCACTCAAAATGCCACGCGCACTTCCGTCAGATTTAGACCAAACGAAAGAAGAAGAATATAAACCTATCAGAAACACAAGTCCACTCTAAAGGGCCGGCAGGTGAAGTTGAGAATGGTGCTGATCTTGGGACTTGGTACATCATTTCGCTTTCAGCGGCGCGCCACAGAAATTGAAATGAAAATTGCAAAAATCAGAAACCAGAAACCCGAGAAGACAATTTACCAACTAAACAACTTCATCTTGTCTGCTGCTGCTGGAGTTGAGGAGAGGGGGGAAATCTTCTGCTGGCCATAAGATTGACACAAACCAATTAACATTTGTGCCTTTTATTCCGCATTTCCATGTGCTTTGAATTTATCGCACGTTTGACTGCGTTTACCAGTCAGATCTTGACTTTAACTACGTTTTGCGCTTTGGGTAATATTTTTACCAAATGTAAAAAATGCAAGTTTGTTGCCCGTCAAAGAAGTCTCGGACTAATCCATTTATCTATGCCCATAACTCTTAAAATAGCCTGGAAAATTGCTCACAAGGGTCTTCAAATACTAAAAAGAGCTTTAAAATGCACTAATTACCCATGAGGCAAGCAGAGAAAGAGAGAGAAAAAAAAGAAATCTGTTCTTTTATTTTTTTTTATGCAGATTACAGGCCTCAGTTGACCAAGGAGGCACTTGGCTGTCCATTTGAAAATTTGCTCGCTTATCTGGCCGGGGCCAAGACAGGGGACAGACAGCCAAGAAATTGAGCGTAAGGCAGGCAGCTAAAAGATAAGCGAGAGGAGGGAAATGCAAATGGGGTACAGCTGTTACTCTTGGCTAATTAAAACTAAAAACTATGCAAAGTTTTGTAAAGTTTCGCAAAAAAAAAGTTCGAGTTGGACATAATGAATGAGTAAATAGCCAAAAGGAGTATAAAAAGGGATATAAGAAGGATTACAAGGAATGGAAATTATGACAGTAATCAGACAGTTAAACACGAGCAGGATGCAATTATAGAAGAAAAAAAAAGTAGAACATTTGAGATCTTTGTGAAAAAGAATAGAAATAATATTATAATTGGTTTTGAGTTCTTCAAAACCTCTTGAAGTAATTCACTTAAAATGCACACTGGGCCCACAGCCTTAAAAAAATAAAGGTCAAATTTATAGGGGCCTAAATTTGAAAAGTATGTAATGTTGAATAACTTTGCGTTGAGAGTTGCCGGGGGTAACCCTCGTAGTTCACCTTTAAAACAAGTAAGAAAGTCGGTCAAGCCCGACTGTAATGTACTCTTTGTATATAACTAATAACTTTAAAGTGTGGGGTCACTCAAACTGTGCAAGTGCTGCCCAGCGTAATTATTTGATTTGCTTATAACTCGAATATCGTTCATCTGATCTGAACACGGTGTATGGTGAATCGATAAGTAATGACGATTAAAATATATCCCTAAAAGGTTCAAACAATCTGTCTTTAAAATTGTGGAAGATATTCGATTTTGTTCAAGTTGTGGGGGTGGCAACTCTGCCATCGTTCATCTGATGGGAAAACGATGTATGGGGGCTCGATAGGTAATGATAAGTAGAATATATGTCTAGAAGGTTCAAACAACCTAACTCCAAAATTGCGGGATATTTGAGGTGTTTTTCAAATTACGGGGGTGGCATCTCTACTATCGTTCATCTGATCGGATAACGATGTATGGGGGCTCCATAGGTAATGATGAGTAGAATATATGTCTAGAAGGTTAAAACAACCTAACTCCAAAATTGTGGAAGATATTAAGTTTTTTTCAATTTGCGGGGGAGGCAGGGGGCGTGGAAAAAAAAAATTTGATCTGCCTGCAAGTATAAGAAATATATGTTCCATACACTTCAAACCTCTAACTCTTACCATCTCTGAGATCTGTTTGTTCATACAGACAGACAGACGGACATACGGACATGGCAATATCGACTCGGCTGTTGACGCTGATCAATAATATATATAGTTTATACGGAGGGGAAACAAACTTGATCTGCGTGCAGAAGATACAAGTCTACACTGAAAAAATGGTAGCTCTAGCTCTTATAGTCGCTGAGATCTAGTTGTTCATACAGACGGACGGACGGACGGACAGACGGACATGTCTATATCGACTCGGCTATTGATGCTGATCAAGAATATATATACTTTATGGGGTCGGAAATGCTTCCTTCTGCCTGTTACATACATTTGCACGAACTTAGTATACCCTTTTTACTCTACGAGTAACGGGTATAAAAATGTTTCAACAAAAAGTGGACCAATATACATATTGTTACTGATACCAAATTGGTACCATCAATATCAAAACCAAACTAATTAAGAAAAAAATTAAAACAAAAACACAAAATCCCAGATTGAAGAGCTTGAATAATTGGGCGATATAAATAAAATCGGAAAAAATCACCTTAACTTGACATCAATTTTAATTCAAGACATTACACTTTCAACCGAGTTTGTAGGTCGCTGTGACAATTTGGACTAACTGAGTCATCAAAGTGACTAGTATATTTGCTTCTTACAATATGAAAAGGACTTCGACTTTAAAGTAAGATTACTCTGTGGCTTCAATTTATTCTATTTATATTTTTTATACATTAAAAATAAATTTTATTAAATTTTACTAATGATTTTTTGTACATTCTTTTCATTCTAGGTAAGTGACTAAAATGATTTAAGCCCAAACTTGGCTTAACAAACATATTATTGGTAAGCCATTCAAAAACATCAATTTTAACATAATCTTCTACTAACTCAATTAATGACTCAATAACTGCCAAGCCAAACTGCACTTAACTCATCTGAAAACCAAATACGCGAAAATGTGAATTACTTAATTAAGCCAAGCAGCATAGCAAAATACATTTTAGTAGTTTATTTATTTTTTTGCTTCCACAGCAAAATTCTTTCCAGCTAAGTTGCATTTATGTAACGTTATTATTATTATGCAAAAGCAATTTGCATATATATTTACATACTATATCCAGTTGAAGGATAATCTCCTTCCCTCCACACATGCATACAAATAAATATATATGCATATAAGGCAATAACTGCATAATTTCATTAGAGCAAGTAGCAAATATTGTAAAACATAAAACTAAATATGCCACCCTCTCTCCTCTCTCTCTAAAAAAAAAGAAAGTTTCTATCTCCTTGCTTTTTGCTCTTTTTTGCTACTTGTAAATTATGCAAAAGGCTTTTGCGAAATTGCTACCAGCTGCTGCTGTTCCATCCTCTGCATTTTTTTTTGTGCAGTTCCTGCTCTTTCGTCTCTTGGCTGGACCCACCCAACCCATTTAATTAGCCATTAAGTTTTATTGCGCGCAATTTTGTTTAATTTGCTTTAAATACAGCCAGAAAAAAAAAAAAAAAAAAACTCAGATAGTAACTGGTTCGTCGTTGGGTGGGTGGTTGATTGCCCGCCGGGTTCTGGTCCGGCAAGACCAGGTTAAGACCCTTTGGCATTCGTAGAAGCAGAAAAAGTGCAAGCGAAAAATTGTTAGTACTTAATGTTCAACTACTTGAAGTGTACATTGCTATTGCTTCTTCTTTCTTTTTTTATATAAATGAAGAAATTGGTTTTTTGTGCTGGGAATTTTCTAAGACAGGTTGGAAATTGGTTTGATGGGAACCTTGTTTGAGTGGGTGATGTAGCAAATTCTAGATTAGTGTGGGATTAAGTAATAGAATGAAGTAAAGTAGTTGCTGGGGAACGTTTATTGAAATCATGGTTACAAACCCCAAAAGAGGTTCACTTTAGGGTTCAAAACTCCAGTTCTTATTTTGGGGTTATTATTTAAAATACTTTGCCCTGACTGTCTGATTGGCAATCTACGCACTGCCTAAACGGTAAGACTTAGAAAGCTGCAACTGGAACAACAGTTTACATATGTGGGAAAAATGAGAACTAAGGCTGGGCTACAGAAATTCCGAACCCAAGGGGTTAAGTTTGTACGGGCAACATTGAAACTCGGTTTGTAAGAAAAGTTTGCAAAATAATTGGACATGTGTTTTCCCGATTTAGGTAAATCCACCCGCAAGGAAAATTAATATAATTATTTTTCATCCGATTGGCTTGAAATTCGTATTGTCAGCTTTGTGGACCGAATAAATCGAAATTGAATCCTACAATTTGTGCAAATTCATTCCAAGGGACAAAAAAATATAAGTCGGCGTTGGGCTTAAGGCCCAACGTTATTTTTTAAGCGATCTGATCAAACTCGGTGTGAAGGCAACAAAAATTAAAAATAATTCTCTAATTGGTCAAAATTTGAGACTGAGCTTAACGCCAAACGTTATTTTTTTGCTGATCTGTATGAAACATGGTTTGTACACTCAGAAAAAACGACTGGCAGAAGTATAGTACGATCGGAATGGAATTTATACCGTTTTGTACTCAAAATTTCAAAAACGACCGATAATTTTATTTCACATGAGAACAATCATTCTTGAATCAAGAATTTTTTATACCCTCACCTAGCCGAAAATTACAAAATTTCTTCAATTAATTACGAATTAATTGTAAAATGCCAAGCCAAAAAGTATGCAATGGAAAAAGCGAAATATTTTAATATGAATCTGTCCTTAAAATTCCAAACTGGTTCTATAGTTTTTTACTTATTGAGGAATGGTAGATTTCTGGCCTACATTTATACATACTTGGACTTTGATTAGCTTAGAGCAATAAGATCTATGCATCCATATTTAATTCGTTACAGAGACGGTCGACTTAAGCACAAATTGGAAACAGCTTAAGAATTTAAAGGGCCAGAACCAAAAACATTTTGTGCTTATTTTATGTACTCTTATTTGGTTTCAAGAATGTTTTGGGGGAATAATTTAGAATTTATTAAACTTCAAGGAAAAGTATTTTGTTATTATTTTAAGTACGCAAATTCTTGTTTTTAGAGTTAATCGGGATTGACTTAAGTCTTTTACGACCTAAAAGTATGATCAAAAAGATCTTTATATAGTTCGAAATGTACTTAATATATCTCGGAACGGTCAAGAATCCAGTATTTCGGGATTGAAAAAATCGTACTTAATATTAGAAATTTGTACTTGATTCAAGTACTTTCCTACTTACCATACTATTGACTTGATTCCAGTAAAAAGTTCTTGGTTTTTTTCTGACTCTGGGCTCAAACGGCCAAATACATGGGAAAAAAAAGGTCAAAAGATAGGGACTTGTGTGGGTTAAAGACCATACGTTATTTTTGAAAATTTATGAATTTTTGAAAAGTGGAAAAAAATAATTTTCATCTTTCGGAAAATCCATCACCATGGTCTTAAAAATGGTCGGGGACTCTGGTATGATAGGTCAAATTATATTCTTAGTCCGATATATATAAAATTCGGTTTCAAAGAAAAAATTGTTTCATTAGATTGACTTCAGGTGTTGACTTCCCAGGTGTTCTACAAATCACTTCCGCCCCTAAAACGACTCAATTCCAATACGATTTAGGTCGTTTTTGGGTCGGAAGCGAATTGTAGATTAGCGGTTCTATATGGCAGTTATTTTAATAATCGATTAGTTGTATTTAAGGCAGGGATTAATCCTAAAACGTAAGACTTTTTTATTTAGCAGTGATGGAGTAAGAATTGACGAAAGTAAAGCACACATATTTTTCTAACATTGTAATATAAGATATTTTTCATCAGTTCCAAAATTTGCCTGATTACTAGATTCTTAAAATATGCTGCTTTGGGAACCGCTACGTTTTTTAAGATGGTTGATTTTGGTTTATCGTTCCAGTAATGCAATTCTCTGAATTTAAGTAAATGCTTTAGGCAGGTTTAAGATTATTCTTTTTTTTATAGAGAACACAAACAATGCTTTGAATTATATATATTTTTCATACATTTTTTTCATGTTTCTCTTGTGGTAGTTTTAACCCACTTGGAACTCGATATTTCTAAAATCCTTTCTTAGTAAGCACCTTCATCAGTGAACGAAAGTCTGGTAAAAATTTCAGATCAAAAGATTTAGCCGTTTGGCCTGGGTGTTGATTGCTCAGTCAGTCGGAATAAGAGATATTTGTCTGCATAAATGACGCTTTGATAACTGGCACCAATTGACTTAAACTCTGGTTCAGACCATTAAAATAAATCCATTCGCTTTAAGTTTCATGCGAAATTGCATATATGCACCCGTAAACTCTGATTGTCCCTTATTCAAAAATTTATTGCCTTGTACATTTTCCATTATGCTATTCAGCTGCAAAAATTTTTCACACCTCTCACTAATGGCCAGTGAAACCCAATTTTCAATTTGTATTCGAATAAAACCAACTAATCCCCAAAACCCCAAAAACCAATGCAAATTCCCTCAAAGTAAAACGTATTTTTGCGAGCAGGAAAAGTCAATGGGAAATTGGATTTGCACGCGCACATTTTCCAATAAGCCATAAAATTTAATTTGATTATAAAAGTTTATACAACACGGCAACGAGAAATTGCTAGTAGAGGATTAGGAGAAAAAATACATGGGGAATAAAAAGGAAAGGAATTGCAGCAGAAAATTGCATACATATGCTCTGACCCGACTACTCTCTGACAGACAGCGGGCAATTTGAATGCTAAATGCATATTTGGCCCAAAGGAACAAAACGAGGGCAGCGCAAAAAGCAGGAAGTGCAAGGGCACACACAAAAAAAAAGAAGAAAACTACGACAACTACAAAATTGAAAAACGGAAAATTGCCTCAACTAAAAATGCAAAAAGGACAACGCAATTGGCGAAAGGGGTAAGAGTGAGTCTTTTGAGCAAGGCAGCATATTGCTTGAAGCGACTTGGCAGGACAGTGTAGAGCAGACCAGTTAAAACTCCTTACTGCACTGACATTTTTTTCCCAACTGAGAGGGATTTTAATTTTATTTATGCTACTTAGGCAACTTTTCTATGCAATTTTTTAAGGGATTTCGTTTGCAGTAAAAGTCAAAGTGCTTGAAAGGAAACGAAAGAGAAACGAATGAAAAAAGGAGCAAGTGAAGTTATTTCAGTCGTTAAGAAGTGGTGATTCATTTAATTTTCAGGAGAATTTTAAATAAAAGAAAGAAATAAAAATAAATGAAAAAAGAAAATACTATTGTCTAAAAATCGGACAAATATTGTATCGACAAAAACTAATTATTAATTATACAATTCAAGTTTTCTTCCAAGAAGAAAATTCTTATTACTTATGTAATCTGAGTATTGTTCTTAGAACTATAAAGTGAATGCATTATCAAGCAGAAATATGCTGCAGATTAAAGATGTGTGATGAATGGAAAAGTCCGCTCAATTTTAAAATTCTATGACCGGAAATAATTGAAAATCCCGAAATTCCCTGGGATAATACAGCCGGTTTTGTTCGGGTTTTTTTTGGACTCTCGAGTCGGAACTTGAAAAGAAACTTTCTAAATATATGACCTACCGATACGGAACCCGTAGCGGACCCCAACTGTTTAGAAAAAGGTTCGGTTCTAAAAAAGAACTTATCCCTAGGATAGCTTAGGAAATACTCTCAAATGTTAGATCTATACTGTAATTTTCGAACAATAGAACAATTTATTCTTATTCTTCGAACAAAATAACAATTAATTTTTATTCTTCGAACAAAATAACAATTTATTGTTATTCTTTGTATCTATTTTGGTTTAATATTCCTAAAATATTTTTAATTTATTCTTTACTCACCACAGCGAATTAAAAAATTAGTTGTGGGATTCCCCTTTTATAGCATTATACAAAGGAAACGAGACAATTATTGAACAGCACAGAGAAAAAAAGATCTTTTAAAAATACATTTTTTTTTACAACATTTGGGTTCTAAAACATAACTTTCCGATGCAAAGTAATTTCATTTCCTCGAAATGGTATTAAAAAGTTTCAGATTGAAACTCAGAATGTAATAATGATATGGCTTTAATATCAACTAGAATTCGAACCAGATAGGGTGTGTCGAACATCAAAATTACAATAACAAAAATGCTGCTGGCTTAGAAAAATATAAATGGTCTCTTAGACGTGTGCCCATAAGATTGTGCGTTTAGACGTCATTCCATTCGAGTTAAGTCCAAAGTCCCGAGTTCAATCCCCAGATCAGTTAGTATTTTATTTTTTTTTTAAGGGTTAAAGTCATTTTTATACCAATTTATATTGGGCCCTGTTCTGAATTTTGAGTCGATTTTCGTGTAAACGTTTGTATTTCGAAATCAAGTTGAATAAAAGTATATGCAAGTGACAATCAAATCTGTGGTTACTAGATTCTGTTGTCATTTTCTCTCGTATTGAATTCAGTTGGAAACAATTCTCAGCTTTCTAACACCTTATCTAGTAACCGTAGGTTTATTTGTCACCTTCTGTACCACGCTATTGAATTCGATGGCAAAATACTAACGATTACACGAAAATCAACTAAAATTTCGAAACAGTGCCGATAAATTTGGGTGCATTATTTATTAAAGAAGCACTTTAGAAATCATATTACCAGTTTCAGAAGGAAAATCAAGCAAAAGACAATTGCAAAGACAAAAGGATACCTTTCCATTTCAATGACCAGACACTTTTAAAAGACGTAAAAGAAAATATGAAGCATACGAAGGATAACAAAATTGAATATGGTTCATTCAACTGTTGTTTGATATATTAAAAAGCTTGGCAAATTAGATGAGTCTTTCTCAACAAAAATAAAACCGAGCATGTCTCTTTTTTCTGATTCACTTAAAATTGAGAAGAAAAAAATTATCTACAAAGCTAGAACAAGCAAGGTTAGAACCAAAACATTAAGATCGACAAGCTCTGGGAACAGAACCTTAGTCTTAACACTAGGTTCGTATCTCCGTATCGAACTTTCTGCAGAATTTTTAAGGTTTGCAGCCTTGGTCCCTATTTTCACAATCAATTTTAACATAGTTTTGTTTTTATTTCAACTTAATTCAGTTTTAATTCTCTAAACTTTAACTTTTCGATATATCATGAAAGATATTAAGTGATAAATGCAGATTATCAAGCCGGAACCCCAACCATCACTGATTACCAAAATTTACCAATTATAACTTAGAAACAACGGATATTAAGAATTTTTTAAAAACCGTAATGAAAAAACCGATAACCTTGGAACCAAAAAAACCGTAAATAGTTTTACTCATCTTAAAAAACACTCAAAAACAATATTGTTTGGAAAAACTTCACTCGAAAAGAGTGTTTTTTAAGATGAGTAAAACTATTATACACGCGACTGCAGCTTTTCAACGAGATTAAAAAAAAAACAGATTTCCCTTAACCCTGTACATAGGCCGTCGAAGCTGCGAAAACCTTTAGCTTCAAAAACAGTTGACAGCCACTAAATAAGTTTTCTTTTTTAGGCTTCCTAAACAAACTATGGGAGTAAATTTTTACAAGAAACTTTATAAAACGCTTTTTTTTATTTATTTTCTTAAAGAGAGCTTTTCCGACTTGTTATTTGGCGCAGAAAGCAATAAAATGTGTTTCTGGTTAAGCGTCTTGGCTTGTAAAGCAGACGAAAACTCAAGCAAACGCTTCAGAGAATAGTCAAATGTTAAAAACGCAATGTTTACAGAAAATGTGGTTGTTACGCCCTTTCGTTAAATTTTAGTGGTAAAGTCAACTGTTGGGTCCAGGTTCTTGTGATGACTGAACTGAACCAGGAACCGAACCCCTTTGGAAATAAACTGTAGAACCTGAACCTAAACTTGAACCGAACCTTTTTATACCCGTTACTCGTAGAGTATGTAAAAAGGGTATACTAAGTTCGTGCAAATGTATGTAACAGGCAGAAGGAAGCATCTCCGACCCCATAAAGTATATATATTCTAGATCAGCATCAACAGCCGAGTTGATATAGACATGTCCGTCTGTTCGTCTGTCCGTCTGTCCGTATGAACACCTAGATCTCAGGAACTATAAGAGCTAGAGCTACCATTTTTTCAGTGTAGACTTGTATTGTCTGCAGGCAGATCAAGTTTGTTTCAAATTTTTGCCACGCCCCCTCCCGCCCCCGCAATATGAAAAAACCTCATATCTCCCACAATTTTGAAAATAGATTGTTCGAACCTTCTGACATATATTTAAATCATCATTACCTATCGATCCGCCATACATCATTTTCCGATTAGACGAACGATAGAAGAGTTGCCGCCCCCGCAATTTGAAAAATACCTTATATCTCCCACAATTTTGAAAATTTATTGTTAAAACCTTCTAGACATATATATTAATCATCATTACCTACCGATCCGCCATACATCATTTCTTGATCAGATGAACGATAGAAAAGTTCACGCCCCCGCAATTTGAACGAGAGCGTAAGTTAAAGTCGGCCCTGCTCGACTTCGATATACCCGTTACTCAGGATATAAAAATGTCCTAATTGTGGAAGAAATGAGTTTCTTAACAAATGGTGTATGGCGGATCGATAGGTAATGATGATTAAAATATATGTCTAGAAGGTTTGAACAGTCTATTTTCAAAATTGTTGGAGATATGAGGTTTTTTTATCAAATTGCGGGGGCGGGAGGGGGCGTGGCAAAAATTTGAAACAAATCTTTCTTGGCGGAAAAAAAAAAAAACCCTACAAAAAAATTTTGTTGCTTTTTGTCTTTTTTTCTTTTTGTTTTCTTGGTTCTCACGGACAGACGGACAGACGGACGGACGGACAGACGGACATGTCTATATCGACTCGGCTATTGGTGCTGATCAAGAATATATATACTTTATGGGGTCGGAAATGCTTCCTTCTGCCTGTTACATACATTTGCACGAACTTAGTATACCCTTTTTACTCTACGAGTAACGGGTATAAAAATACCTCATATCTCCCACAATTTTTGAAATAGATTGTTCGAACCTTCTAGACATATATTTTAATCATCATTACCTATCGATCCGCCATACATCATTTCCCGATCAGATGAGCTATAGTAGAGTTGCCACCCCCGATTTTTAAAAAAATTTCTTACAAAAAATTTTTTCAAAAAAAATATTTTTTAAAAAAACAACCCACACAAAAAAAAGGAAAAAAAAAAGTAGAGGAAGGCAAACCTCAACTTAATGTTTTGTTTTCTTATAAATGGAGTTCGGTTCCAAAATTAAAATTGCAAGTACAGAATCTATTTTTGCACTCTGATGTTAAGAAATAGTTGATAATTATATACAAAAAGTCAAAGTCAAGTGACTGGACAAAATTGACACATCCTCACGGTTATTAGAGAGAAAAGTTGCACTTAATTTAAAATTCTTAATTTTAATAACCTAATTTTATAACCTACAACCAAAATACTTTTAGAATTTCACCCTTTCACAATGTGCCAGTGGCAGGGTCACACTATTAACTAAATATGAGTCACTTTGACTGACAAACCTCCAATCACACTGTTACTTTAAATATCCAGTCACAGTGTGATTTAATGTCTGTGAATTACAATTACTCAATTACCGTTACGCTGATTTAGCTCATCTCTTATTTAAATGCCAAAAGTGACCGTATTTTACAGCAGGTTTTATATGGCCAAATTTGTTGTGATTGCAAGTTGATTGCAATGTCAATAAGCCTTTTTTTTTTAAAGAATATTTTAGATTTCTTAAACAATTTCCGCATAACTTCCTTTCCTCTCAGATGTGTTAACCCCATCAAGTATACGCCCTGCGTACTGCCTTTGTTTTTTGCAGTTCATTTACCTGGGTAACAACATCATGACAAAATAGCCAAACAAATGATAAAAATCACAAGAGAACTAAGCCCTAAACAAAAAACAAGGCAAATGACTTGAAAGCCAGTTAAACATTAGGGAACCAAAACTGGGCAAACTCTAGAAGTTTCCTCTCTGGAGATTCGCGCACAATGACAATGACTTTGTTTGGTTAGAAGGTTCTTTGGTCACATGCTTATGAGCATTTAATTAAATGCAAGAACAACGTCGAAAGACCGAAAAACTGCATACTTAATGGAAAACCGAGGCTGCTGCCGCTGCCAGCCCCCAAGAGTCGGAGTCGCGAGTCCCAAAAGTTGCTAATTAAAAAGGCAAACAACAAATGCAACACAGGAAGCAACATCAAGATGCCGCACGAACCCCGAAGACGAGGCGAAAATGTTGTTAACCTTTACTGCAACAACAACAACAACGAGGAGTTGTCTTTGACAAGCCAAGGAGCAAAATGCTATCACCAGGGACCAAAAAAAAAAAAAAAAAACAAAACCTAAGGAGAAGCAGAAGCCGCCTAACGATCAATAGAACAGAAAACAGAAGCGAGATAGAAGAGAAATGGAGGGGGACACACAATGTTGCTGCAACATTTTCGTGCAGTTGACATTCGTGCTGCAACTGCAGCGTCATCGGCAAGTTCTTAGAACGCGCCACATGCTGCGACACGTTCTTCTTGGCCTTTTATTTTTTTGGTTTTTGCTATTGAACTTGAATTTTAAGTGCCGACTGGGCGAAGAAGATTCTGGAAGGGATTGAAGTTTGATGGGTAATAAGAAATATTATCATGAGCAGCTACTGGGGGAAATTAAATGAAATTGTTCAATTTGTGGAACTTTTTTTCCTTTAAGTTCTTGGAATTCTTTTTAGAATAAATTTAAAATTAAACTCTGAAAAACTTAAAATATTTATTTCTTTTATTCCTCAAATTTTTTTACAGATTCTTTAAAAAAAAATTCTTTGGCAAGACTTATCTTAATTTTAACATATAACTCTTTTCACAATTCAACCTATTTCTTAAATTTTCATAATATGACAATTTTCAAATTTGCTTTTATAAGTATTTCCGTGTGACTCTCAAACTGTAACCATGCCACTTCCTTGTGGGTTTGTTAGACAATTCTTTCTTTGCCAAAACTGACCATAATTTTAACATATAACTTTCCTTTAATACTCCCTAATCCCACTCAGCTCACAATAAAGCAATTTGCATTTAACATTACCACAGTATTCCTTTGAAACTGTAATGATCTCACTTTAAGTTGCAACAGCCTCAATTGTCCATCGTCCATAAATAGTCAGCATAAGCAGAAAAAAAACCATTGACACTTGAAAAAAAATTCACTCACACACACACGCCGCAGCAACAGCAGTAGAAATGTAAGCAGAACTATTTAATGTCACTTTGGCACTTCCTTAAAAGTCCAAAGATGTCGTCGCCAGGCTGCTAAGAATTTCTAATTAGTGGCGCCATATTGTTGTAGTACTTGCCGCCAATCCCCTCCCCTAACAACGTTTCTGGCTGCCAGCTACAAAAGGCAAAATCCAAGTCCAACTTGTTTGCTGCTACCTTAATTCGAAGCAAAGAAAAGCCAGCTACTCTCCAGCTACTTCTCTACTTCTTGTTCTTCTGCGTCAAGCCTTGCTAATTACGTTAAACATTTAGCGTGACACGCCTCCCGAACCGTCCACCATCTCCTCATAGCAAAAATCAGTTATATTTTGGTGTTAATTACATGGCATTTTGTTTCAAAAAAAATTCTGCATTAATGTTTACGGTTATTGGCGGAGGAGAGGATGGTCTTTTTGTAATGATTCTCAAACTTTAGCAGCAAATATTAACTGTTTAAAGTGTATTTAAAACTGTTGAATGGGTAATAAATGCTCAGGAAAAATGTAGACATTTGAATTTCTAAAATTATAAATGATTTTTTTTTCTTCTTGCTGCAAGACCAGAAGTTAGCAACGCATAGAAACATCCAAGTATATGTATTCTTAATCAGGACGACGAGCTAAACGTTAGGAACGTTCCTATGTTTATTTATATGAATAATTAAGAAAAATAATAATTTATAAGTTGACTTAAGACAAATTATTTTTGTAAACCTTTAACTGGTCTGACAATCTGAATGAATGCACAATGTGGATAATGAATTATGTTTTCATAATAGTCTTTAAATTATCTCGTTCAAATAATTAATTCTTAAAGAAAATAAAGTGTGCATACTTTGAGGTGCAAAAAATCATGATTTTTTTATTGCATAAACGTAGTTTATGTTGTTGTTGATAAAGAATATCGCTTTATAAATTTCACATCTACATACAGCATACATATCAGTGGTGGGCATAAAATATGATTGAGCGGCAATACGGTTGTTTATCAGCGCAAGTCCCGGTCGCGCACACTGCGTGTATTTTGTTTCTGTTGCCATCTGATAGCTAAACTGATTAGTTAGATTTGCCTTCTAGTTTTTGTTTGAATTCAGATTGCTTATAATAAGATCAGTTTAATTTAATTTAGGCATGTCATTTTTCTCTCTATCTGCGTATGTGCATTGCTTTATTTAAGGATAAGTTTGATTTAGTTGATTTACTTCTTAAAAGATACCTTGACTGATGAACACTTTCTATTAATTTTCTCCAACCTGAAACACCTTAAATTTAATTTTAAATTTTAATTATTAAACCATATTTTTCCAAATTTGTGTTAAATATATGTTTCTGCTTTGTTTTCTTATTTACAATACTTTATTTTATTTTCCAAAATTTTCTAACGATAAGAAATATATTATATTACATTCACTCACATTTACAGTTTGACATTCACAGCTTCTAAAACTGCGAGCAGCTCTGATTACATTTGTGTGATTTGCTCCTTTGTGCTCCAAAAAAGACAAAGAAAATAAATAATAAATGTTGAAGCACGCTTAGCGCCCTCCTCAGACAACACAGCACAAATAAATATTATTATCGCGATTTTTTCGTCAAGTTTTTTTTCGTTTTTTTTTTTCGAAAGGTTGCCGCTTTGCTTCCTTATTCTTCTAAGCCTCTCAGTCTCAGACACGCAATGAAGACAACATCTTGAAAAGGGTCAAAACATCAAGCAGAAGAAGGTTTCGTTTTCGGTTTTGGCTAAAGGGACTCAAAAGATTCAAATGCAAACAAAAAAGAGGTTTTCCTTTCTTTCATTTGGCAGTCTCGATGTTTGGCCGCTGATAGCAGCAGCGGCTCTGTCTTTTTATAGCTTTATAACAACAAAACGAAATGAAATGAGAGATTTGCAACACGCAAGATTTATGAGCTGAGACAGGGGGGTTAAATAAAAACGAAAAAAGTTCATTAAAAGTTGATTTAGTCAAATGATTTGAGCAAATGGGAAAAATTGTTAGAGTTTGGGAAGCACGGTCATCCTTAAGCCAGCCGTCTAAATACCTTAATATCAGTAATAGTTACAGTTTTAGACGCACTGGCATTCTTTCAACCTTAAGTAATAGTTTTCAAATAATTTGAACAGCCGTAAAAAATTAGTTATAGTTTAAGACGCACGGTTATTCTTTCAACCTTATATAACAATTTTTAAAATATTTTAAAGGTTACAGTTTGAGACGCACTGGCATTCTTTCAACCTTAAAGGTCTATTCTCAGTTGACATTAATTTTGTTTCCGACACAATACTTTATATAAATAAGACAGCCATTCAAACGCATTCAGATTTGAAAGTTCTACAAAAGTGTTTCTATTCATATGAAGTAGTGTACCGAAAATAATTATTATGTCATCTGAGATGACAGCCGTAGAAATATATTTACAGTTTGATAAGCACCGTCATTCTTTATCCACCCATCTAGTTAACGTTTCAGAAGCACTGTCATTCTTTCAACCTTAATTTACATTTTTCAAATAAATTTAACAGCTGTAGAAAAATAGTTATAGTTTGAGACGCACTGTCATCCCATATCTAGCAATCTACATACCTTAATTAACAGTTTTAAAATAATTTTACAAGTTACAGTTTGAGACGCACTGTCATTCTTTCAACTTTAATAAACAGTTTTTAACTAATTTTAACAGCCGTAGAAAATTAGTTATAGTTTGAGACGCACTGTCATCCTTTATCCACTTGTCTACATAATTAACAGTTTTAAAATAATTTTTTTAGTTACAGTTTAATACGCACTGCCATTTTTTCAACCTTAATTAACATTTTTCAAATAACAGAAAATTAGTTATAGTTTGAGACGCACTGTCATCCTTTATCCAGCCGTCTAGTTACAGTTTAAGACGCACTGTCTGTCTGTCTTCTAACACCCCTTAATCAACCCGCTTAAATACCTTAAGGCAATTAACATTACACTCAATTAACATTTTCTGTTGGCAACTGTTTACTGTTAAATGCTGTTTGACTGTTAACACAAAAAAAATCGTCTCCTAGACCAGCAGCAGCTGCTCCTTACTAGCCCAAGTCAATAAACGCGTTTATTGTCTTAGCCCCCTCTACACCCCCTCCTCATTCTCCTGCTTCACCTCCTACCCCACCTATGAGCGGTTATGTTCGCCTGCCTCCCTTGTGTACATTGTCTGTTGTTGGTGCCAAGAAAAATGTTGCTGTCGCGCCATTGTCGTCGTTTGGACGTCGACGTTGCGTCGTCGTCTCCTTCCTCATCTCCGTTGGCTGTTGGGTTCTTGTGTGCCAACTTTTGTCCATTTTAAGGCAGCTGGAATGTTGCTTTCTTGTAAATTGTTTAAATAAAAGACAACAGCAGCAACAGCAGCAGCTCTCTAGGTCTTGGCTACTGTGTGTTTTCCTCTCTTTTGGCTCAATGATTTGCTCTTGGCTTCTATTTGAGTTTGTTTTTGAAAGAAAAACTATTTGTTTAGATTTTTTGTTTAAATTTATTGCACCTGCTGCCAAAATGTTGCCAAAGTAAGCATTAGCAACATGTTGCTAAATTACTGATCCCTCCTCTAAAGATGAGGGAAGGGCACGTGTTACTAGCTTCTAATTTCATCAGATAGTAAAAAAAACTAGCGATAAAGTTGCTTTCATTAGAATTCTAAATGTTTCATAGGAAGTTGGCTCGTGTATCACATCTCTCCAGCCAGACTTTTATATTAATATTTATGTCTAGGGTTGTGATGATCATCATTCCGGCCAGAGACAAGAGTCGAATGCCTGATGAGCCTTTTTGCCACGTACCATGGCACGCAATCGTCGTCGTCAGAGGTCAGCAAGAACTTTGCCCAGGCTTCCATCTTGTTCTTGTTTTCCCCTTTATCCCATATCTGATGGCATCTAATGATGATAGTTCCCTGATGTGCGCGCGCTCCTTTCCGCATAAAAACCCTCAGCTAATACACCAAAATAAAAAAAAAAGCTAACCCATAATTTATGTGCTTGAAATTCAATTTTCATTCAGCAAAAATTGCAAACAAACACTCAAAACACAAAAAAATACGCCGGTGGTCTTTGCTCTACTGTGGCTGCTGAGTCTGGGAAAGGAGCAAAGTTAGAGGAAGTTTTTAAGTTGAACTGCTGCCAAATGCGTTGCGTTGCGTCGTAACCGCAGCAAAGGCGTCTCTGTGTGTGTGTTTTTTTTTCTCATCATCTTTTTGTGAATGAGTCATGCGTGGTGAGATCCTGCCAGGCTAATCTCTTACTGCAGTACAGTAAAAAATGGAATAATATGAAATTCAGCTTACTGTCTATAAAGCTAGCTAAAAGACTTTCAACATTTTTAATTTTTATACCCGGTACTCGTAGGCAGAAGGAAGCATTTTGGACTCCATAAAGTATATATAGATTCATGATCACCATCAATAGTCAAGTCGATAAGGACATGTCCGTCTGTCCGTACGTCTGTCCGTCCGTCCGTCCGTCTGTATAAACACCTATATCTGAGAGACTATATGAGCTAGAGCTACAATTTTTTCAGTATAGACTTGGATCGTCTGTACGCAGATCAAGATTGTTTCAAATTTTTGACACGCCTCCTCCCGCCCCCTCAATATGAGAAAAACCTCATATCTCCCACACTTTTAGAGCTAGCTTGCTTAGACCTTCTAGACAAATATTTTAATCATCATTACTTATCGATCCGCCATTCATCATTACCTGATCAGATGAACGATAATAGAGTTGCCACCCCCTCAATTTGTGAAAGTCCTTATATCTCCCACAATTTTGGATATAAATTATTCGAACCTTCTAGACTTATGTTTTACTCATCATTACTTATCGATCCGCCATACATCATTTACTGATCAGATGAACCATAGTAGAGCTGCCACCCCCCCAAATTGTAAAAGGTCTTTTATCTCCCACAATTTTAAAGATGGATTGTTCGAACTTTCCAGACATATATTTTAATCATCATTACCTATCGATCCGCCATACATCATTTACTGATCAGATGAACCATAGTAGAGTTGCCACCCCCGCAAATTGTAGAAGTTTTATATATTCCACAATTTTGCAGATAAAATATTGGAACCTTCTAGACATATATTTTAATTATCATTACTTATCGATCCGACATAAATCATTTACTGATCAGATGAACCATAGTAGAGCTGCCACCCCCCCCAAATTGTAAAAGGCCTTTTATCTCCCACAATTTTAAAGATGGATTGTTCGAACTTTCCAGACATATATTTTAATCATCATTACCTATCGATCCGCCATACATCATTTACTGATCAGATGAACCATAGTAGAGTTGCCACCCCGCAGTTTGTAAAAGTCCTTATATCTCCCACAATTTTGGATATAAAATATTCGAACCTTCTAGACATATATTTTAATCATCATTACTTATCGAACCGTCATACATCATTTTCTGATCAGATGAACCATAGTAGAGTTGCCACCCCCGCGATTTGGAAAAGACCTTATCTTTCCCACATTTTTGGATATAAATTATTCGAACCTTCTAGACATATGTTTTAATCATCACTACTTATCGATCCGCCATTCATCATTACCTGATGAGATAAACGATAGTAGAGTTGCCACCCCCGAAATTTGTAAAAGACCTTATCAGCCAGGCTCCCATATTCACTTTCGCAAACATTTTGCGATTTAGAGACCAAATTTGCTCCTAAAACCGGTTTGAAATCGCAAAATTTTTGCGAAAGTGAAAATGGGAGCATGGCTGTATATCTCCCACAATTTTGGAGCTAGGTTATTTAAACCTTCTAGACATATATTCTACTTATCATTACTTATCGAGCCCCATACATTATATCCCGATCAGATGAACAATAGTAGAGTTGCCACCCCCGCAATTTGTAAAAGACCTTATATCTTCCTCAATTTTTGAGATAAATTATTCGATCCTTCTAGACTTATATTCTACTCATCATTATTTATCGATCCGCCATACATCATTTCCCGATCAAAAGAACAATAGTAGAGTTGCCACCCCCGAAATTTGTAAAAGACCTTATATCTCCCACAATTTTGGAGATAGATTATTCGAACCTTCTAGACAAAAATTATTATCATCATTACTTATCGATCCGCCATACATCATTTACTGATCAGATGAACCATAGTAGAGTTGCCAGATTGTTTGAACCGTCTAGACTCTAGACAATTATTTTAATCATCATAACTTATCGATACACCATACACCGTTTCACGATCAGCTGAATTATCGTCGAGTTCTAAGCAAATCAAATAATAACGCTGGGCATTTTGTGATTTAATAATATATTCCTAAATAAACCTTTCCCTGAGTAACGGGTATATCGAAGTCGAGCAGGGCCGACTTCAACTTACGCTCTCGTTTTTTCTATTTAAATAATAAAAGTCAATAAAAATACCTAAAGGGCTTTTTTCCAGGTTTCCACTTTATTTATTATGCCAACTTGTGTTCCTCTTCCAACAGTGTCCACTGTAGTTGACTGCATATTTGGTTGCCTGTGCTTAGTTTTTTTTTGGGTTTGACAAAGGCCACACACGTAGCACGGGAACCCTGTCAGTCAGTCACTACGTTATTCAGTCAGTCAGTCAGTCAGTTTAGTTCCATTTCGCCAGTCACTCATAAATATCAGGGGCGCCAGTTGGTTTGCTGCTTTTTGCCCATGTTTTGCTGTTTTCGTCTTTTTGGTGCGTGAATTTCACACCTTTTTCTGGTTGAAATTGAAATTTCAATAAAACGCAGGTCCCCCCCTTCACTTATATCTGATGATGATGACTAATACCCAGAGTGCTGCATGTTTCCCATGCTCCTTTTTTTTTTGATGCCTTTTGAACTTGGCCACTCAAATCAGTCAAAAGTCTTGGCCAAACAATTGCGCATGTAATTCCCAGAATCTTTTCCTATACAATAGTTGTAGAGACCCGAGTCTAGACTCTAGACTGTGCGACACTTTGTCGCCGTCCTGGTTCAGAGACTTCCCTCCCTCATCAACACAAAGTTTTTGTGTTTTTATTTTTATTTTTTTGTTCATTGCTGATTTCAACCAGCATACAAAGCTCAGGTTTCAGTTTCAGGTTTTTATAGTTCGGTGCTTATTTAATTTTTGTATTTTGCTGCGCTCTTTATTGCTGTTTTGCCTTTTGTTAAGCTTTAGCACGAAATGCACTTGGGGACTGGGGAATGGAGAAGGGCAAGAGTTCTTGGTTTCGCATTGCCTTGTGGCTTCTCATTTTCATTTTAAATGAAGTGTCAAAGAGTTTAAATAGCTCTTGATGCCACTCTGCTGCTGAATGAAGCTGTTGCTCCCTCTGGCCAGTTTTGAGTCATAAATGCATCTGCTTGTTCCTTGGTTACTTAGGGGGAAATGTAATTAGCAATCTAGAATTAGTTGGTGTTCTAAGCCCTTGATTTTATACGAGGGCAACTATAAAAGAAACACATTATTTTGCCCAGTTTTATTTTTATGGCCATCAAACGAATGGAATTTTAAAAGCCCTTAAAAAGCCCTTACCTTTGAGGGTTTTTTCAAACAGTATAAGGTCAGTGGGGCCAAATCTGGAGCATGATCATGTACAGTAAGTCAAGAAATTGTTTTGATAATGGACAAAATTCCCAATTGGCAACTTATTATGCAAAAAAAAAAGTGCTTTCTTTATTTGTATAAATTTCTTTTATATTTTATTCTGATTTACTATAGATCTAAGATCTAGTATGCAAAAGAAAGTAACAAAATTTACAGTTAATCCATTTGGAATATGGAATTTTTTAGGCCAGATTCGGGTTCAGCAGGAAAAACTTTTGTGGCATCATAATTAATTTACCATTTGAATTTCTGTCTTCTGTCTTCTGAATAAACCAATTTTGAAATCTAGTCAATCAGAGGTGTCACAGAAATCTCTTCCAACTAATTTCCAACCCAAAACCAATTCTTGGTGTCACAGAAATCTCTTTCGATTGGTTTCAAATCTCTTGAGTTCTAATCTAACAACATAAAAAACATTCAACAAAATTCAATTGAATTTACATTTAACTCATAACTAAAATATGGGAATGCAACTCTGTTTGATGGGAGGAACCATTATCTTAGTCACAAACTACCGAACTTCAAACCTCTAGCTCTTACCATCTCTGATATCTCTTCGTTCATACGGACAGACAGACGAACAGACGGACATGGCTATATCGACTCGGCTGTTGATGCTGATCAATAATATATATAGTTTATAGGGTCGGAGATGCTTCCTTCAGGCTGTTACATACATTTGCACAAACCCAATATACTCTGTGTACCTTCGGTACAGAGTATAAAAAGTGATATATCTAGACTAATATCTCGCTTAACCATACCCTATTTTTACTCTTATTCGCAAAACTATAGTCAAATTTTTCAAAATTCATCCATCCATCCTCATAATAAATAAGTAAGTAGGTCAAGCCCGACTGTTATATACTCTGTGCCTGTCAAAGTTTGTACATAACTGATAACTTATAAGCGTGTAAGTGCTGCCCATCGCGATTGCGGTCAGTGCTGCCCAACGTAATAAATTGATTTCCTTATAACTAGGCTGCAGATTTTCAAATTAGCATATTTTGAACCGTTTGTCCGGCTTAAATTCTGATTGCTTACATCTTTTTATTGAAAAACGATCAAAGTTATAAAAATATGCTTATATGCAATTCAATTTTTAATGAAATAACTATTATAGACAAACAAGAATCTTAGCACGCTCTTTTTGTCACCAGTTCTATCATATATATTCGGTTTGCTTTCGCAAACCAATGCTATTCAGCAAAGTTCCCCTTAGCATATTATTTTATTCCACTAAAAACCGACAATTTTTAATTTAAAAATAAACTGGAACTACCCAAACTTATCGCTATGAATGAGATTGAGAAATTTTATTGTGCGGCTATAGTTATGCACCAAGCATAAAACTAGAACTTAAACGTAATTGTAAATGTTGCATTGCTGGTGTCGTTGTTTTAATTCTTGCTTATCTTATTCCTCATTCTCTACTTACTTCCAATCGCCAATTGTTACTCTTCTCACTTTTATTACGCGTACACTGAAAAAAGTTGGGCGCGTGTATAGTTTTGCACCAGAGTTTATAAGCAGTTTATGTTCCTTACACTTTAAGGTGGGAGATACAATTAGGACGGGAAAAAATAGATTAATTAACAATTATTTTTTATATAAAAGTTTAAATTTTATTAAAATGAAATTTCTTTGCCGGATTAATATAATCTTAATAAATATAAAAAAATAAATAAATTAAAAACTAAAATATAAAAAAAATATACATTTTTTTAAAATTCCAAAAATTTTTAGTTGATATAGTAGCTAATGTTATAAGGAACAAAACCTCAAAATTTCAGACAAATCGGTAATTGTGATTTAATACTGTTATGTGGAAAAGTGTATTCTCGTACTCGTATAAGTGTATTTTCCATATGAAGCGTCTTCAAAAAACGACAAATTAAAATAGAAAGGCTTTAAATTTCAATATGGAACTTTCACCATGGTATTCTCCAGAAAGTTTTCTAACTTTTTAAGTAAAAAAAAAATAAGGACTGACGGATATCCGGATATGGCTACATAGAGTCCGCTGTTGATGCTGAAAGAGAATATATATATATTTTATAGGGTCGATAATGCTTCATTCTGCCTGTTACACACATTTGCACAAGCTCCTTATACTCTTTGTAACTTTGGTAAAGAGAATAATGAATCTTTTAAGGTTCTTGCGCCACAAAACTCGGAATAATGTCCCGATTCCAACTCTGCCAATTACCTGTTATTTTCCGATTCCCTCCTCTGCAGCTAAGTGCAAAAAATAATAGCTCTGACATTTGGATTCTTGATTTTAGAAAAACAACTGACCCTAAAAGCTGTTGAAATGTCTGAATTACATTATGAGAATATATATTTTTTACCTTTTATCACCTTGAGCACACGCACAGTTTTTCCTGTTTGCTTTCGTTTCTTATTGTTTGATTTTTGTCAAACAATATTTTGAGTTCATTTTCGAGAAGCTTCCTTGACAGGTTGGCTGACTGACTGACTGACTGTTGATGTGGGGAGCTTTGTATTGTTATTGTTGTTGTTGTTGTTGTTCTTGCTGAATGGATGATGTTCTGAGGCCACTTGAAACCAACGGCGGCTGTCGCACTTCACTTCACTTTGCAATATAAATTTCGGTTAAAAAAATACAAAAAAAATTCTTAAAAATTATATGTGTGTGTGTGCATGCATATTAACGAGTTATAAAAAGCTTCCGTATAGCCTTTTGGCAAATATTTACAGTTTGTTTTTTATTTAATTACGAAAAATGCGAAAAGAACGTCGAAGAAGCAAAAGGTCTGACAGGCCTACAAAAATGTAAACTGATAGCCGTCAAAAGAGGCGATGTGGCGGCGGAGAGGGGCCTTAAGCTGACAGTGCCTCTCAAACTGTATTCAAGAGGCGGCAGTGTCAGGTTGATTATCATTGTTGTTGGTCTTGTTGTTACTGCGGTAGGTTGTTTGCTTTTTGGATTTTTTATTTTTGTCAGTGTTGGATTGGGGCAGCTTGGCGTGCTTAAGTGGATTTTTGTTTTTTTTTTTTTTGCTGGCAAGAGGTAAGGGAGTAATGGGACAGCGTGTGAATGGGTTGAAAAATTTCTTATTGTGGTTAGGCAGTTCTCTATTTTAAATGGAAATTCTATGAAAAAAAGGTGATAAGCATTTTTTAAAAGCTTTCTAAGCTTAAATATGATTGAAACAACCTGGGCTAAGGGTAATTTTTAAATTTCGCCACAAATTTTGTAAACGTTTTATCCATTAAAAATTAGTAATAAGAGTTAAATTATGTTCTAACAGGCAGATTGTCATATTTTTAGACCAGGGGTCGGCAATGTGAACAGCAATTTGCCAATAGAGAGCCGCAAACCTTCTAAAAATCGGAAAGGCTTCATTTCGGAGTGCGAACCCACGAAATTCCTTGGGTTCGGGTTAACGGAGCGAGCTTAGAAGGCCGCTGAACCCAGGATCAGGTTCGACAAAAAACCGAATATTTTTTATATCGGTCCTAATTCAAGTATTTCGGGATAAAAATTGTGTTTTTTAAATAAAAAGGGGAATCCCCATAATTAATAAAATAAATTCGAGGGACAAAATTGCCTGAGCCTAAGTCCGCATTTACACGATAAAGTTTCCTTCATGAAGTTTTTGTTTGTGGGAAAGTGGTGCAAAGGGGCAGCTGAAACTGGCAAAGCTTCATGACCTACCGTGGCGTGAAACTTTTAGATAATTCTCCTTTGCTTTGTTCCGATTGAACTGATGCAGGGTTGATTTGTGGGTTATTTGCTTATCGATAACTAGTGTTCTCAAGTGAATTGAAATCGAACTTCATGAAGCAAACTTCTTCATGTAAATGCGCATGAAGTTTTGAAGATGCTTCAAAACGAAATCAAAGAGAGTTTCATAAAGCAAACTTCATCGTGTAAACACGGACTAAGAAGAAAAGGTGTAATTCCATCGTGCTTAATATGAGAATTTTGCACTTGTATTAAGTATTTGCGTACTTACTATTGACACCGTTTTAATTGAATTTAAGTATCAAATATTTTATTTCTTTCTGAGTAAACTATTCATTTTAGAACTTACCGGCATCGAATCTCCTGTCGGGATTAATACCAGATTTTTACACAATCTCATATTTCATCCTAATCATTCTCATTATTCTAGAATCTCATTAAAGCCCCTCACAATTGCCACGCATTTTCTTCTAGTTGTTGATTTTCCCCCTCCAACATTTAACGTTCAATGCTCTTCCCATAATAAATTCAAATGCTGCAAAACATTTCTCTGCTATCAATGGCAAATGTCTCTAACCAAAGAGACAGAGAGGGAGAGAGAGAGATTCAACTCTAACAACAACAACAACAACAACAAATGCAATTACAAATAATATGCAACTTGGTCGTTTATCTTTATCTTATTTATGAAAACGACAACAAACCGACAAATGCAATTTATGTGTTTGTTGCTGGTCAATGCAAAAAGGGCAGAAGGCAGAGTCCGGGATCGGGATTGAAAGTTGGGATTGTGGATTGGGGAGTCCGGGAAGCGTATCAGCAGCTGCTCTGATGGAAGCAAGCAGCAGCAGCAGCAAATAATGCTGCATAATGGACAATGCTTTGGGTCGGCCTGGGGTAGGGGAATTGCAACTGGTAACTGAGAGCTATGATGATGCTCCCCAAAAAACAAAAATAGAAAAGCAAAGCCAACTAGGAAGAAGAAGTGGCAACAATTGTCGGGCATTAGAGATAGAAGAGGCAGCTGGAAAAAAAAATAACAGCAAAATATAAAACGTTGGCAAAAAAGAATGTAAAGCGATTTGTTGAAAGTGTGGATGGGACCTGCACAGTGGGAGGGAGCCATGGCGTTGAAGAAATTGGCATAGAGAATCTGTTTTACAGATGTTCCTTTCGGGAAAGTTGAGAGAATCCCATGCGGAAGAACCGAAACTTTAATACCCTTGGTAGTTAAAATAAATGTTTACTACCTTTCACTACAATAAATTCGATTAAGCGTAGAATAAAAGCAAAAAGCACTTCCTTGTTACAATTTTGTTTGATTCTTAATTAACACTAGAAATTATATTACTTAATTTTATTACTAGTACAATTATTTCCATAACACGCTTCAATTCCTGTTTGTGTGGGGCTATAAACTGTAAATAAATTGAAAAAATTGCTGTACATTTTATATTCTCCTGACAAACAACCGAACATAAATTGGGCTATTAAATGTCTCAATGTTCAATTGTTCTGTAATTAATTAACATTTCTCGTGAAATTCAGAAATTTATCAGACTTCTTCTGTTTCGTATAAACTATCTATTCAAACGGCTAGCAAGACAGTTTTTGTGTGGAAAATGTTAAATTTGTACTTGTAACTCCCAAGAAAAGAAGATGAACTCTTCCCTTCATTCTCCCAGCACAATGGAGAGAGAATGGAATCATTGAAAAAACCGTTTGTCAAGAAGATTAAGGCGAAAAGTGAGAGTGCAGCTCTGACCTGTTTCATTGAACGCAAGCCAGCGACTGATTGATTTTGCGGATTTGTTTACTCTTTTGGCAAAGAGCTCGGCATACGTTCGGCTCGTGTCTGTGTGAACTGCCAAATGATAAGTACCGACAATAAGTACCATAGAATTTCGAACACTTTTTTTGTGTACAACTAACTCAGCTATAATAATATTAAACTAATGGTGAATAGGGCGCGAGTACAAGAGCTTAATCCCTATCATACAAAGATGTTCATACACAGAAAAAAACTTAATTTAATCCCAGGATCTCTTTAAGCATGTTTGAGATGGAAAAAAAAATCATCTGGGAACTACAATCCAAGGGTTTGTGGGTAGGTTAGTTTTGTATAAGCAGAGGGCAGAAGTAAAAATTTTGGGTGATTCGGAGTAGGACTCATTTTGTTGGATTTAAAATGGATACGTTAATCTGTTCTCTCGTTTTTTTTTTTTACTAAACATTTCACGTATGATTCGTTTTTGGGTGTACTTAAACTAAGCAACTTTTTAAAATTCTTAAATCAAGTACGAAATATCTAAATTTAAAATTTTATACTCATTTATTGAAAGTTAGCATTTATACCGATTTGTTCTTAAAATTTTAAGTACGATATAGTCTTGTTTAAAATTTTATTTTTAAATTTGTTTTTTAAAAAAAATTTTTTTTTTTTTTTATTTTTTGTACATAGAATTTTATAATTTGTACATTTCTACAAAATAACGTGGCATCCAACTAACTTTTGCCATATTTCACTATTTATCAGAATTAAGGAAAAAAAACTTATTCAATTAGTTTAAAAATTGATCAACAAATAATTGCCTTACAAATCGTATCGTCTGTAATTGGTTTCTTTTAAACTCTCAGACATTTCTTAACAAATTTTTACCACTTGCCGCCCACAGTTTCCACACTATGCCACACAAAAGTCAGTGGCAGGGTCAGAGACTGAGACTCCAAGAGCAGTGCATCATCGAGTGGCATTGAGTTGAGTGGGGTATTAGGGGGCGGGGGCGGGGGGAATTGGCGCTGTTTGGTGCACTCGTAACAGAGTGCAAAAGTGTGACTATAGCATTTTGGCATTGGAGGATGGGTGGATGGGATGGATGGCAGGAGTCCCAAGATGGGTAGGGCCGCGGCCCAACCTGCAAGTAGGAAGTGACTGGGAAAAATGAAAAACCCTTTTGGGTAGCGAAATGGCGCAAGGCACGCAAAAAATCAACAAAAATAAATCGCACTTTATGGTCCAAGAGAAGAGCTGCAACTGCAAACGGCAGGCGGCAGCAAATGGTTGCAACTTGCCACAAATATTGCGTTTAATAAGCGCACATCCAGCCGGGCAGCAGGAGTTGAAACAAAAGGCCAACCTGTTGCCGACCAGCCCGCCGCTGCCGCTGCTGCTGCATCTTCTATTGATAGTCAATGACATTTGGAGGTGGTTTGTGGTAGGGCTGGGACTTGGACTTGGAGTTGTAGCTGGAAGTTGGCTATAAAAAACGCCAAAGCTTCTTTGTTGCTGCTGCTGCCGTGACTGCCATTGAAATCCTATAAAAATGTTATCTTAATGGCTTTTATGTTAGCGAAAGCCATTAAAACAACAAAAGCCCAGGCCCAGGCCCAGCCATTGGGCTGCCCAGGCACATGCAACAGGCAACAGGAAAGCAGCAACAGGCGACGCTTTTTCTCCTCTGCTTCGAGTACTGCAAATAAAGTAGGGTTTTACTCAATTGTACGATTGATCAGCCTAACAGGCAACAAAAAAAAAAAAAGCAGAAAGAAAGAATGAAAAAAAAAATGATGCCCAATAGGCAATCCTCAAACCCATTGGGTTGGGCAATTGTTAGGGTTTTGGGCTTGCGCCTGATGTAGATTGTGCGGAGTTGGCTTGAGCTTTAACTATTTGCTAGATAAATTAGGAATAAAATTGGGATGGATAATGCTTAGCTCAAAGAATTCTTGGCTAGAAATTGAGATTTTGCTCTTGGACAAAAAAGAGATAAGATCTATGAAGAATTCCTAAATTAAAATATTGAAACCAAAAATCTACAAATGCAACAAGTATATGTTAGCCACTCACATTCCAAGTCAATGTTTTAAGGCAATTAAATTTTTAAATAATTCTTAAAGAAGTTCAAAAAATTGATTTTCTTTGGTTAATCCAACCAAAAGTATGCCCAAAAGTATGCAATGGTTATTTTAAAATCGAATTTTCATTAAAATTCAATTATCAGCTCTGCTCCGGTTTTCACTTAGTTTTGCGAATTGCGATTTGAGGAAATTCGTACGATTTAAATTTTGTGTGCTCCGACATTCGCAATTTTTCGTTATCGATTATGTTTCATTTTCATTTCGTTCTGCAACGTTTCACATGAGCGAAACGGGTTTTGGCAAACTCATCGGCATACTCATCGGTAATCGCCACAGTCAATTCGTAACTTTTTGTTGGCAAACGTAGTTTTGCTACTTGTGCCATTTTGGGTGTGATCAGTAAAAAATTGTTTGATAATTGAATTTAATCTGAATATAATAAGAGAGTTTGTAACAATTATCTTAAATTATCATAGAATGGGATTAAAATTGTTTTATTCGATTCCAGTCCCTTCCTCATGTCACATTTCCCATTTACTTTTCATTTCACGGACTCAATTGTTACCGGTTTTAAAGCGGCGAAATTTTGCGATTTGCGAATTTCGGAGCACCAACTTTTACGATTTGGAGACCAAATCGCAAAATTTTTGCGAAAGCGATAATGGGAGCATGGCTGTATGACTTTTCTATTATACGCTTATAGCATTGCATACTTATAGGTACCGATATTAAGTAGAAAATTTGCTCAATTCTAACACTTGTATCAAAAATAAAAATAAATAACTAAGTAAAAAAATCGTTGACTTGTTTATAATAACGTAATTTCGAAGCTAAGAAATAGTTCGTTACGATGATTTCATGGAAACACACAAAAGTGTCTGATCTTCACAAAACATGCCTTAAAATTAAGTTAAAATTTGTAGCGTTTTTGCAACTTAAAGCTAAAATTACCAAAAATCCTGACTTGATAATGCATTTTACAAGTTAATTACCAGTATTGCGACCAGTATTAATCTATTGTGCCATCTGCTAAGTTTACAACTCCCCAGCTGCTCTATTTCCTGTGTGAATGCCAGAATTTTTGTGGGGTCTCTGTTCCTAATACAGTTGGGATGTCGGCTATGTTTCCCGAGACTGTTGAATCTACGCCCTGCCAGAGCATCGCAGTGTGCTATTTTATATGCTCGGCAGATTCATCATTCTCTTCACAGAATCTGCAAATTTGGGTGTTTGTTATCCTCATCCTATATAGGTGACCCCGAAGTCTGTAGTGTCCTGTGTAGAGCCCTGTCAGGATCGTGAGTGCACTCTTTCCCTGTTGGATTGATTTTTGGAGCCTTTTGTGACCAGGGTTCACAATTATTGATTTTTCTTGTCTAATTCATCCGCTATTTCATTTCCGGGAATGTAGTTGTGTCCAGGTATCCAGCGTAGGGACTGGTTTTTCCTGCTACCTAATTGGTCCAATTTATTCTTTGTCTCCAAGACCAACTTGGGGTTGATTTTGTAGCTACTGAGCGCATAAAGTGCTGCCTGGATATCCGAAAGGATGGCTATTTGTCTATTATGATAGTTTTTACCCATATTGAGGACTACGCATCGTGAGATGGGATATAATTCTGCTTCAAATATGCTTGTGATTTCTCCAATTGCTTTGAATCGATTCGTTTTCGGTCCAAATACCCCAAGTCCAGCGCCTTGGGCTGTTGGAGACTCGTCTGTATACTACTGAATTGTGTGTGGTTCCAAACAAACTCGTGTTTTGGTAACGAAAATTATCTGGAATCACCACTACTCCTTCCAATAACAAAAAAAAAGGTTAAATTTCGCAGCCTTATACGATACGGATTAAAGTCTATTTTTTACTTATCACTTACATAAATCATTTTCATCAGTTTTATTTGGGCAACAATTTTTCCCCTAGAAAACAAAGCGTTGTACTTATGGTAAAAATGATCTATTACTTCAAACTATTGTCCGTTTGTGTATACTTTTTTTGCAACTTGTTATTTGATGCCTCAACTGACAATGCTAAACGCCCCCAAAACTTTTGTTTGCAGTTGCTTTAATCTTATTTAACTTAAAATCAATCTGCTGTATAACTCATTTTCACTTTCGCTTTTGTTCAGTATCTTTTAGTTTGTGGAATTTCCGCCTTGTGCCTTAAGCATGCTTTGCGTCACAATCGATTAGGTCACATGCTGACCAAAAAAAAAAAATAACCACTAAAATATATGTGACTGACTTTAAAGTTTTTTTTTTTTTTTTGTATTTTCTGACATGACCAGATAATATTTTTTCTCTTGTTTGATGGGCCCACCAAAATAATGCGCTGTGACAGCCCCCGTGGATTTATTATAATCTTGTCCACATATAAAAACCAAAAACTACAAATAATTTATAGTAGAAGTTGTAGTTGTCGGCTTATATAAATGCGAAATTAATTGCTTAATTTAGTGGAATGGATTGCGAGAGTTTACAGATATAAAAAAATAATAAATTTGAAAACTAAACATCTTTTGTTTTACTCTCTGGAATGGCAGCTCCTCAAGACACAGTTGGCGGCCGTCTGACAGTTTTGATCACATTATTAATAAGAAATAGAGCTTCCAGTCGCACAAAATTATAAATACCAGGAATGGGTCTATGGGAAAAAAAGAGATCTGTGTGTGTGCGCGCATCTGTCAAGTTTTCCACGCCCTCGTCTGGTTCTAAACTGTCAACGTGGTCATAATTCATACATAAAGCCTGGGCAACAACGGCGCCGATTCTTGTTTGTGGTACGAGTATGGCCTACGCTATATAGTATAAACACAACAGCAAATAAACACCAATGCAGCAGCAACAGAGAGCCAACAAAAGGCATTTGCAAATATTTTGCGCAAAAAGAAGGAAAAAAACCATGTTGGCAGCTTCATTGTATCGAAATGGTTTTAGGTATGAATATATGGACATAGGTGTAGGTACGTGTAGAGTAATATTTGCTGCCTTTTGTTATCAAACTCCAAATACAAATTGTAGAATTGTTGACTCAGCTCTGTGCAAATTGTTTAAAATGCAATTTTTTTTTTAGTTATTTTTTGGGGATTTTCTCTCGAATGAATAAGAGATTTATGGTGTGGGTGTTTGTGGTGAAACCATTTTACTTGTTGATTCTAATATTTAAGAACATATAAAATAGAGAGAAAACTAAAATATTTATTTTGAAAATATAAACTTTTGTCTAAACAAGCCACTTGGCATTTGGAAATGGTTTAATAAACTCTTTTTGCATCTTTTGTTTAACTTCACGATGTGTAACTTAATTTAACATTCCAACAATTTTCTAATATTATATATCCAAAAATATTAACTGATTACATTTTTCTTTTCTTTTGCAGGTGAGTCTTAAATTCATTATTCTAATCATAACACTTGGGGTAAGTCTCTTGACCTTTTCCTTTCTTTCCATCTTTTTCGTCTTACTTCCTAATTACATTCAACTTAAGAATATTAAATGCAATTTTATTCTCATCATTTCCGAATCTTGACGTCTCCTCAGATTCTTCACCAAAAATAAAAAAAAAGTGAGAAAAAAACCTAATTGAAATTACGCAACGTTCGTTGACTTTTAGAAATTTCTCGCCAAGTCTTTTATTGTGGTCACCGACTCTGACTATATTTTTTCACTTTTATTATTAGTTGGGCTCTCGGTAATGTAATCGCATTAGTTCGCTTTATTGCCTTCCATCAACAAATTAGCAAAAAAAAAAAAAGAGTGGAAAATATTTCTACAACAAAATAGATTTCATTTAGACACGATCATTGGCCATAATAATATGAAGAAGAAACAGAAGCTAAGGAAAAAATGATCTGACTAATGACAAGGCAAAGACAAGTTGACTACGAGTACAAGACATAAGCTGATAAGAGTCATGTTAGACGACGGGCTCTGGTAGCTGGCAGAATTGGCGGGAGACGTAGAATAGAATATTGATTACAGAAGAAAGTAGAAGACAAAAAGTTAAGTTAAATGTTAGAAAGAGCAAAGAACTTGTAAGAGTTAGCTAGAGTTTGTTGGAAGAATGACAAAATGATTGCAGAATTACAGATTTAGTTTGATATAAAAAATGGAGAAAAATATGCTTATATGTATGACTCTATTTTACTCAAAGCTCAAACGATTTTTGGCTCACAACTAGAATCGTAAAATACTTTCTTTAAGAAAATAACTGTTAGAGCACTTGGGAATCCATTAGCCAAGATATTGCAAGAAAATTATAAGCGATCAAAAACTACGTGTTCAAAATCTGTAACAAAAGTTCGGTAAAAGTTAGGGGAAAAATGTTTTATTTGAACTATTGTTAATTTTTTGATCTATAGTTCATTTTACAACCTACTTTCTGCTTTTTTAACTATTCAGATTTGGAACTATAGCTAATTTGTATACAGAATTCATATTCAAATGCCCTCTATAAAGTTGGTTCATTTTTATTCCCTTGCAGAGGGTATATTAAAATTGTCACGATGTTTGTAACGCATAGAATGAAGCGTTTCCGAACACATAAAGTATATATATTCTTGATCAGCATGACGAGCTGAGTTCATTTCCATTTGTCCGTCTGTCCGTCCGTCCATCTGTTTCTATGCTATCTCCTCCCTGACCAAACTTTGCAAAATGCCTTTAAATACAAATACGCTGCACATTTATCGGAATCGGCCGGATCGGATGACTATATCATATAGCTGCCATAGGAACGATCGGTCCAAAAACTAGTTCTAGTGAGAAAAACTTCCTTGTTTTCCATCGTAGCGTCACCAATCGTGGTATATATTAGTTTTATATGCTTTCACACAATTCTGAAAAAAATGTATCAATATCGGATGAATATAGCATATACAGCTGCGAAAAAAATAATAGGACCACCCTCACAAGCAAATTTTCCAAAGACGTTATAGCTTCATTTGTAACATTTAGAAACCTTTGAATACGTTTTTAGAATGAGAAGACTGAGAAGACTTGGAAATTATGAAAGGAAAAAAATCCGTGGTTTATTTACCGTATTTAACAAATTTAAGGCATTTTATGAAAAAATAGGAAATTAGGCGAAAAAAATAATAGGACCACTTATCAAATATGCACTTAAAATTACAAAAATCACTTAGATGATTCTTTTCGAAATATAATTGAAAGAAAAGATTATTCAATAAATATCGTATGTTTATTTGGAATGCCTTTATTGGCTATAAAAGGCTGCGCAATGTCCTGGAATCGAATTCTATAAGTCCTGGGAAACCGTTTAAGAGGAATCTTGCTTCAGACTCTGAAAGTCTTCCCATACTGTCCGATGATTGTTGGCTTAACTGTAGTAACTGACCTTTGATATTAAGACCACCGTTTTTTAATGGGATTAAGGTCTGATGACCCTGCGGAGCCACTCAAAAAAACTTTCACCAAAATGTTTTCTTAACCATCCCTTTGGGGGGGCCATTGGTTTTGTGGAAGACGCAAACTAGCGGCATCTCATTGTAATGGGTGAGGAAGCATCAAATATACAAAATATAACCGTATGACATGCTGATCCATTAAGGTTTTCATACAATATAGTCGACCTACTCCATAGTAAGAAAAAGTCCAAATACCATTTCACTTGAGCCTTCATGTTTAATGATTTTTCCAGCGTATTTTGGATTGTTTTCTGAGTTAAGAGGACTCTGGCGTATAAACAAGAACCTTTTCACGAAACATAACAACTTAACTGTAATATTTCTATAAACTCCCACATTTTGGGTATGTCCAATTAAGATGTTTCCTTTGCGAATTCCATGCGCTTACTAATATGTGTGGCTTTTAAAAGAGAGGACTGTTCCCTGGGCCCCCGGGCTTTTGAGTTTTGTTCTCTGGGTCATGTGTGAACTTTTGCACTGACGCAGTTATATTGAGGTCCTTTTTGAGCCAGTTGCAGCCCTAAAATGATCCCCTTTACCTCGCGGATCCATCTTTTGACGAATATGGGCCCAGAATCGCTTTTGTGCAATTGTTTCAGTCTTGTCTTTGTAGTTTATTGCGTTCCGTATTATTTTATTTATGATACCCAACTCTAATTGAACAAGCTTCTTTAAAATTCGATTTTTTTGATGATATCACTATTTTTACGAACTCCAGTGCTCTCCACGACATGGCTTTGATTTAGCTGTACTTTGAAGATCAAAATAATAAAATCAAAGTCAAATCCCTTAACCACATGCTTTTCGTCAAAGTAATTCTGCGAAACATAGCGGTTTCTATGAAGAATGCAAAAGTGGTCCTATTATTTTTTTCGCATTTTTAAGCTCTTTATCCATAAAAAATAAAAACAAAATATTGAGAACCATTTCAAGGGCAGTTTTACTTTATACTCTGTACCGAAGGTACACAGAGTATATTGGGTTAGTGCAAATGTATGTAACAGCCAGAAGGAAGCATCTCCGACCCCATAAAGTATATATATTCTTGATCAGCATCAACAGCCGAGTCGATATAGCCATGTCCGTCTGTCCGTCTGTCCGTATGAACGAAGAGATCTCAGAGATGGTAAGACATAGAGGTTTGAAGTGTATGGAACATATATTTCTTATACTTGCAGGCAGATCAAGTTTAGTTTTGATTTTTGCCACGCCCCCTGCCTCCCCCGAAAATTAAAAAAAACTTAATATCTTCCACAATTTTGGAGTTAGGTTGTTCGAACCTTCTAGACATATATTCTACCCATCATTTCTTATCAAGCACCCATACATCGTTTTCCGATCAGATGAACAATAGTGGCGCTATGTAAATGAAAATTTAATGCAACGGCAACAACAACACCCGCACACTTAGCGAAGAGAGAGCGAGAGGGCAATAGCTTACTGGACTGCGCCGCTTTCAGTTTCCCCCTCCCTTCTTTCCAATAGATTGTGTACTTACATGCCTACTTAGGCAAAGACGAAGTATGAGAGGAGCGATGCAATTGAGATGGCCTGCGGTCAGAAATATGATAGATATGATTATGTTAATAGGAAATTATATACAAATTTTATAATTTTACGAGTTATGTATTAGGGTAATTCTACCCATCATTACTTATCGAGCCCGTACATTGTTTTTCAACCAGATAGTCGAAAGAGTTGCCACCCCCAGATTTTGAAAAAACCTCACACTTTAAAGTTATCAGTTAAATACAAACAGGTACAGAGTATATTACAGTCGGGCTTGACCGACTTTCTTACTTGTTTCTTATTAGGGGAATACTAAGAAATATTAAAAAAAACAAGACTTGAAAAAATCGCAACACTAATTGTTTGTTTTTTTGATCAATTATAGTCAAATAATTTTTTCTGGCCACTGTAGCTGCCATATAAACGGTTTGGTCAAAAACTAGTTCTAGTGAGAAAAACTTTTTTGTTTTTTTTTCATCGTAGCGTCACCAATCGTGGTACCATATTGGTTTTATATGCTTCCACACAACTCGTGAAAAATTTATCAAAAATCGGATCACTATAGCATTATAGCTGTCATAGGAACGACCGGTCTAAAAACTAGTTCTAATGAGAAATTTTTATACACTTGAAAAGTGTATATTAATTTTGCCCAGAAGTTTGTAACGCATAGAAATATTCATTTCCGACCCCATAAACTATATATATTCTTGATCAGGGACGACTAAGCTGAGTTCAATTCCGCTTGTCCGTCCGTCCGTCTGTCCGTCTGTCTGTCCGTCTGTCTGTCTGTCTGTTCTGTCTGTCTGTCGCCGTCGTCCGTCTGTCCGTCTGTCTGTTTTCCGAAGTCCTCAGTTTTAAAGCTATCGAGCTGAAATTTTGCACAGAGTCTTCTTTTTACTGCACGCAACTAATATGTCGGAACCGGCCGGATCGGATGACTATATCATATAGCTGCCATAGGAACGATCGGTCGGAAAATAAGTTTTAGTAAGAAAAAATTTGTTGTTTTCCATCGTAGCGTCCCCAATCTTGGTATATATTAGTTTTATATGTTTCCACATAATTCTGGAAAAATGTATAAAAATCGGATCACTATAGCATATAGCTGCCATAGAAACGGTCGGTCAAAATACTACTTCTAGCGAGAAAAACTTTTTTGTTTTCTATCGTTGCGTCCCCTATCTTGGTATATATTAGTTTTTTATGCTTTCACATAATTTGGAAAAAATTTATCAAAATCGGATGACTATAGCATATAGCTGCCATATAAACGGTCGGTCCAAAAACCACTTCTAGTGAGAAAAAATTTTTGTTTTTTAACGGTAGCGTCCCCAATCTTGGTATATATTAGTTTTATATGCTTTCAATAATTTTGAAAAATATCAAAATCGGATGACTATATCATATAGCTGCCATAGGACCCAACGGTCGGAAAATGTGTTTTACTAAGAAAAGTTTTTTTACACTTGAAAAGTGTATATTAATTTTGCCCAGAAGTTGCTTGCTTCCGTTTTAAATTTCTCAATGTATGCAATAAAGGGTAGCGTAGAGAAAAGTTCTAAGAAAAAAAGTTTGGTATACTTTACTGAAAGTGTATATAGAAATATTCATTTCCGACCCCATAAACTATATATATTCTTGATCAGGACGACGAGCCGAGTTCATTTCCGCTTGTCCGTCCGTCCGTCTGTCTGTCCGTCTGTCCGTCCGTCCGTCTGTCTGTCTGTTTCTACGCGAACTAGTCTCTCAGTTTTAAACCTATCGAGCTAAAATTTTGCACAGAGTCTTCTTTTTACTGCACGCAACTAATATGTCGGAACCGGCCGGATCGGACGACTATATCTTATAGCTGCCATAGGAACAATCGGTCGGAAAATAAGTCTTAGTGAAAAAAACTTTTTTATTTTCCATTGTAGCGTCACCAATCTTGGTATATATTAGTTTAAGATGATTTTACATATTTGCGGAAAAATTTATCGAAATCGGATGAATATAGCATATAGCTGCCATATAAACGGTCGGTCAAAAAACTAGTTCTACATTTTTATTTTCCATCGTAGCGTCACCAATCTTGGTATAGATTAGTTTTATATGCGTCAACACAATTCTGGAAGATTGTATCAAAATCGGATGACTATAGCATATAGCTGCCATAGGACCGATCGGTCGAATAATGTGTTTTACTGAGAAAAGTTTTTTATGATATCAAATTTTTTATTATCAATAATTAAAAATTTTTAAATATCTGATATCTATATCCTATATATATTTTACTGGTTAAATCAGTTGGAGTAAAGTTTTTCAATGTATTAAAACTTGACAAAAACAGTAAACTTTGCCTTCTCGTTTTTGTTATCAATGGTAGCGCCTTTCAAAAAACTGCAAAATTGAAAACATCGGGCATAGCCGATGTTAGCCTCTATTTATACACCCAGAGAAATCTAGCACGATTCGGCAAAACTGGAAATCTGCTTCATCTAAGTTTTTCGTCTTGAATTTTCAAGAAGAAATTTGCTTGAAATCGAGAAAATTTTGTGTTTGGTGGCAAGGGAGGTGAGACAAAAATAGAGCTTGAAAATTCATGCTTGATTTCAGTATTTTCTTCTTGAATCCAAGAAAATTCTGTCTTGCCGAACTTCTGACACGAAATCTGCTGATATCAAGCACGATCTGCTCGATTTTTTTCTCTGAGTGTACCCGTTACTCGTAGAGTAAAAAGGGTATAAAGTTCGTGCAAATGTATGTAACAGGCAGAAGGGAAGCATCTCCGACCCCATAAAGTATATATATTCTTGATCAGCATCAATAGCCGATTCGACATAGTCTGTCCGTCTGTCTGTCTGTCCGTCTGTCTGTCTGTCCGTCTGTCTGTATGAACACCTAGATCTCAGGGACTATAAGAGCTAGCTACAATTTTTCAGTGTAGACTTGCATCTTCTGCACGCAGATCAAGTTTTGTTTGAAATTTTTGCCACGCCCACTCCCCGCCACCGCAATAAACCTCATATTTTTGAAAAAGAATTCTTCAAACCTTCTTAGGCATATATTTAAATCATCATTACCTATCGGTCCGCCATACATAATTTTCTGATCAGATGTAACGATAGAAGAGTTGCCACCTACGCAATTTGGAAAATACCTCGTATCTCGCAGAATTTAGAAAATAGATGATTCCAACCCTCTAGACATATATTTTAAGCATCATTACCTATCGATCCGCCATACATCATTTCCTGATCAGATGAGCTATAGTAGAGTTGCCACCTCCGCAATTTGGAAAAAACCCCATATCTCCCATAATTTTATGTTGATACCCTAAGTAACGGGTATATCGGGTCGAGCATTATATTGTATTTTTATAAAAATAACTGAATGTTTCTTATAATTAGCTTTAGTTTAAAAAATGAAAAGAGAATAAAAACACTACTCAAAACAAACAAAAATTAATTTTTACGAAATCTGTTCGGCCATGTACCGAATTCAGAGACGTTACATGTCTATAACCATGATGAAAAAGATGATGGAATGCCCAGCTGCGATATTCTCAGTCAGCCTGGTTCGATGATTTAAGGTTTCTTCCCAATATATCGAATAAACCTGGTCGCTTTTGATTTTCTGTTACTGCCAGTAATTTCTATCGATTGCTGTCAAAAAGGTATCTATTGAATGAGTGACCCTGGTTTTAGAGTGTTTGTAGCCCTAAGGCTCGATAATTTATCGCGCATGCGGAAAGGTACTGCCGGTTGCGCTACCTTTTATTATTGCATCATGGTCTACAACTTTATTATTTATATGAGGGCAAAATAACTTAGCAAGCTTAAATATTTTGAAGTTAGGTAGGGGCTCAATAAATGAACAAAATCCACCTTCAATGTTGGAAAATGGTGCGGTAGTGGATTAATGGTCATCCGTTTTGTTTAACTGATATATTGGGCATAAATAGACTAAACATCCACCAATTTATTTTGAAAATCAGATTGTGATCTCCATTGGTCTTAAAAAGGTAAAATAATTTTCTAATTTTGAAAAAGCTACCTTCAATTGAAAATGATGGCGGTAGTGGGTTTTTGGCCAATCGTGATTTTTGAGCCGATCTGAAATATTTTATTTTAACTTGTTAATTTCGCTAAAATAAAGGGATAATAATATTCCATTTACGGAAAATCCTTTACCCTAGTCGAAAAACAATTTTTAATTTGGAAAATGTACCCCGATGTTTTGAAAATGAGTAATGAATTGAAAGTATATATCAAATGCGGCGATGGGTGAAATGTTATTTTGAGCCGATTCATGTAAAATTCAGTCTGTAAATTCGGTACAGAGCAAAAGTCAACAAATACAACAGGCAACCCTGTCCAGTCCCAAGCGTTCTGCCATTTCTTTTTGTTTGTTCATCGATACAGTCGAATGAACCAAATAACATATCGTTCCTAAGTATGCAAATGGGTGTTGATTCATTAGAATTCTTTAAAAATTACTAATTTTAATACTTTTAGACAGCAAAGTTGAGTCAGAAATTATAGAAATTCAAACACTTGTATTCAAAATGGCATATCTTCGTTGAAAAAATCGCAGAATTGAACGAACATTTTTCTTATTCCATCGAATATTGAAGGTCTCTTGTTTCACAATTTATTGGTTATAAATTTGTCATTCTTCCCAGAAAACAGTTGTCTTTTC
>JAEIFT010000530.1:0-179033 GCA_018904225.1 Lordiphosa mommai | reverse complement strand
TTATCAGAACTTAATATTTGCTGAATACGACGGGGGTGGTCTTTTAGGGAGCAGTTTAACGCTTTATATCCGTGAACTAGTCGCTGTATTTACAGCCAAATTAAACTGTCGTTTTTGGTTCGTTCTGACACTGTGTAGAAGGAGTCCGGCCCCGCCAATTGTTTTATTGTATGCTTCCGTGTTTTTAAAAATTTTGAACAGTATTCGCCGCTTATTTCAACAATATTGGCTATTTCATGAATGCTTTTGCCTTCATTGCGCAGTTATTATGTTGTCGGATAATATTTTTGCATATTCTCCGACAGCTTTACCCCATTACCATTATTTCTGTTTTTGCCTTGTCGCACTATATTAAATTAACATTTTTGGTTTTAAATAACCAGTATGCCTGCGATCAGTAAGTCAAGTACTCACCTTATCTTACGAAAATCTTAAGTAAACAGTCAATTAAAACTGTAACTTCTTGATGAATTGTACCAATGATGGTATTTACTAGGAAAAATCACATTTACAACGCTGGTCAGAAAAAGCCCCCAGATTATAAATTCAAACTTTTTAACATGCCGATACTTACACTGATATGCAAGCACATTAAACAAGAATTGTTTGTGTCATTTAAATGAAAGTTTTTTTATTGTAGTTCAGTGATAAAAATATTTTTCCTCTTGATTAAGGTTACGGAAAAGGCCCAAAAATGAATTTCAACAGTTTAATTAAGACGGGCCCCGAATTACATCAATTCTGCGACGATTGCAAGATGTCTGATCAAAATCGGTTCAGTAGAACTGGCGATTGATATGGTCAAAAAAACGTGGTTTCGAAAAAACGCGCTAGTGAGCAACGTAGAAAATACTCACGTTAGCAAGAACATTGCTCCACTGAAAAGGATATATCTGCTAAACTATTTCGAAGATTTAAAAATGGTTTAAAGGGGATGAAAGGGGAATGTCCAAGCTATAATAAGGCAAAACAAAAAAAATCGAAAAAATTATTTTCAAAGGTAGAATTGGCCCTTAAATGGCCAAGAAATAGACCTTAAACCCGCCAAAAATCAAAGCAATCCCCCACATACTGTTGTGTATGCCCACATGACTGATCTGTGAAAAGCCTGGAGAGATGATTAGTGTAGGGGATTTGCTGGCCATGTTTGCCTTGCAAATTAATAAGTAATTTAGATCTGTTTATTGCAAAATTGCCGCCATTTTGGCTGGCTGGCTCCAGGAGAGTAAATAAAAAGGGCACCTACCTTAACTCATGACGTTGACGTTGGCATTTTATGATGAAATCGCTGGAGCACATTATAATCCAAATCATTTTCATTAGTTTTATGCTTTCACACAACCAATGTAAAAAAAAATTCACATAAAAAAAAATCACACACACACTTGCAGGATCAGACGCCAGCAGCGGCCGGCAAGGCGGTAGTACCTCGGGGCGTGGCAAGTAAGGTACTGAGCATTTAACAAATAGAAGTACACTTATTTTAATATGATTTGTTAACATTTAAGACGTCGACGTTGACGACGACGCGGTAACGGTAAATGGAGCCAGCAGAGGAATTGCATATAAAACACAACAACAACCTGTTGCAAAACTCGCCCCTCGACAAGCAAACACTTTAGACACATTTTAACTTTGATTTGAAACTATTTGCAGACTTTTTTAATAACTTTTGAAGACATTTATTATTAACACTTTAAACTTGCAGTCGCCTCGACGCGCTCAAGGCCCGAACTAAAGGTGGCAGCTTTTCATTTTTTCCCAGTATGATTTTTTCCCAGTAAATTGCCTATCGATTATTTTTAACCACTTTCGATAGACCTGAGTGCCAAAATTCAAATTCAAAATTCTCGTTATTTTCAAGAGTGTTAAAAATGCAAATTATTTTTCCCTTATGTACAGACTGAAAAAGTCTGATTTGAAACCATTTGTAGACTTTTTTTAATAACTTTTAGCGACATTTATTAATAACACTTTAAAATTGCAGTCGACTCGACGCGCTCAGAGCCCAAACTAAAGGTGGCAGCTTTTCACTTATTCCCAGTATGTTTTTTTCCCAGTATTATTTCGATTATTTCGATAGAGCTTAGCGCCGAGATTCAAAATTCTCGTGTTTTTCAAGAGTGTTAAAAATGCAAATTATTTTTCCCTTATTTACATGATTGAAAAAACAAATTTTTTATTGATGTTATATATCATAGCGATAAAACAGTTTTTGTGAGCCCTGATGTAACTTTACTAGCCAAATGACACAATGTAAACCCAGCTGTTACTGTTTAGGCTTTGCGTGGATTGCCAATCAGTGAATCAGTCAGTCATAAATTTATATGTAAAATTGTAAACAAAATTTTGTAGTAAAAAAACAATGAATCGTAGGCTCAAACAGCCTGAGGGACAACCGTCCAGCTGCACCTCCTTAACATCCAGCTCCAAAGTCAGCATCGAATCGCCCAAGTTTAAGCGTAAAACTCGACAATATATCAAATTGATCGAGTTATACCAACAGCACAAATGCCTCTGGAATCAATGTGATGAGAATTTTTTCAATTTTACGCTTAAAGAGCAAATCTGGCTAGAAATTTCGATGCAAATGGACGCCAATTCAATGCCAGATAAATGGAAACAATTGATATACAAGCTGCGCTATAAGGTGGAGCTGGAACGTTTGCGTGAACAGGAGGTGCGATTCTATCAACTGAAACGTGACGAGTTACTGCCACCCAAATTGTGTTATGCGCATAAGTTTCAATTTCTAAATCACATGTTTGAACGGAACGGTACGGAAACGGTGAGCTGAAAGCTAAATCCAGAATTTTTTAAAGTATTTTATGATTTTTACCAGCAGCTGGGCAGTCGTGTGAAAGCTGGACGGTCGTCTTTTAGTAACGAGGAAAGTTTGGGTCGGCGGGTAAATGGTCCTTCGTTTACCAACAAACTGAAGGAACTGGAGATTTTGAGAAACAGCCAGACAAGTAATTTATGTCTAACATTGGAGGCATATCGCAAATTGAAAGAGTTTTGAGTTTCAAAAAATAACTTTTGAAAAATTTCTATTACAATATTTTGTAAATGAGATGCCATTAAATCATAATAATATATGTAAATGCATCGAAAACAAATCTGAAAACTAACGGTAAACGTTTCGAAGACTGTCGGCGAATAATTTACAACAAAAAGAAGTGTGTATCGTGGTATCGTCACGGTACGAGCGAAGCTCTTTACGAAGAAAAATTAGAATCAAAATAAGAAAAAAAAGTTATTTTATTATTATTATTTTATACAAAATTCTGTTGAAAAATAGTGTACCAGTCCCAGATCCCAGATACCTGATCCGTGATTTCTGATCCCAGATCCCTGATCCGATATACATCCCAGATACCCGTCCCAGATCCCCGACCCGATCCCAGATCCCTGAACCCAGATCCGAGATTCATCCGAGATCCTTGATCGCTTATCCCAGATCCCTGACCTGAGATTACAGATCCGATATACATCCTACAGAAATCAAAGTCAACATTTTTCTCGTTTTAGTCCCCCAGCCGAACGTCCGTTAAAGAGCTTCGCTTTAAAAAACCTTTCAAATCCCAATTACCGATTTCGAAAATACAAAAAAAAAGTCATATTCAGAAAATCACACCGAATAGAATTTCGGTTCCGGTTCTGGTGCGTACCAAAACTAATGTTTCGGTGAAAGGTTCTGATTAGGTTCCAGTTTATTTCGGTAATCGGTTCCGTATCGGTACCTAGGTTTTTATTTCGGTATACCGGTATAATTTAAAAATCCTTTAATCCGTACACTTAAAAAAACAAAAAAAAAAAATTTTTAAGAAACAACAAAACATTGTAAACAAAAAAAAAAAAAAATTTTATAAACCAAAAAACACAAACCAAAAAAAAATATTTTATAAATGTTTTTAAATTAACGGGTTGGTTTTTCCTCTTCCTCACATTATAAATTTTTTCAGAAGGTGTGAAGAAGTTTTATTTTCGTTGTCCATTATTTAGATATTATTGAATATTTCAAAATAAATGCAGAATTATTCGGGAAATGGAAATTATAGTTTGAGTTAAAAGAACGCCTTTATTTATTTGTTAATTTATTAATATGTTCATTAGGGTCTGATACCATCTGAAACACTGATGAACATTGGAGAAATAAAGGGAAAAATAAGGATTGGTCAATACAAAATAAGCCAAAAGCACGGAAGAAGCAAGGTGGGGGAGGTTTTGGGCCATACTTAAAGAGTCAAATAATGAAATTCAAATATGGTTGCTTGTCGAACTTGCTCTAAGCATTTTTTAAGAATAATGGTGCCACATCACATTTAGTTCGTCATAAATGCTATAAAGTCAGCAAATAAAAAGTAAGCGGTAATATGCCTGAACTGACAATAGATGGGGAAACTAAAACATCAGTGACGAAGACTGTGACGAAGTGGGGTAGTACAAAATTGTCGGCCTTTTAGTATTATTAGCATTCTGGACTAAAGGACCTTATTTCACTTTCCTGAGGTCTTGGACCTAATATTAATGTCAACCAACTTCTTCCTCATCCAACAACGGTAACCACAAATGTCAAGGACCCTTATAAAATGGGGCTCTAGTTCTGTGATGGAAAAAATATCTCCATTAAAGAGAATGGTTTTGCGATCACGTCGGACGCGTGGACAGATATTTTTTCCCAACAGTCATATATATGTGTAACTTTGCATTATATATGCGAAGGTTCCATGAATAAAGTAGACAGCGAACAAACAATTGAAGACTGTAAAGAATTAATGAGACTGTGTCACAATGACGATAAGGAGCAGACAGAATTGACGGAAAATTCGAATAAATTTGAAGGAATTTTTGATTAATTTTCCAATTTATATAAACTTAGTTGTAAAATTTGGGCCCCCCCAGCATCATCGGCATGTCAAAAAGAGTATTTTCTCACGCAAGGAATCTTATTTGAGAGAAGAGAAGCTCTATAACCGGAAATGACGACATGGTCAATGAAATTATGTTTTTAAATATAAATATGAATAAATAATAATAAAATTAATAATAATAAAAAAAAAATCATTGACAGCATTTTTTGTTTTAAATAAGCATTACGTATTTCTAGTGTTAACAGTGTGCACACTAATGCTCGGACTCTGATTTTCCTATCATAAACATTTAGATCATTTGCTTTAACTCGCACTCACACTATTATTATTAACGAATCAAAGTAGATCTTTAACTCTCAATCACACACGAGTTTGTTAGTCAAAGGGAATGTTTGACAGTGTGAGCATTGATAGTGTTGCCTGTAGCATACGATTTGTTTGAACGAGAGTGAATAAAATGTACTTTAGTGTGCACTCGTGCAGGGCTCTACAACCTACACAACAGAAATTAGTTATAAAGAAGGAAAATTAAACATAATAAACTTTACCCCGGAATACAATTGACCTAATAATACTTGTGTAACTGGAAGAGCAAGAAGAACTTTTGATATCTGATGGTATGTTAAATACACTGTTTTCCGATAACGTTACCGATCACAATTTAACCCACCTGTTCGGTTGAGTCCATTTGGGCGAATTATTAATTCGTTTCCTTTGTTAATGCAAAAAAAAGGATAAATTAATAATATTTGGAAATTATTGAACCGAAATAAATGCAAAACTATGAAATGGAAATTTTTATTAAAAATTTCAGTATATACCAGATGGTCCCTTAACCTAAACTTTGTAAGATTTTTCTAATGTTTGTCCTGCGTTTTATTCTGAGGAAATCCCTGATTGAAGCAATAAAATTGAAATAACTAAAAAAAAACTCAGAGCCGAAACTGTACGGGTACAATGTTTCGGTTCTTTTCGGTCATTTCGGTTCCAAAAATAAAGGTTTTGAAATACCGGTTCTCAAAAAATAAAAATAACGATTCCGGTTACGGTTCTGAGCAGGGCTGCAAACCTCCGAAATTTTGGAAAAGGTTCGGTTCGGAGGTTCGAAACAGTGAGGAATCTTTGGGTTCGGTTCACGGACCGGTTCCTGGATCCTCTGAACCCCAGGTTTGGGTTCGAACCTCGGTTCACTTAAAAAAAAAATATGAAGCTTTTATTTTCGATTAATTTATAAGATTCAATTAGTTTGATCATCTATTATTATATAATATAATATAGGCGACCTTGCCTTGTTTAAGATAATTCAAGTCCCGAACTTCGGATTAAAATTTCAAGAAATTTCATCAAATCTGGAATCCACCATCAACTGACATTTGTTGAGATTTATTTTAGTCCGTATATCTTTTTTCATCTGTGTAGGCATTTTATCATTCTGGAACTGTTATTTTCTACTAATTCTTACATTATAAGACACAGATTTTAGTGTTGTAGAAGAATATTTTAAAAAGACCTTTCCAAATAATTAAATTTTTCGATGAATATTCTCTTGGACAATTTTCGAAGGAATCTATAACTTCATTGCTTTCTATTGATCTTATAAACTTCCCTTCTTTATAGTCAGTCGTAGTCATTTAAAGATAAAATTTTAAATAAACATATCAAGAATTTCCTCCGGCTGAAAAATATATTAACCCTTTTTTAATTGTTGGTTGGGTTTGGGTTGGGTGGGGGAAAAAAAAAGTAGAGTTTTGTTTTTGCCGGGTCCGGTAAATTAAAAAAACCCGAACCGAAACGGTTTAGGGGTTCGGTTTAGGACCGGTTTGCAGCCTTGGTTCTGAGTTTCAATAATTTTCATAATTGATACAATTCATATAAAAATAATTTAATTTTTAGATCCACAAGTGTAATATGGTAGTAAATATTGATAATGATATATATTTTTTTGTAGAGGGGGGTATGAGGAGTGGCTAAAGGATAACTTTTATTGTCTGTTAAATGATTAAATAAAAGAATTGTTTGCATATTACATATTATTTTAAATTTTTATTCGCACTTAATCTTCATTTTTCTTATCATCAACTTTAAACTTCATCGTTATCATCGTCGTTTGTGAGAGACAAATTCGCAAAACAAATTCATAAATGTAACATACATAGCGGAGAATTAAAAAAATATATATATGTATATAATTATATTTTGTAAATAATTTGTTATCTAAATAAAACTTTATGCTTGACACTGGAACCGTAAAGAAAATCATAAACAATTCGAAAAACAATACCATAATTTGATTGCTTGCGTTGAGTGTCTGTCTGTGTGTGTTTAACTATGTGTGTGTGTGTGTGTGTGTGTTTGGCTTACTGGGCCAACTCCTTCATGCGATTGAGAGCACTGCCAGCCTTGAACCAGCCAATTTGCAGATCGTTCAATGTATGATTCAGCTTAATCTTGTCCACCTTGTCACCGTTCTTGATCTCGCACTCCACCGGCTTGCCAGGAGCCAAGTTTTTCAGGTTAAGCAGCGAGATCTTGCTAGTGGGTTGAATCTGGCCAAATGAGAAAAAAAAAACATGTTACAAAACCATCGAATCTAATTCAAACAACAACCAACTCACCTTATCGTAATCAGCGGGATTGGCAAATGTCAGTGGCAGGAGACCCTGCTTCTTCAAGTTCGTCTCATGGATACGGGCAAAGGACTTGACAATAATGGCTCGGCCACCCAAATGACGTGGCTCAAGAGCGGCATGCTCGCGGGACGAGCCCTCGCCGTAGTTGTCATCACCGACAGCTACCCACTTGATGTTGTTGGCCTTGTAGTCGCGTGCCACATCGGGTACACCACCCCAGGAGCCATTGCGTTGATTCTTAATGTTATTCATCTCGTTGTTCTCATAGTTGGTGGCTCCAATGAACATATTGTTGGAGATGTTATCCAAATGGCCACGATATTTCAGCCAGGGACCCGCAGCTGAGATGTGATCGGTGGTGCACTTGCCCTTGACCTTGATCAGCACGGTCAAATCGTTCAGATCCTGGCCGTTCCACTTGTCGAAGGGTTCGAGTAGCTGCAAACGCGATGATTTGGGATCGACAGCCACCTTAACTTTCTCACCGCTGGGTGGGGGAGCCGTGTAGGTATCCTGACCGGGATCGAAACCCTGGGCCGGCAGCTCATCACCAAAGGGAGCCTTCAGCTTGAATTTCTTGCCATCGGCACCGGTAAGCTCATCCGTCAAAGGATTGAAGTCCAGACGACCGGCAATGGACAGGGCCGTCACCAATTCGGGGCTGGTCACAAAGCAATGGGTGGCGGGATTGGCGTCGTTGCGTCCCGTAAAGTTGCGATTGTATGAGGTGACAATGGTATTCTTGTCGCCCTTCTTAACATCCTGACGATCCCACTGACCAATGCAGGGGCCGCAGGCATTGGCCAACACGGTGCCGCCGAATTTGTCAAATACCTCGGAGATGCCATCACGTTCAATGGTGGCACGAATCTGCTCCGATCCGGGTGTCACATTAAAAGGAATCTTCGACTTCAAACCATGATTCATGGCATCCGTGGCAATGCTGGCACAACGACCCATATCCTCGTACGAGGAGTTAGTGCAGGAGCCAATCAGACCCACGCGTATGTCCATGGGATAACCGTTCTTTTTGGAATTGCCAGCCAATTTGCTAATGGGATGGCCCAAATCGGGCGTGAAGGGACCATTGACATGCGGTTCCAGTGTATCCAGATTGATTTCAATTACCTCATCATACTCGCAATTGCTGTCGGCCGTCAAAATCTTGGACTGATACTTCTGGGCCTCGCTGGCAATGCCACCACGACCCGTGCACTTCAAATAGTCAGCCATGCGCTGGTTGAATGGGAACAGCGAGGTGGTTGCCCCAATCTCAGCACCCATATTACAAATGGTGGCCATGCCAGTGCAGGAAATGGAGTCCACACCCTGGCCATGGTACTCAATGATAGCTCCAGTGCCGCCCTTGACAGTCAGTATATCAGCCACCTTCAGAATGACATCCTTGGGCGAGGTCCAGCCACTGATCTTGCCGGTCAATTTAACACCAATCACCTTGGGGCACTTCAACTCCCAAGCAATATCGGCCATCACATCCACAGCATCAGCACCACCCACGCCAATGCACAGGCCACCCAGACCACCGCCATTGGGCGTATGCGAATCCGTACCGATCATCAACAGACCCGGGAAGGCATAATTCTCCAAAATAATCTGATGAATAATGCCGCTGCCTGGTTTCCAGAAGCCCAAGCCATATTTGGCGCAGGTGGAGGCCAGAAAATCATAAACCTCGCGATTCAGATCCTTGGCCCGTGCCAAATCCTTGACACCACCCACCTGGGCCTCAATCAAATGATCACAGTGCACAGTCGAGGGCACCGCCACCTTCTTCAAGCCGGATGAGATGAACTGCAGCAGAGCCATCTGGGCAGTGGCATCCTGCATGGCCACACGATCCGGACGCAGGCGCAGATAGGAAGTACCGCGCTCAATATCCTGATTCTTGGGATCATCCAGATGGGAGTAGAGCACCTTCTCGGACAGGGTTAGCGGACGATTCAAACGGCTGCGCACAATCTCCAGACGCTTGTTCAGCTTGTCATAGGGCAGATAGACATCCGAATCAAACTTGGACAGGGCCACCTTGGAAGCGGTGTAGCAAGAGGCATGGAATTGACGTACCGCCATGGGATCGGCCACAACATGTTTGCCCAGCTTGCACACCTGGAAAAAATCGACAAAACAAATATTAAGAAATTATGAGATTAAGAGGGAGTAAAATGACGGCCAAGTACAGTGGAGACAAGTAATTGAGAAAATGTAAATGAGAAGTGAAAGGGAATCAAAATCGTTACAAACGGACTAGCGTAAAAGTGTTTTAATGAGAAGTGAAAGAGAATCAAAATCTGCTTATAACAGCATCCACTTTTATTCAGTGTACGAACGGACAGGCGAAAAGTGTAAATGAGAAGAGAAAGGGGAAAAATCAAAATAGTCTAAAAACGAGAAGGCAAAGCTAACTTCGACTGTGCCGAAGTTTTAATACACTTGAAAAACTTTACTCCAACTGATTTAACCGGTAAAATATATAAAGGATATAGATATCAGATATTTAAAAATTTTAAATCATTGATAATAAAAATTTGATACCATAAAAAAAACTTTTCTTAGTAAAACACATTTTCCGACCGATCGGTCCTATGGCAGCTATATGCTATAGTCATCCGATTTTGATAAATTTTTTCCAAATTGCGTAAAAGCATATAAAACTAATATATACCAAGATTAAGGACGTTACGATAGAAAACAAAAAAGTTTTCCTCACTAGAACTAGTTTTTTGACCGACCGTTTATATGGCAGCTATATGCTATAGTCATCCGATTTTGATAAATTTTTTCCAAATTGCGTAAAAGCATATAAAACTAATATATACCAAGATTGGTGACGCTACGATGGAAAACAAAAAGTTTTTCTCACTAGAACTAGTTTTTCGACCGACCGTTTATATGGCAGCTATATGCTATAGTGATCCGATTTTGATACATTTTTCCAGAATAATGTGGAAGCATATAAAGCTAACATATACCAAGATTAGTGACGCTACGATGGAAAACAAAAAGTTTTTTAACTAGAACTTGTTTTTAGACCGATCGTTCCTATGGCAGCTATATGATATAGTCATCCGATCCGGCCGGTTCCGACATATTAGTTGCGTGCAGTAAAAAAAGACTATGTGCAAAATTTTAGCTCGATAGCTTAAAAACTGAGAGACTAGTTCGCGTAGAAACAGACAGACGGACGGACAGACGGACAGACAGTCGGACAGACGGACAAGCGGAAATGAACTCAGCTCGTCGTCCTGATCAAGAATATATATAGTTTATGGGGTCGGAAATGAATATTTCTATGCGTTACAAACTTCTGGGCAAAATTAATATACACTTTTCAAGTGTATAATAATTCGTGATTTCACGGGGGCAAATGCCCGAGGCTTGACAAAACCAGCTTAGTATCCCCTAATAGAAAACCAATGGTTCTCAATATTTTGTTTTTTATTTTTTTTATGGATAAAGAGCTTAAAAATGCGAAAAAAATAATAGGACCACTTTTGCATTCTTCATAGAAACCGCTATATTTCGCAGAATTACTTTGACGAAAAGCATGTGGTAAGGGATTTGACTTTGATTTTATTATTTTGATCATCAAAGAGTAAAAATCAAATCACAAGGCTCGGGGAAAACACTGGAGTTCGGAAAATAGTGATATCATCAAAAAAAATCGATTTTGATTGGAAAAATCCTTTCAAGAAGTTGTTCGATTGGTTGGGTATTCAAATAAAATAATACGGAACGCAATAAACTACAAAGACAAGACTGAAACAATTGCACAAAAGCGATTCCTGGTTCAGTTTCACGTCAAAAGATGGATCCGCGATGACAAGAGGGATCATTTTAGGGCTGCAACTGAGCTAAAAAAGGACCTCAATAGAACTACGTCAGTGCAAAAAGTTCACACATGACCCAGAGAACAAAACTCAAAAGCCCGGAGGCCCAGGAACAGTCCCTCTTTAAAAGCCACATATTAGTAAGCGCATGGAATTCGCAAAGGAACAACTTAATTGGACATCCCCAAAATGTGGGAATATTTTATAGAAATATTGCAGTTAAGTTGTTATGTTTCGTGGAAAAGGTTCTCGTTTATACGCCAGGAGTCCTCTTAACTCAGAAAACAATCCAAAATACTCTGGAAAAATCATTAAACATGAAGGCTCAAGTGTAATGGTATTTGGATCTTTTTCTTACTATGGAGTAGGTCGACTATATTGTATGAAAACCTTAATGGATCAGCATGTATACGGTTATATTTTTGATATTTGATGCTTCCTAACACAGAATATGAGATGCCGCTAGTTTGCGTCTTCCAACAAGACAATGACCCCAGGAAAAACCAAAGGATTGGTTAAGAAAACATTTTGTGAAAGTTTTTGAATGGCCTCCGCAGTCATCAGACCTTAATCCCATTGAAAATCGGTGCGTCTAATATCAAAAGGCAGTTACTACAGTTAAGCCAACCATCATAGGATCAGTATGGGAAGACTTTCAGGAGTCCTGAAACAAGATTCCTCTTAAACGGTTTCAGGACTTAATAGAATCGATTCCAGGACATTGCGCAGCCTTTATAGCCAATAAAGGCATCCCAAATAAACATGAAATTTATTGAATAATCTTAGCTTTAATATACAATTATGTTTCAGTAATCATTTAAGTGATTTTTGTAATTTTAAGTGCATATTTGATAAGTGGTCCTATTATTTTTTTTCGCCTAATTTCCCTATTTTTTTCATAAAATTCCTTAAATTTGTTAAAAACGGTAAATAAACCACTGATTTTTTTCCTTTCATAATTTTTAAGAGTCTTCCATTCTAAAAACGTATTCAAAGGTTTCTAAATGTTGCAAATGAAGCTATAACGTCTTTGGAAAATTTGCTTGTGAGGGTGGTCCTATTATTTTTTCGCAGCTGTAAGTAATAAATAGCTGCACAATAATTTCTCAAGAAATATCAGCTGTTCAATACAATCCACACCATCGCTTGATATGGCAACTCTGGAAATTGCTTGTGTGGATTACTTGGCCTTCTGAGTACCCAACAAAGGAATGAGGCAAGGAATAATTCCTCAAGCAATTTTTTTTATATGCGATTTGACAGCTCAAGGAAAATTCGAACGCCCTCAGTACCTAGCTTTAATGAACAATATTGCATTAACAGTTACAACAATCCAATTTCAATTTTTAATATAAATAAACTTTTAAACTTGTTCTATGTTTCGATTAGCTAGCATTTACTGTATTTTATTTGTATTTTAGATAGATTTCACATACGAGTAATAATCACTAGATTAGATGTCTATGAAGCGATTTCAATCTTAATTTGATTAAAGTAATATATTATCAAAGAATATAGAAATCACAAAGCAATTCAGATTGTGGGAAGTGTGTGTGGGGAAAGCCCAGTAAATAACACTGAAATTTGCAATACTTCTCTGTAGATTAAGCGTTAATTGTCCCATGTAAGTTTTCTAAGATCTAAGTTTTTGAATACTCGGTATAAACCGACTTTGGATGCTTATCTAAGATATATCCTTCTGTCTGTTAAATGATCGCAAACTAATGGTATAAAATTAATTAAAATTCTACATTGTCAAGCGCCTTGGGGGGGGTGAGAGTGTGGCGTTATTCAAGCACGTGACCCATACAAACAATTCTAAACAAATAGTAAAATGGCAAAAAGGTCATTAACTTGTTGGCAAACGAAAGAAAACCTTCGCGTGTGAAAGAGGCCCCACTATCCCCCATTCTCGAAACGTACCGCAAGTGCAAACCTGACGCTGCTTCTGTTGGAAAAACACCCATACTTATACTCATACTCATTATTAAGCTATATTTAGGTACTATCTGACTGCAAAGTAAAGCCCGCCCGTCACAGATAAGGGAACTCCGCCAAGATATATGCTAAGGGGGGGGGAGGTCCCCCTCCTGCTGGTTAAATAATCACTTTGGTTGCTTATATAATTGGAACAATTGGCAAAATGTTGTAAATTAGTAAAAATTAGTCAACCCTCTCCCACTACCGGAATCTCTTCCCACTCCACCCCCTTTGGCCAGACAGTTGGCTGGGTTAGGTAACAACTTTTCATTTTGGTTTTTAGGTTAGAAAATCTTATGGCCAGAAAATTGAAAATATTCCTCTTAGCATCCTGCTTGATATGCACATTAATTTGTATAATTTTTCACATATTTTTTTGTCAGTTGGTTTTACTTCTTATCACACATTTTTCGCAGTCGAATTTATTTATTTTTTCGTTGGTTCAAGGGGGGGGGGAGGGGGTGGAAACGGGGTGAGGGTGAACCTACCTGTGCCTGAGCGCTCATTAATCTCGCAGCCATTATTTACGCGTTTTACTTTTCTTTTTTTTTTTTGGTTAAATATTATGCAAATATCACTCGTTTAGTTTATTAAGTTATTGTCGGCCGTACATTAAAATTTTCAGCCTTCTCAGCCGGAAGATTTCAACACAGACTGAGGACTAGTTTTGCAAAACTGCTGCTGCTGGCAGCTACTTGCGGGTGTTAGTGATGGACGCGTGAGCCATGTGATCACGCACGATCACGAAGCAGAATGCTGTTGTGGTTTTAAATTTGGTGAATTACTTATTGTTTATTCGTTAGCTTGAACAAATTCGGAATGGAATTTGAATCACGGAACCAAAAGTCACGGAACAAAATGGAACAATTGAAGAGGAACATTTTCACAACTCAACTCTACCCAGTGTTAGGGAGTACCTAGGTATTTGTACCTAGGTACTTACCTAGATACAAATTTGGTATACCTTTTACCTTACCTAGGTATTTAAAAATCCGATTACCTTTTACCTTACCTAGGTACAAATTTTCATGTACCTTCTCAAAAGGTAAGGGAATAGGTACTTTAATTCAAAAAAGAATTTTGTTCTCAGTAACGCCAACAAAATCTAATGGACCAAATTTTTACATTTTCTACAGAATAGCAAATTCTACGGGACTTTAGAGGAGATAAAAAAGAAGATATCTATCTCTGTTCGTAAGAAGAAATGGTAAAGGTCAGAAACTGTAACTACTGAACTAAATCAAACTGCGAAACCAGAGGCGGGAATAATCTGGTCTATTCCCGTGTGTGAAGGGTCTTATTTTCAAGAAACGATTAGACGATTTGGTTTATATATTTTGCCATCAAAAGAGTCGAATGAAAATAAATGTGAACATTTACCAATTCGGATTTCACATAATTTGATCAAAATGAATACTGGAACAGGCCCGAATATTTTAAATTTGGTCGAACCAGCGAAAGGTCATCATTTTAAAGATATTTATATTATTTAAGTCCATGTGACCAAGTGATAAGAGATCTTAGGTCGTTTTGCCACAGAAGGCTGACAAACTGGATCGTCATAAGAGGCACAGAGATAGCTTAAAGTCATAAAAATTGGAAAGCAGTTGAGGAAAATCATTAATGAAAAGAAGGAATAATAATGGATCGATATGAGTCCCTGCGGATCCCCAAAAGAAACGAAAAAGAATGTGCAATGTAAGCCCCAGTTGAAAGAATTTTTAGAATTCTAGGTAAATATACAAGAAAATAAAATATTGCTTTAAATAAATTTAAAATATTAAAATTTGCAACTTTCTTGTTGGATTAAAAATAAATCTTTCGAGTTCCTTTTATGCGTCCAGAAATTTTTGATTTGATTACTTATAACAAAAGTACCTTTTTAGTACCTTTACCTTTACCTAGGTATAAAAATTCAGATACCTTTTACCTTACCTAGGTATAATTTTTGGCATTTACCTTGTACCTTACCTAGGTAAAAATAATGAGTACCTTTCCAATCACTGACTTTATATATATTATAATACAATAATATATATTTTTTATTATTATTTAATTTTTGTCCTCTGACCATTATAACAGATCAAGCAATATCGGCTACAATAATCAAATATTGTCATCACTATAGCACACACTAATCACGACCATCCCTAACTGCTGGCAGCTTTCCAACACTGTTCTTGTGTTTTTGTTTGTGTGGGCGTCTGGCTGTAGCGGGGGAGCAGAGCCACCCCCAAATCATTCACCACAGCTGTGCGAATAATATATTACCTGAACATTGGAAAATGTTTGGAGACACGCAGTCCGAATTGATCCTGCAATGTCGCAGCGTCGTGGTGTGCCAGAATTACCCGTAGATTATCAGCCAGTGCCCAGGCCTGGAGAAGTAAATTCGAACTCCTGCTGCCAACGTCCCATTTGCGTGGCCAGGCAGGAGCCAACTAGTTGTACTCATGGCTACATTATACCCATCTTTATTCTATTTGTGCTGGTCCTAATTGTACTGCTGTTACCGTGGGAGACGTTCCATCACAACGAAGTGTCCAATCAGGCGGTGGAGTTGCCGTTGCCTTGTCAACTGCAATTGGTGGAGAGTCTGCCCGTGGGTTTGAATTATACCAGAGATAGTGCCCACTTTTTGAGCACCTTTGAGGCCTGGCAATTGTTGCTGACGAAGGCCAAAACTGGAATTGATATAGCTGCACCCTACTGGACCCTACGCGGGGTGGACTTTAATGAGAGCAGTTCCCATTTGGGAGAGCAACTATTCCAACGTCTGCTCTCGAATGGAGATGCGGGCAAGCCCAAGTTACGCTTGAGAATTGCTTTGGATCGCAGTCAGCAAAGCCATTGGCAGGCAGATGCAAAAATCATGGCCAACTACGGAGCTGCTGAGGTGGTGGGCTTGAAGTTACTTCAATCTAAGCTTTGGCTGGTGGATGATCAGCATTTCTATGTGGGATCAGCTAATATGGATTGGCGTTCGCTTACCCAAGTCAAAGAGCTGGGTGTATTGGCCACACATTGTCCACACTTGGCACGGGATGTGGCCAAAATATTCAAATCCTATTGGTATTTGGATGGCAATGATTTGCCCAGTCATTGGCCGTGGAACTATCATACGCACTTCAATCTGCAGCATCCGATGCTGCTAAATGTGAATAAGAATTATACCATGAAAGCATTTGTAAGCAGCTCACCACCTGCCCTAACGGCCACAGGACGCACCCAAGACTTGCAGGCCATTCTATATAGCATCGATAAGGCAACGGAGTTTATACATATTGCTTTAAGAGATTATTATCCCCTATTGAGATATGAAAACAAAATGCTATATTGGCCAACTATTGATAATGCCCTGCGCCAGGCTGCCTTAGAGAGAGGAGTGACTGTTAAGCTACTCATTTCCTGGTGGAAACACTCGGAACCCAGTGAAGATCATTTCCTACGCTCACTGCAGGCTCTTCATCAGCTGAGGCCAGAAGTAGATATACAAATTGTAAGCATTATATTTTATACTAAAAATGGTTTTAACTGGTTTTTATATTGCAGCGTCGCTTTGTGGTGCCTTCCAATGAGGAACAAGAGAGGATACCCTATAGCCGAGTCAATCATAATTCGTATATGGTGACCGAGAACAGAGCTTATATAGGCACTTCCACTTGGTCTGGCGAATATTTCAACTACTCGGCCGGTTTAGGACTTAATGTAATGGATTTGCCAGATGAGAATAATACTTTGCGATTGGATCTATTAGGACTCTTTTATCGCGATTGGTTTAGTGCCTATGCCCTGCCTTTGAAACACAATTTGCAATTGTAAACACTGCCGCCCAGTTAGATATTACTTCAAACTCAGGAGATTTTAAAACAAATTAAATTAAATTCATTTTGCCTTACCAAAACGTTTAAATTAACCGCTTTTTCTTTCCCAGTTATTGAAATAAGTACTCATCGATAAACTATCGCATGACACGGTGGCAACGCTGTTATATCGATATGACTATTTCGCAACTATGAAAACAGCTACCAGCAAAAATCAAAATAACTTTAAGCAGAAACCAGATTTAAATATATTTTGATTTATTTAATATTGGTAATTGAGTAACTGCGAAAATCGTGCGAAATCTCTGCACATTATTTCGTCGATAGCAAGTGCGAAAAGTTGCCACCATCTCTAGTTTCAAATCTACCAACACCTCTAGGAGTTATGTTTACAAATATAAATTTCAAATGGATAACAAACAGAGAAAAGTCAAAGGAGTGTGGAATGAGAAGTTTGTTAAGCTGATGTGAAAGTGTTAGGCGTGAGTTGTGGACAAGTGCAAACGATCAGAAGGGTCGAAGTATGGTTGGGGGGGTAAATCGAAACTAGTAGTGTTGGGTTATAAATCAGAATAGACTAAGGGATTAACCTTCCTTGTCATAGGAAGTCAAAGCTATTCCTTTGAGAATTGTGATCAATCCTGTGTAACGTATGTGACTCTGTGGATGCGCTCGCTGTCAGAGTCAAAGGATTTTCTTTGACTAAATTGATCAGGGCCACAATATTAATGATATTTTAAAACAAATATTGTTTTCTCTCGACAGACTTAACTAAATTTATACCGAGCTGATTGCGAACAATATGGTTTTGATATATTTTCTGCACTATCGAAATAATGACTATGCGATTAACCCGAAGGATAGTATCTCAAAAAAAAAAATATATATAATATATATAATAGGATAAAAAAAATTGTGAAGATTGGTTTAGTGCCTATGCCCTGTTTGAACACAATTGGCAATTAAACACTGCCACCATCGATATTACTTTTTCGAAACAAATTAAATTAAATTCTTGTGCCTACCAAAACTTTAAATTAACCGCTATTCTTTCCCAGTGAAAATCGATAAACCGGTGGCAACGCTGTTATATCGATTTGACTGATTTCGCAACTATTTCGAAAACAGCTACCAGCAAAAATTAAAATAACTTTAAGCGAAACCAGATTTAAATATATATTTGAATTTATATATTAATAATTTCAGTTTTTCGACTTTGAATTTATATATATCAGTTTTTCGACGATGCAATTGACTTTGCGCATCTCTAGTTCAAAACAGCTGTTCAGTGCCATAACAAAACTGAAACCTAACCTCACTATAATTATATTGTTGATTATTTATAAGATTTACAAAACATAATGGCCCAGAAACCCACACGCGATATTCTTGGCATTATTTGGCAAAACTTTTGGAAATCGCTACAGCCGCGACAATTTCGCGGCACCTACATAGGCGAAGATTATTTTGGCAACAAATACTACGAGATTCCGGCAAATCCAACTATTGGCAAGCGCAAAGCCTCACGCTGGTTTGAACCCGCCGATAAGGAGGCCTTTGATCAAGAGTTGACAGCCGAATGGGAGGCCTGGCTGCGCGGCAGACGTGATGAGCCGCCCACGCGAGAGGAGCTGGTCAAGAATTTGCAAATAATGGACATGAAGAAACGCAATGCCGCCGAATTGGAGGCCACCTATGCCAAGGGTAAAGATGACAAAGCCTTACCCAAGCAGGTGGAGGGCGAGACTATAGGCAGCTATCCCAAATACAAAGACTATGAGATGATACCGGGCAAGGAGCCGCGAGAGAAATGAGTTAAATTTTAAGTAATTTTATTTGTAAATAGAAATAGAAGTATGTAGAGTATGACTACCAATCATTCAAATCCAAATCCTTGACAATGTCTACAGCGGTGCCAGCTTCATCATAATCATCATTGGCCACGGGCAATACGGTGGTGGGTACAGCTTTCGGTTTCTGCTTCAGTTTTTTCTCCAACTTGGCTTTCTTAGGCGGGGGTTTTGCTTCTTCCTCCTCGTCGTCGTCGTCTGGGAAGGCCTCCTCTTCTTCGGAATCCGAGGGGAATAGCTCTACCTCACCCTGCTCATTGCGCACAGCCACCCCTGTCTTGGCCACTGGTCTCTTCATTTTGGGCATACCATAGTCCGCATTAATGTCATCCACCTGTGCCGCCTGGCGTCGCTTTTTGGTCTCATGTGTCTTCAACCAGCTGGCATAGTAAATGTCCAAGGGTGTACGCTTCTGTCGCACTTGTTGCTCCCAGCTGGACACTGCTTTCAAATCTTTCAAATCCAAATTCACACCACTCTTGCCACGTTGTTGCTCCATAAAGCGTCCACTCTCCTGAATCTTATCCAGCAATTGCTTCAGCTTTCTTGTATAATTGGCATTTCGACATTCCTTGAGATAGGATTTCAAGGCCATGACAGCCGGCACCACCAGGTCACTGAAAGCCAGCGAAGTGGACTCATAGGCCAAATATTCCAAAAGCAGGGCACAAACTTGCTCCACCACCTCATCACGGAAACCATTCTCGGCCAATTGGGATTTGTTGAGCCTTAGCAAGCAGGTAAACTGCAAAGGTTTCATGGACACGGCCGTGTGTTTGCGATTGAAGGTGTTGCTACGTAGGACCTCCACAATTAAAGGCAGCACCGGCACATAGGTGTGCGTTTCCTTGGCCAAAGAGATGAGCGAGGACAGACAATGGAAACGCAAGGGAAAGTATTGTGCTGTGGGTATCAGGCGTATGACTCCAGTGGCTATGGTGACCAAGGGATAGATCAAAGGCTGCAATTGTGGCTTATTAGAGCTGGCACCCAACAGATCCGACCAGAGACGCAGCGAGTTGATAAACTGCCAATTGTATACAGCCTGGAAGCTATCCTTTTTCTTAAGAATGACAGCATTACGCAAATTAATGGCCAGTTGACGTATATAGAGGAAGGCATGCTGATAGCTGACATTCAAGTCCAAGGCAAACATCTCCACCAAAGAGCGACGCATGAAATTGATGCCGGGCAAGGTGTTTGGTGAGACAAACTTGGAGTTGCGCACATAGGCCAGATACATGGCTTTTAAAACATGATTCAGCATGGTGGCCTAAGGAGAGAGAAAAAGAGTTTTTTTAGAAAGTTGCTCCTGCATAAATGTCTTGCCAACTCACCTGTTGCTTACGCGTAATCTTTAGGATGCACAAAAATGCCAACACTCGTACCGTCTCCTCGCCCGAGGCCCACAACACTATCAAACGCTTGAGTATGGTCTTGCCCAGGGCTGTAAATGGTGCCACCATGCCAGCCATTTGATGCAGATGCTTGAGCAAAACATTGAGTATATTCGCACTGGACACCTGTTCCATCAAGCGTATCAAATCGGTCAGATAATAGCGTAGGCAGCCTCTAACCTTTACCCATTTCTTGTGCTTATGCAGGGGCAGATTACTCTGGGGTTTGACACCCAATAGCCTCATAATGGCCGGTTGCAAATGAAGCACACAAAGTTGGATAACACCATTAAAGGCAGCGGCTCCCACTACCTTAAACGGAGTTACATTTGGTTCGTCACCGCCATCCGAAGAAATGCTGGCCAAAGCCGAGTTGAATCCCTGTATCACCTTTCGCACTATATCAATGGATACATTAGGCTGACCCAGCTGCTGTTCCCATTGATTAAGCAGATTAAGGGTAATCTTTTGTGAACCGCCAGTGGCTGACTCCTCATCCTCCTCATCGTCAAAGTCACTTTCGTCACTGGCCACTTCCAGTTGCTCGCTGGGCTGGTGGTATTTTTCATCATCATCCTCTTCGTCCGCATCCGGTTGCTCCACTTCTTTCTCTTCCTCCTCGTCGTCGTCATCGCTGTCCAGTAGATTAAATTCTAGCAGCTGTTTGTCATTTTTCTTAAGAAAATCATAGAACTCTGGATCTAGATCCTTGAGTCCTTCCAAATCCTGTTTGTGTGTCTTCTTTCCCTTGACTTTGGCTGCTTTCCCACTTTTTGCTTGAGTGGCCAACACAAGCGGCTTCTTTTAACTAGTTTGCCGCCTTCTTCAGCAGCTGCTTTGGTTGCCTTGTGATCTGCAGTTAACTTCTTTTTCTTGCTAACATCTTTCTTGATTTTCTTTTTGGGGTTTATCCAGTGTTTTCATCTTTTTTGGGGCCAACATCATGTTGGGGAATCGATGCAAGTTGCACGTGTATAAAAAGAGTGTTGCCACATTATTTGCTTACATGGTGCTGCCATAGCGATCATAGCTTAGCTTTGCTCAACTAAAGATGACACAAGGTCGTGATTTTTTTATATGTTGCTCTGTAATGATAATAAAAAAATGAATAAGGTTAAACACACGGTTGCCACAGTTGGTGTTTTTGCGCCAAAACTGGTGTTTTTTTTTGCGGTTGGCGCATTGGCACTTTTTTTTTGGAACTGGCTCTTTTTGCATATGATTGGCATAAGCAGAAAAAAGTTAGAACATTAATCATTTTAATTAATCTAATAATAAATCTAATTTAAACCTGTATTTTTTCGCTGTTCACACTGAAAATGATCAAAACCACAGCGTAATATAATTTATCGGAGCCTAAGCTCGTCGCTAATAATAAGAATATTGTTTTCCATTTAAAGCAGCCACATGGTTTTTCTTATAAATCATTAAAGCTTATACTTCCAAGTCTAATGGCCATATCACATAACCTTTTCAAATCACTTTGGATTTTATGTAAACTAAAATGAATGATACAGAAAAACAACCAGAAGGTTTGGATTTTGTTCTTAAGATACACATTTTTATACACTTAAAAAGTGTATATTAATTTTGCCCAGAAGTTTGTAACGCATAGAAATATTCATTTCCGACCCCATAAACTATATATATTCTTGATCAGGACGACGAGCCGAGTTCGTTTCCGCTTGTCCGTCCGTCCGTCTGTCCGTTTGTCTGTTTCTACGCGAACTAGTCTCTCAATTTTAAAGCTATCGAGCTGAAATTTTGCAAAGAGTCTTCTTTTTACTGCACGCAACTAATATGTCGGAACCGGCCGGATCGGATGACTATATCTTATAGCTGCCATAGGAACGATCGGTCGGAAAATAAGTCATAGTGAGAAAAACTTTTTTATTTTCTATTGTAGCTTCTCCAATCTTGGTATATATTAGTTTTAGATGATTTCACATATTTGTGAAAAAAATTATCAAAATCGGATGAATATAGCATATAGCTGCCATATAAATGGTGGGTCAAAAAACTAGTTCTAGTGGGAAAAACTTTTTTATTTTCCATCGTAGTATGGTATATATTAGTGTGATATGCGTCAACACAAGTCTGGAAGATTTTATCAAAATCGGATGACTATAGCATATAGCTGCCATTGGACCGATCGGTCGGAAAATGTGTTTTACTAAGAAAAGTTTTTTTATGGTATCAAATTTTTATTATTAATCATTTAAAAATTTTAAATATCTGATATCTATATCTTATATTTTTACCGGTTAAATCAGTTGGAGTAATGTTTTTCAAGTGTATTACAACTTCGGCACAGTCGAAGTTATCTTTGCCTTCTCGTTTTTTTTTTCTTTAAAAAAAAATTGGTATCTATAGAACAAAACCAAACATGTATAGTTATTTATCTTAGTTTACATAAAAACCAATGAGGTTTGAAAAGGTTATATAAAATGGACATCAGACAAAAAGAACCAGGGCAAAACAGACGATTGATTTGAATTTAGAATTCAAAAATACGTAATTAACGCTTGATATCATCTCTGTACGTGGCTAATTTTCAGAAAGAAATATTTTTTAAATAATAAAATAAAAATATACCATAAACAACCGAAAAAAACTATTTTGGCTCTTTTTAACGAATTTGGCTCTTTTTTTAATTTTATTTGGTGCTAAAAAATTTTCTCATGTGGCAACCGTGGTTAAACATACGACTTTAGTTAAAATAGAATCTTGCTGTCGTTTTTTTTTGTTTAAATAATGCTTCTTTGAATTTACTTTAAATTTATTTTAACCAAAAGTATGTAAATTCTTGCCCATCTCTAACTTGCAGGCCCACCCTAATGAATGGTGGTTTATGTGGTCCACCCTAATTTAGTGGACTTGCGTTTTATTGTTTTAAAAAAACGACAAACATTTTTGTTTTTTCCTGTTTTTTTGTTGCTACTTGCCATCTGGAAGAAGGGCCAACAGGGCCCTGGACAAAACGATGGCCAACAAAGTGATGAGAAACGCCATACCAGCTGGCTTTGAGTCTGATGAGGAGGAATTGGATCATTTGATGACCCAATTGAAAATTAAACGTCTGGAGGATATCACCACGGGTGCAGGCATTAATGGCCTGAACTTTGATGCCACACTGGATGACGAGATGCGGGAGTTCTTTAATGTGTTTCGCGAAAAGTGGAATATGTACAGTAAGAACAAGTCGCCATATCTGCGTCAGGATCTGGGCAAGACACTGATGTGCCACCAGGAGCCGCTGCTGTTGGCCTTAAAGATCTTCGCCAACTGCCCGGATAGCAGCAATGTGAAACCCAAGAGTTTGTCACACTTTGTGCTGGACACAGTGTGCAAGCTGCAGACGGATTTGCCACATCTCAATGAGCAATGTGATCAGAATACAAGCATGATAGCATTTAATTTCGTTAAAACCACTGGTCTGCTCTCGTTAAATCAGGCCATTGTGGAAACGTACCGCTTGCATCAGATCCGGCATCTGTTGCTGCCCAAGTTGCGTGAGCTATTGGAGGAGGGCCACTACAAGGAGGTGACCCAGTGGGCCATACAATTGCAGTTAACCCAAGAGTTTGATATGCTGGAGCTGGCATTTCCGTTAATTGCACAGGAGAAGTTGCCGCTGGCCGAAGAGTACCTGAATCAGGCGGTGGAACAACGTTTGCCGTTTGTCAAATTTCTGGACTCGCTGCTGCACAAGGATAAGCCGGTGATAGAGCTATGCGAACATATGCTGGGGTAAGCCTAAGCTTCAACTTTAACAGCAAATCTCTAAACTAAATGTCCTTTCAGACGGTACAAGCATCTAAAGATCTCGCATCATGTCTTAAGCTATCGCCCCGTGTCCAAGATTGTGGCCCGCTTGGCCAAGAAATATGGATTCGATGATGCCGTGACACCCAATTACAAATTCACCAAAACCTGCAGCTACTTGCATTACCTGTACCGTGAATATGAGAAATCACGCATCAATTTGGCCAGCTTCCGGGAGCTGGTCAGTGTGCATGCACAGGATTATGCCCTGCAGGCGGATTTCGTTAGCTATGTGGCTGGAGCTCAGGCCTACAATGAGGCCATCTATTGGTACAAAGAGTTTAAGCTCAAACCAGGCGATTGCCCGCGTGAAATCAAATCAATGATCTCAAGCTGTGATCCGGGCGACGGTGAGGCCAGAGGTGAGGAGGTGGAGAATGTGCTGCCCTCTGGTGATATATATCTAAGCATGGATTTGCCAGATGATTGCCTCATCATTGTGGACACAGCCATGCAGTTTGAGGCCATGCTATGCCACTTGCAGCGCGAGCATATTATCTATATGGATTCGGAGTGGATGCAAAATGTGTGCGTAGAGAGTCAGCTGTGTCTGCTGCAAATAGCCACCGTCAATAATGTTTACCTGATCGATTGTCTGGCCACTGAAGCTTTGCGTGCGGATCACTGGCGTTCATTGGGTGCGAATGTCTTTAATAATGTGAATATACTTAAAGTGGGATTCTCAATGGTCAGCGATGTGTCTGTGCTGCAGCGTTCTTTGCCCCTGCAATTGCGTCTCCATATGCCGCATCATTATCTAGATTTGCGTACGGTTTGGCTTGAATTAAAGAAGCAGCGACATGTCATTGAATTGCCCTTTGGGACAATTGCACGTGCGGGCGATGCCCTCAGCGATCTCTCACTTTTGTGTCTGGGCAAAAAACTAAACAAGTCCAATCAATGCTCAAATTGGGCAAATCGTCCGCTACGTAGGGAACAGATACTCTATGCAGGTAAGGGGAGGTGTTAAACGGCCACTTTGAATCTTCTTACCTCAAGCTTTTGTATTTCCAGCCATTGATGCACGTTGCCTGCTGCTCATTTACAACATTTTGTTGGCCCGGGTGCCCGGCATTAATGCGCTCATTGAGAAGAGCCTGGCTAGCAACAATTTTATGAGACGCGGCGGTAATGTTAAGTAGTACAACCATATACATATATATATATATATGTTGATGATTCTCAATTGACATGTTTCCTTACCTAATCCTAAGTTCAAAGTTAAAGTTGAAGAGTATTGGAATTATATACTTATTAAATTAATTAAGGGGCTATGAAAGCTGCACTTGAAACTACTAATCTGGGTAGAGGATTACCCCAACAAAAACTGTAATGAACGGTTCAAATGAAACTTTATATATATATATTATTTTCTAACATTTTTCAAGTTGCAATTTATTTTCCCCCCCATTTATCAGCTATTGTTTTATGATATAATCTTGTAACTTGGTATGATTTTTTACACATTTCTTGCAATAAATCAAAACACCTAAAATAACATTTAGAAAACAATTTTTTGTGGAAGATATTCGATTTTTTTCAAATTGTGGGGGTGGCAACTCTACCATCGTTCATCTGATCGGAAAACAATGTATGGGGGTTCCATAAGTAATGATGAGTAGAATATATGTCTAGAAGGTTCGAAACACCTAACTCTAAAATTGTAGAAGATATACGGTCTAAAATTGCGGGGGTGGCAACTCTACTATCGTTTATCTGATCGGAAAACAATGTATGGGAGCTTGATAGGTAATGATGAGTAGAATATATGCCTGAAAGGTTCGAACAACATAACTCCAAAATTGCGGGATATTTGAGGTGTTTTTCAAATTGCGGGGGTGGCAACTCTACTATCGTTTATCTGATCGGAAAACAATGTATGGGGGTTCCATAAGTAATGATGAGTAGAATATATGCCTAGAAGGTTCGAACAACCTAACTCCAAAATTGCGGGATATTTGAGGTGTTTTTCAAATTGCGGGGGTGGCAACTCTACTATCGTTCATCTGATCGGAAAACAATGTATGGGGGTTCGATAAGTAATGATGAGTAGAATATATGCCTAGAAGGTTCGAACAACCTAACTCCAAAATTGCGGGATATTTGAGGTGTTTTTCAAATTGGGGTGGCAACTCTACTATCGTTTATCTGATCGGAAAACAATGTATGGGGTCGATAAGAATGATGAGTAGAATATATGCTAGAAGGTTCGAACAACCTAACCCAAAATTGCGGGATATTTGAGGTGTTTTTCAAATTGCGGGGTGGCAACTCTACTATCGTTTATCTGATCGGAAAACAATGTATGGGGGTTCGATAAGTAATGATGAGTAGAATATATGCTAGAAGGTTCGAACACCAACCAAAATCGGGATATGGGTGTTTTTCAAATTCGGGTATATGGTGAAAGTGAAATTTTTAAGGGGGAACTCACTATGTTATGATCGGATATGGGGGTTCGATAAGTAATAGAGTAGAATATATGCCTAGAAGGTTCGAACAACCTAACTCTAAAATTGCGGGATATTTGAGGTGTTTTTCAAATTGCGGGGGTGGCAACTCTACTATCGTTTATCTGATCGGAAAACAATGTATGGGGGTTCGATAAGTAATGATGAGTAGAATATATGTCTAGAAGGTTCGAAACAACCTAACTCTAAAATTGCGGGATATTTGAGGTGTTTTTCAAATTGCGGGGGGTGGCAACTCTACTATCGTTTATCTGATCGGAAAAACAATGTATGGGGGTTCGATAAGTAATGATGAGTAGAATATATGTCTAGAAGGTTCGAAACAACCTAACTCTAAAATTGCGGGATATTTGAGGTGTTTTTCAAATTGCGGGGGTGGCAACTCTACTATCGTTTATCTGATCGGAAAACAATGTATGGGGGTTCGATAAGTAATGATGAGTAGAATATATGTCTAGAAGGTTCGAACAACCTAACTCCAAAATTGCGGGATATTTGAGGTGTTTTTCAAATTGCGGGGGTGGCAACTCTACTATCGTTTATCTGATCGGAAAACAATGTAGGGGTCGATAAGTAATGATGAGTAGAAATATGCGAAGGTTCGAACACACCTAACCAAAATCATTTGAGGTGTTTTTCAAATGCGGGGGTGCAACTCTACACGTTATCGACGAAAACAATGTCATAGTTCTAGGTGAAAAATTTCAAATCGGGGTGATCGTCTTGAGAGTAAAAAATTCGGCTTGTTCCGGTCTTGTGTCAACAACAGGTTCGGGGGTGGCAACTCACGTTATCACGGAAACGATTATGGGGGCTCGATAAATGATGAGTAGAATATATGTCTAGAAGGTTCGAACAACCTAACTCCAAAATTGTAGAAGATATACGGTTTTTTTCGATTTGCGGGGGAGGCAGGGGGCGTGGCAAAAAAAAAACTAAACTTGATCTGCCTGCAAGTAAAAGAAATATATGTTCCATACACCTCAAACCTCTATCTCTTACCATCTCTGAGATCTCAGCGTTCATACGGACAGACGGACATGTCTATATCGACTCGGCTGTTGATGCTGATCAAGAATATATATACTTTATAGGGTCGGAGATGCTTCCTTCTGGCTGTTACACACATTTGCACAAACCCAATATACTCTTTGTACCTTCGGTACAGAGTATAAAAACAACCCAATCGGTCTGATCAGTTATACGGGAGGTATATGAAATAGTGTCTTTAATCGAACCACAATTGAAATTGCCAAATATCAAATGAATCAAATATATAATTTTACTTGAATATTTACAAAACAAGAGATCAAAAAAATAAAGCATGCTCCCTCGATCTCATTTAAACACATGAGCATATGGACTATTCCAATCCCGTTCAAAAACTGAACGCAAATCGCTACGCAAATTCTTGGCATTTTCGGTATCATGAGTTTCCTGCAGTACCAGGCCAATGCCAGCTGTATCGGTGAAATAGTCGCCAGACCAATTCGAGGTGCCTATATAGGCTATGCGATCAGAGACCATATATTTATTGTGATTGACCCGTATGAAGGGTATGCTCTCTTGATCCGGTTCCGTGGGCACAATGAATCGTCGCTGCGTTAAAAAAAAGGAATTATATAAAATTTTCCCATTTCATTTTTCACTACTCACAATTTGTATATCGATCGATTGCTTTGGTGAGGACAAATCTTGCAGTGAACGTAAATATGGATCCTCACGAGGATTCGAGTGTTTCCACCAGGAGATAAGCATGCGTATAGCCACGCCCCTTTCGATAGCCGCCCGGCGTAAAGCATTATCAATGTGGGGCCAATATTGAACCTTCTTTTCGTAAATGATCAGTGGATAGTAATCCATGACAGCAATATCCAAATACAAAATGGCCGAATCGATCACATTGAGTATGGCGTCCAGATCATGGGTTCGTCCAGGGGGCGAAAGTGCAGGTGGTGCACTGGATAAAAATCCTTCCATGGTGGTATTCCCATTAACAGACAGTTTCATGGGTGTGTTAAGATTGAACTCGGTGTCATACCAACTACTCCATGGCGGTATATTGGCAGGTCTCTTACTGCCCAGATACCAGTACACCTCAAATATCTTAGACACATCTTCCGTCAATTTCAGACAATTTGTGGCCAAAATACCCATTTCCTTGACCTGGGTAAGGGCACGCCAATCCATATTGGCACTACCCAAATAGAAATGTCGATCATCCACAATCCACAGTTTGGTATGAAGCACACCGCTGCCAAAGTACTGGGGAAAGTAAATGGACACCACATCAGCGGCTCCATTCGAGGCCAACAATTTGGTGTCCAAATTAGGTGACACACTTGAGGGTTCACTTTGGGCTATGCGCATCTTGATTCTGGGACTCTTGGTGCCACCATTACCATTGGCAAGCAAACGCTGGAAGATCTCCTCACCCGGCTGTGTGCTAGAGTGATTTGTTGCCGTATCCTCACCGCGCAATGTCCAATAAAAGGAACCGATGTTCAAGTTGTCGCTGGCACCATCTAGCAGCTGCTTCCAGGCCTGAAAAGTGCTCAGGAATTTGGGACTATCGGCAGAATAGTTGAGGCCCCAGGGTATAGATTCCACCAGTTGAATATCGCAATCGTATTTACGGTCATCCCGCTGAATGCTCTGAAAGGGATGTGACTGTTGGCGTAATGGTGGTGGCCGGAACATTGAACCACCCAGAAACAGCAAGAGGAACAGGGACAATAAAAGCATTTGCAGTGTTTGCATATGCGATGCACTGGCTCTTTGTCTATCCTCGTCATTTTCCACATGCTCCTCCGTGTCCGAATTGTGCAGCGGTGTGTAAGGCTGTTGCATAGTTGGTTCTTTATTTTAATCTTTTGATAAGAATTACGGTATCAGGTCGACCAGGTGTCTTGGGCAAGTGCTAAAAGAAGAATGAAGCAAGTTTGCCAATCGATCTCGCCGGGTAAATGTAAGTGAGAGAAAGAGAGAGCCGCTCAGAGCAAGATGTATCTATGAAGGTGAGGCACTTAGTAAAATATGTAAACTCAAAAGCATTAGGTAACTGCGCAAGAGTGAGACAGACAACGTTTGCATGAAAGTGTGTGTGTGTGTGTGTGTGTGTTACACAAACACAAACACACGCTAAAAAGCGGAGTGGACCGTACGCGTCGAGTGTCATAGTGCACGGTTGCCACAGTTTTAAAAAAAATTTTTTTTTAATTTTTTTTATGAGTGAAATAAGTACAAAATAAAAGTTTTTTTACTTAAATAAAAAAGATTTGGGAAGAAGTTTCAAAGGTAAAAAACAGGCTTAGTATTGAAGTGTTTAAAGAATTTGTAGGAATATTGGATACTGACTGTTTTTATAATGTAAACGAAATTAATTAATATATTAATATGTATATTTTGTTTTGATTTAAGTACAAATTTTGGGAACTGAAGGCATTTTAAGTAATATAGCTTTATTTTATGTTGTTGTGATGCACAAATTTTTGATTAAATTTAATAAATATGATAAGATTAATGTTTAAATTAATATTTTTTTTTATTTAATGAATTTTCAAATAAAGGAAATTACTGTTATGATAAATAACACAGGTTTACAAATAAATACTAACTTTTGGACCAGAGCAGATAACTATATTTTCTTATGTATTTTTAGGTGCTGAATCGAATCAATTGTGGGCTTATAACTGGATCCTCTTGATCAGAAAATAATTAAATAAATGAAAATTATTTGAGGTGTGTTTATACCTTCAAGCCTAATGGCCATTTCACATAACCTTTTCAAATTTCATTGGTTTTTATGAGATCTATTTTAAATAATTCTGAAAATCAAGAAATTAAAAAATTCCGGGATTAATTTTTTTAAAGTAAACGTATGTGCCCTTCAATTTACTACACTCGCAATTTTTATATATCATCGCACCTTTTTAAATAATTGTCCTAAAACTACGAGACTCGCGATTTTTCTTACCAAATTTTTCTACCAAAAATACAGTACATAACATTAAAGTATAGAAAAACAAAGAAAAAGTCAGATAACAATATTGTAGACATTTACGAATTATTTTATTTTTTCAACTCACTTAAAAAAGTTAAAACGGAAATTTTTAGAACATTTTTAAGAATTATTTAAACTTGGGAAAAAACAGAGAATTTCTAAAAAAAAATCCACATTTTCCACATTAATATAAAAATATTAAAAAAAGTTATTTATCTTAGTCTTAGGCCATCAGACTTGAAAGTGTAAACATTCCTCACATAATACTCGTTTACCTTAATATCTTAGGAACAAAAAGAACCAGGGCAAAACTGACGATTGATTTGAATTCAGAATTCAAAAATGTACAATAAACGCTTGATATCTGCTCTGTTCCAAAACCTTGTATACGTGAGTAATTTTAAGTTATTCAGAAAGAAATATTTTTGATAGAATAAAATAAAAATATAACATAAATAACCGAAAAAAATATATTTTGGCTCTTTTTTCAAGCACAAAAAAGCAAAAAAAAAAATATTAATTTTTTTCTAGACCATAGCGGTTGGATAGGAGCAGGGGGGGACTTGGACTATCACCCCTCCCCCCCCCTCCTTTTATTTAAAATCCCAAACCTACCCATTTTTTAATTTTTTAATTTTTTTTTTAAACCTAATTTTGTTTAAACAATTCAGGTTACATTGCATATATACAGCTGCGGCAAAAATAAAATCACTTTTTGTACTTTTTAAAAGGGCAAAAAATAATAGTTTGAAAGCAACTTAAATTTTTTTTTACTTTTTATTCGATGTTAATGATTAATAAAGACTGCAAATTAAAAAAAAATGTTGTTGTGTCCGTTCATCGGGAAGTTCTTAAGAATAGTAATATTATTGATTTATAATGATTACAAAATAAATAAAAAGTTTGCGGGATTATCCGTTCTTCGGAAAGTTGATGGAAATATTGATATTAATTATTAAAAATTATTATAATTTAAATAAAAAGTGGGATCATCCGTTCTTTGGGAAGATGATGTTAAGAACTTAATGATAAAAAAAATAAATAAACTCAGTCCTGCAGCCACTGATTTTTGTTAATCATAAGGAGGATGTTTAAATGCTTGGTTTTAAAGATGTCCTCCAACCCGGCGCGCTTCGCTTCGCCACCATCAGTATAGCCGCCAAAATGATGAAAAAAACGTTTGGCAATGATACCACCCCCGCCCCTCATTTTCCGCCCTTTTCAGAAATGAGTAAATTCCGACCATATTCCGACCTTTGCAGTGAACTTCCCGAAATAAAAAAACATGAGTTTCCATTCATTCTGACCCTAGAGCTTACAAAATGAATTTTATTCAGATCGACTCACAAATTGCCATTGCCACTGAACCGAAATTCGCCCAACATTATTCTTGCCTATGGGCGGAAATTCCACCACCGAGAAATCTAATATCTAATTATTTTCTATAATGTGTTCACAAAACGATTTTAAAGTCAATCGGATTAAAAATAGGTTTTACCATATTAAATTTTCCAGGCATTTCCCCACTCTTGGGGCGAATTTTCCAATATCGCGATATATCGATGGTGGAAAAAACAATCGATGATGACCCGCAGCACAGCCGCCATCGATATTATCGATATATCGTTGATAGTTTTACAGCTCTAGCGTGGACCAACCGTTCACGTCAAGTGTTAGCTGCACACTGACAATATGTAAGCTGTGAAACTTGAGCTTTTGTCTAAGTGCCTCACCTTTATAGATACATCTTGTTTCAGAGAGCTGCACACACTGAGTGCAATTTGTTATGATCTGAGCAAATAATTTCAAAGCAAACAAATAAAAGTAGTCACACCCTGGTTTAATTCCTTAATCAGGGAAATTTGTTATATATACAAATTCCATTAACAATTGCCAATTGTTTTAATTAATTTGTGTAGCCCATAAACCTAACGGTCGATATCATGAAAAATGAACTCGTGTAAACATAGTGAGACCTTAATTATTTTTTAAAAGTGTGGCAACTCTGAACAATGGCTTTTGCAGTAAGTGCAATTTTTCTAAAAAATCAACTGCCCAGGCTAACCCATGCTTGGGTCAGGCACCAAAGCACCACCAGCACAGAGCGAGAGGTGCAACATCATGAAAATCAGGCGGCAGATTGGTGGAATCCCAATGGCATAATGGGCGCTTTGCATGCTCTAAATGAGATAAGGTAAGCAGCTAGCTGCCTTACCCAATCCAAAGACTTTAACTAATCGCTAACACACTTTCCAGAGTACCCTTTATACGCGATGGCCTGGTGGCTCGGGGTCAGGTGGAATCACGTTACATAAATACCACAAAAGTGTTGCAGGGCCAGCAGCTGCTTGAAGTGGGTTGTGGTGGTGGCTTCTTGACCGAACAGTTGGCCCGCCTGGGTGCCCAAGTGACTGGTATAGACTTGGGCGAGGAGTTGATTAAGCAAGCACGTCTACATTTGAGCCAGAGTAGTCCAGAGTTAAGCAGCCGGGTCAACTATAAACTGGAACCGGTGGAACAACATGCCAAAACTCATGGCGAAAGCTACAATGGTGTCATAATATCTGAAGTTTTGGAGCATGTGGATGATAAGGTGGCCTTGCTGGAGGCCTGTGTGCGTTCCCTAAGGCCGGGCGGTTCCATTTTTATCACCACCATGAATAAAACTTTACCCATGTGGCTGTGTGGTGTTATACTAGGGGAATATGTCATCAAACTGGCGCCCAAGGGCACACATCATTGGGACAAAATGATTTCTCCTCTAGATGTGCAGCGCATATTGGATACAAGTAAGCTGGTAAGACTAAAACTAAAGAAAGGTTTAAGTAAACTTATTTATTTTTTAGTGAACTGTCCGACTGTAATGGTGAATGGGAGTACCTATGATTTCTGGAGTAACTCCTGGCGTTGGATTAACTCCACACAAATGTGTTATGCCTTGCAGGCTGTGAAGCAAATGGATTGAAACTAATTAATATAGATAACTAAATCTCCTCCTCCTCCTGGCGTGGCTTTTTGAAATGTTGCGGCCGCTTTTGCTGCCTGTTGTTGTTGCGCTTGCTGGTAAATTTCTTTTCCATGGTACGGCTTGCACTGGGCGCCTGATTGGCATAGTAAGCCTGGGCCATATCCTGGTCAGACACTTCCTTGGGTTGTTCCGGTTTAATTTTGCTTGTCTTTTCCGCTTGCTCCTGTTCCATGAGACGTTCAATTTCCGGATTCATACCACGAAAGCTTAGACGTCCATCGATGAGACCCTCGCATATTGAATAGCTGGGCTCCATAATATAATTCGAATTGGAGTTGAGCATTTTCTCATTGATTTCATTGGAGTACAGGGCCCGGCTCTGTTCGTCATCGTCCTCTTTATCCACCTTGACCTTGGTGCGTTGCATGAATTTCATATCCAGAACGCCACGCGATAATCGGGGTTTCGATTTGGCAGGCATATTTTAATATAAATTTGATATAAAAATTGGGCGCACGTTGCAGCAGCAGCAGCAAAGAAAATAGAGAACACAACAAATAAAACACAAAAAGACAGTGTTGGTTAATGCCGTAAGCTGTAGCAAACGTGAGGCGCGCCCTCGTGTCAAGTTTTAAATTTTTTTTTTTATTAAATGAAGAAAAATGTTATCGATTTTATTATTGGTTAATGCCGTAAGCTGTAGCAAACGTGAAGCGCGCCCTCGTGTCAAGTTTTAAAATTTTTTTTTTATTAAATGAAGAAAAATGTTATCGAAGATAAGTGTTGGTAAATGCTGTAAGCGGTAGCAAACATGAGGCGCGCCTCGTGTCACATTTAAAATATCGGCTTCAGCAGACTAAGTTCCTCGTGTCGCATTCAAAACATCGGATCAGGGACCGAAAATAACAGTTATGGAAGTGAAAAAAATTACCACGAAATATGGATCCCCTGATAAAATGGAGTACATGAATCTTCATAATTTTGAATGGCGAGTCCTTAAATGGGATAAATTTTTATTTGCAATTTTTATCACAAAAAAATTTTGAAATTGTTATATTATAATTTTTAAATAAAAATTTTGTTATAACAGTTAAATGGTAATTTTTATATAAAAATTTTTGAATAACAGTTAAAACTAATTTTTATTATAAAAATTTAAATTAATTTTTATTTTGTAATTTTTATAATAAAAATTAACTTTTAATTGTTATGAAAATTTTTTATTATAAAAATTTTTATAAAAATTACTAATCTAGTAGGTTTAAGTAAATCTTGTATCCTTCTATCAAAGATATTCTATAATTTACAAACGCCTACTAGATAAGTAATTTTTATAAAAATTTTTATAATAAAAAAATTTTCATAACAATTAAAAAGTAATTTTTATTATAAAAATTACAAAATAAAAATTAATTTAAATTTTTATAATAAAAATTAGTTTTAACTGTTATTCAAAAATTTTTATATAAAAATTACCATTTAACTGTTAAAACAAAATTTTTATTTTAAAATCATAGAATAACGATTATTTTTAAATTTTTATGTAAAAATTAGAAAATAATTGTTATTTCAAAATTTTTATCGGATGCTTAAATCTAAGTAGGTCAAGTCCCTAATGTTATCCATATTTGGCCTAATTCAATTAAAAATTCTACAAAATATGAGAAAATCCAAAAGCAGTGTCAGTCAACGACTTCAAAGGCAACATTTGAGATCCCATTTAAACAATATATTTACACATAGAGGTAATCTAATTACCCTGATACGTTTCTATGCTGGACATGAATGTCTCTGGAATAAGTACCATGAGGAATATTACAATGAAAGAAAACGAAATGCTCTTTGGGACTGGATAGCCAAACAGTTTGGACCAAATGTTACCAGGTCAGAGGTCATAGAGGAAATGAGTATATTGCATAAAGCAGCGCTTAAAGAATTTGAACGTTTACATATCTACAGTAAAATGGGTGTGAATTCTAAGCCCATTTTTGAGTTTCTCGATGAATTTAAATTTTTGCTATACACAAAAAAAGAGGTACACTTCTTGAAAAAATTTAAGGGGTATTATTTTAATTATTGATCTATCAACAGCCCAGGGATGAAAGGGACTCCTCTACCCCGGGTTCCAGTCAAACGTCCTTTATAACAATGAAAAATACAAAAGCAAACAGCTCAGCTAATATTCCCTCAAGCACCGATTTGGATATATTTTGCCATGAACTCAAAGAGGAACTGACCCGCTTTTCATCTAATATTTGTTTAAAAGCACAAAAGAAAATTCTATTCGTTATGCACAGTGCCAGATTGGAGATGGATTTGGAATTGAAAAATAAAACCAGATCCAGCAAGACAGTCAAGAAATTTGTACACTGGAGTGTATAACAAATTTAAGTTTTTTTTTCGAAATTTTCTCATGTCAAACTCGAGCATTCTGGGCACTATAAAAAAAAATTATCAAAGTCTGATTAGTATATTCTCTAAAAATGACTCGGACACATCTGATGCCACGTCTCGTCGTCGTAGAAGAAATGCCTTCAATGTAAAATGGAATCCCAGACCCAAATTTAACACTCTTCTGGCACAAAAGGATACGGTCACTAGATTAATTAGTCTTTATAGACAAAATGAGTGTCTCTGGAATCCAAAGTGTCCGGACTATAAGTGTGCCGAATATCAGGAGAGTGTTTGGAAACAGATTGCCAATGCCATAGATGAGAATATGCCGGTGGTACAGATTAAACGTAAAGTAAATGTGCTGCGTCATCAATGGGAGGGAGCCAGAGATATGTTTGATTATCCGGACTTTGGATTTCTAAATGAAAATGCTGGAGTAAAACCGGAGGAAGAACCAGAACGTATAGATTCGGGCAGTGAACAAACTTTTATGATACAGAAGCAGCATTTAGAATCGGAGGATCACGCAATAAGGTTACCAATGGATTATGTGATAACCAACAAGGCTCAACACATTGCCAATCTTTGTGAGGTAAATAAGTTATTAGTAGAAAAATAATAGAAGTTTTCTTTATTTCAAACACGAAGTCGGAATTTTGTTTCTAATAAAGTCGTGCGTGTCGGTAAGGATCCGGTTTTTTCGGTTCCTATTATAACGGTTAACGGTTTTCGGTTCTCAAAAATTTTTGGTAATTGTCTAGTATAGCGGCCTACTCTCAGAAAATTCCAAAAACTTCGATAGATCGCGAATTATGAAGAATTTTCATCAGAAAAAACGGGGGGGGTCATCCGTGGTTTCTTTTTAAACGAATTTTAAAGTTGTAATTTTTTGCCCATACAAATACATGCTTGATCACATATGCTTTTCGATTTCTGTTTGTTTTTTCAAATAAATATATTAAAATATTATTTTTCGCGATCCACTCGATGAATATTTTATTGTACCCAATACAAGAAAAAATTTTTTTTCAAAATCTTTTCGCGATTTTTTAAAAAATTTTCCTGCGGCGCATATTTTCCATTTACTCACCAAATTCAGCAAAATGAATATCATTAACGATATTTTCTTTTTCGGGATTATATAACTGACCAATAGCCAGGAAGATGTTATGGATCCTATCCTTGTGTCTTGGGAATCGTTTATAAAACATAAACTTGGCCAAATATCCTGGATAGTGCATTTTTTCGGCCAAAATGAGGCAACTCGGCCATAACGTCCCGCCACAGCCTTTCTATGTTTTGTGTGTGTGCTTGTGTAGAGGGATCCACAAAATTTTGAGAATGGTTCACCGTTTGGTGTAGAAAAAAAAGTATTTTTGCGGATACTTTCATTGAAATTGCACTGTTTCTTGACTTGTTTTTTCTTGCCCATGGTTGTAGCAGTCTACAGTTTACGGCACCGAAAGAATAGTTTGCCGTCATCTTTTACTGCTATCTTACAGTCAGCAGAACAATTTCCACATTTTTTTTCTTGTAGTAAACATTTGTGACGCTTTAAATACTCAATAACCTCTATATTCGTCAAAGACAAAAATTTCGACACCGTAAAATTGCAATTCGTGCACTCCATTTTGATTAGAATTATTGAATGAACAATAAAAATCCAATTAAATTTGAATTAAATTTGACACATTGCTCAAAACACAATATGTTTTATTAGGTAAAAAAATCAAATTTTCAAAATTCGTTTAAAAAGAAACCATGGATGACCCCCGTTTTTTCTGCATGAAAATTCTTCATCTAAATTCGCGGTCCATCGAGGAAATTTTTTTGGAATTTTCTGAGAGTAGGCCGCTATACTAGACATTTACCGAAAAATAATAGAAGTTTTCTTTATTTCAAACACGAAGTCGGAATTTTGTTTCTAATAAAGTCGTGCGTGTCGTGACGTGTCGGTATTGGCGTTTCGGTAAGGTTCCGGTTTTTTCGGTTCCTATTATAACGGTTAACGGTTTTCGGTTCTCAAAAATTTTTTAATATCGGTTCCGGTTTTGATACCAGTACGTGGCTTGAAACGGTTTATTTCGGTTAACGGTTCCGGTTTCGGTATTATTCCCTGGTTTAAAATAATTAAAATAGATTTTTGTTCACTGTACTTACCGTTACAGGTGATTAGAATTGATTTGGAGCAAATTAACGATGAATTATTTTTCGAGGCCAAATGGAAAATTCTCGATGTGCTGCGTGACACGCAGTTGAAACAGATGGCAAACAACGTGATGGTAAAGTCCAAAATGGTAAACAATGAAGAGGACAAATGTCAAGTCAATGAGGCCAATTCAAGTGTATTATAAAAATTCAGCAACTAATCATACATAAATAAAATTGTTTAACAAAATAAAAGTAAAATGTAAGCAAATGCTGGCAGTGTTGTATAATGTACTACAGAAAACTATCGTTTGATTACTTGAATATCTTACTTAAAGTCTAAAAATATTTAGAATAATAATTTTATTATAATTTTATTTAATTTATATATATTTTTTTTTAATTAAAACAATATTTTTTTGATGCCTGTGTATATCGAAATTGCAACGCTAAGTGCCGCGCTTTACAACACTTGTCGAAAAGTCAGAATAGAGGGAGAATGAAAAAAATGACATAAATGGCGGAAAAATTCTGCTTCAAGCGCCAACATTTGTATTTAATTGAAAAATCAGAAATTAAATTGTAATTTATATCAAACATAAGACGGCAAATTGTGCTTTGGACACTCGTCATCGTTATAAGTCATCGACGGTTTAAGTAAACGCCATGTTTAAGCGTAAATCTCTGGGTACAGGTCTAGGAGCACACAACACGGCCCCGATCAGTGTCAGTGTCAGCATGGATGCCGATGAGACTGTGAATGTAAAGATTGAATCCTTTCACATAGAAGCGGCCCCACCACCAATCAAGTCTCAGCCACCCGGTCAACAGCGCTCAGTTGGCTCGCTAGTGCTGTTGACCCAAAAGTTTGTGGAACTGATGAAGGCCAATGGTGGCACTATTGATCTAAAGGAGGTGGGTCTTAACCTGGTATAGTCTATAAACTTAATTTTAATATTGTTCACCCGGGACGACAGGCCACCAAAATCTTGGATGTACAGAAGCGACGCATATACGATATAACCAATGTGCTCGAGGGCATTGGCCTGATTGATAAGGGACGGCACTGTTCCCTAGTGCGTTGGCGGTAAGCATTTAAAAAAATACAAAACAAAATCGACTTCCTTATTTGGTTCGTTTAGTGGCGGCGGTTTCAGTAATGCCAAGGACCGCGAGGACTATGATGAGGCCTGCGGCCGTACTAAACATTTAAAATCTTTGGAGGAAGATTTGGACAAGCAGCTGGAATATGCCCAACGCAATTTACGCTACGTCATGCAAGATCCGACAAACCGTTCGTATGCTTACCTCACACGTGATGATCTGCTGGACATCTATGGTGATGATTCTGTTTTTACCATACCAAATTATGATGAAGAAGTGGAAATTCAACGCAGCGATGTAAGTGAAAGGGGGTGGGAGGGAGGGGTATGAATACAACGTGACACGAAGCAAAACATATTCGAGATGAGCGTTTGAACTAGAGATGTGCATTTTGTAATCACGCCGATTAATTTCAAATTTTATTTACTTTTACCACCCGCAGAGTGAACTACGCGTATCGCTGGACAATGGTAGCACAATTGACATTCGCCTGGTTACCAATCAGGGCAAATCTACCACAAATCCTCACAGCTCTGATGGGTTCTTTGACTATCGTCAGCTTGATACACCATCGCCCACTTCCTCGTCGCCCTCCAGTGAGGCTGGTGGAGGCACTGGAAATGTTATAACAGATGAGCATACCTACTCCTGTAATCCCGATATGAAGGAGGAGATGAAATCTCTTGAAAATGAACTCACTGCGAAAATAATATTTCAAAATTATTTGGCTGGCCATTCACTGCGCAGGTTCTATCCCGATGATCCAAATTTAGGTAAGTGAATTTTTGATTAAATTTTGATTGTTTTGCTTTATTTCTGCTCCTGTGATATTCTAGAAAATCCGCCATTGGTGCAGTTGAATCCGCCACAGGAGGACTTCAATTTTGTTCTTAAAAGTGACGAAGGCATCTGCGAGCTCTTTGACGTACAATGTTCTTAACTGACAGCGACATTACATTGTAATTGGGGCCGAGTGCGTTGTGCAAATATTTATGATTAGTAAAATTTTGACTTTTGTTTTTTTACCATATAGAATTTTTTAAATATTAGTTTAATACCCAATGTAATTTTGGTAAAAACTAAACAGACAAAAACCAATAAAAATATATTCAAATCGATAAAATAAAACAACACTTGCGCGCAAGGATTGTAATAAATTTTTAACTTTGTAAATAAAAATCTATTAAAAATACATTTGGCTGAACTATCGGTTAATTTTCAACAAAAAAAATAATGTCAAATATGGCGCAAGTTTATTTTTTGACTTTTGTTTTTTTACCATATAGAATTTTTTAAATATTAGTTTAATACCCAATGTAATTTTGGTAAAAACTAAACAGACAAAAACCAATAAAAATATATTCAAATCGATAAAATAAAACAATTATTTAACTTTGTAAATAAAAATCTATTAAAAATACATTTGGCTGAACTATCGGTTAATTTTCAACAAAAAAAAAAAGTCAAATATGGCGCAAGTTTATTTTTCGTGCTCGATAGTCCATCACTAGCTATTGCAGTAATCGATAACTACAAAATGCAGACCTGATTCTAACGGCACTTGGGCACTTGTCAAAGAAAAACGCGAAGAGACGCGCGGCTTTTCAGTTCACGTGCCTGGAAAAGTAGATGGAACTATTCTAATTTTCTGCCAGATCACAATTGGTATGCGCGAGCGTGATAGAAAAGCCCTTTGGCATCGTTTACTTACAAAGATTGACACAAGCAATTTTTCCAACGGTGAGTGGACAAAAACTTATGAACGCTACACAAAAAGCTGGCAGCAGCAGCGTCGGGGCTTCTTGAAGTTTGAGAGGGTAAGAAGGGGGGGAATGCAAATATCCAAAGAATACAACTAAACTTTGTTCAAAATTTAGATGGATGCAGTTAAAAAAGGGCTACGTCGGAGAGACATGGAGAGGGCTGCTGCTGCTCCGACTCTGGCTCCACCAAGTAATGTCGACAGGCTGAAACCTGCTCAGTCACGTGCGGAATCCAAAACGCGAGGTGCCATTAAGAAATCAAAGCCAATTGTTGAGAATTTGGATGAAAATCTGCTGCCGGATAGGTTCAAGAAAAATGCCAAAAAATATATGGAGGAGAAGGAGCAGAATAAGCCGCAGCCGACAGTGCCTGTTAAACGTAAACGACCTGGTCGTCCCTCGCTTGAGTCCAAATTTCCAGAGCAACAACAAAAACACCAGCAGGAACAGCAGGAACCCCAATTGACAAATGAACCGAGTTTGGCTGGAAAAAGGAAAACCATCCAAACAAAGAAGCAGCCACAGCCGGAGAAGAAAAAACCAGTGCAGAAGAAGCCAACGATTCCTTTGGCTGGCCCAAAGACTCGGAAATCAAAAAATGCTGCCGTAAAAGTTGTAAGCGCCATTTTGGAATTTATGCCACCTAATCAAGTTTTTTTGTTGCCACAGATTCCAGCTACTAAGATGAGACCAGCCCACATGCCACACATGTCGCAGCCCCTTAATTTGATACAATCGGAACAGGATGAGGATGAGGATGAGGATGAGGAAATAGATGACTTTCCCCTATGCCTCAATTTGGCCATCTACAATGATCACAATTATAGCCAGGATCAAATTCTGCCTGGCTATATGCCCAATGATCCTGAACTTGAGGAACAGTTGATCGATGATTCCCTGCTACTACTCGATCAACTCGAAATTTTGCAAGAAGATTATAATGTGGTGGACCATGAGATAGAACTTTTTACCACTACGGAGGAGGAGAAGGTGTCCCTGGAGGAAGAGATAAATTTATGCCTGCAAGAATTTGTTAGCAAATCGCCCAATGAGCTGGATCATGCTATGGCAAATGGCACGAGTTTCTCTGAAGAAAAGACACCCCTGGAGCTGGAGGCCACTAAAAATGAAGAACTGATCTATGATGATGAAGAGGAGGAGGAGGAGGATGAAGACAATGATGTTTTGTCGGTGGCAGCCTCCTGGGAGGGCCTGGAGGAGTACGAACAACCGCAGCATGCAAAAGCGAAGTCTCCCAAAACCAATTCAAAAGAATTGTGCATAAAGTTAAACGAACAGCCCGAAATAATGCGTACATTGTACACGCAAAAGGAAGTCACTCCACCTCAGCCCATGGCCGCCCCTTTAACCACCATCGTGGCCTGCCCCTCTTCAATTGTCGGCCAGCGAGCCCAGGCGGCAGCCGCTCGACGTCCTCCCACTGCTACGCCCATATTTGCTCCACCCTATCGCCTACCCCCCGGCCCCGGTTTGGATCCCACCACCACAGCCACCAAATACTGGATGTTTGATCTATTTGGCACAAAATGCTTACGCTTTTTGGATGACGCTTGTACCGCCACCAACTGCAATCATCAGCTAAATTCTTTGGGTGAAGTCCAGAGTCGACTCATGCACCTCGAGGAGCGTCCCCTGGTTAGCACTTACCGTCAGGTGATGCGCAGTAGCTTTTTGTTTCGCCACTTCTTTGGCTGTTATGCCGATGTCTTTGCCAATCGTCGGATGGCTCAGCATCTACTACAAATGCTGTCCGATTGTCGTCTTTACAGGCAATTCTGTGCCCCCTTTGTGGGTCATATCTATGCCAATCTACAGCCATTTGCTGCTGAACAGCAGCGTCAAGGTGTGACCCGTATAATGCAGCAAATATGGTTGGCCCATCGTGCGAATCATTTTAAGGATTTAACCTTGGCCATATTGCAAATTTTGGCTGCCAGCAATTGGTATGATTATATGGACAAATTGGTGGAACTGTTCAAGACCTATCGTTTTCCCATGCCAAATGATTTTATGACCAATATTGTGAAATCGGCCAACGGGAATAAGAAGCTAATGGAATTAGCCATGCAGCTGGTGCTGCTAAGACGTGTTGACGGTGTTTACGATGAGGCACTTATCTCGGTGCTTCAAATACTTGCTCAAGGTGGCGACCGTTCTTCTTCGTCCAACAGAAGATCACAACGCGCCGCAAATTCGAATCCCTTTCGCTCAGCGAATGGCCAACCAAATTTCGATAATCAATTGAACGAGTTTTAATCCTTATCCTGTAATTATAAGTCTCTTAAAGTGTATACTAACACCAGACACTGACAATTTCTCACAATTGATTTATAATTCTGACAAACCAAACGGAAAAATTTTATTAATACTGATTCGAATTATTTCCTTAAAAAAATAATTATTTTCACACCCGACTTCTGAATGATTTTTATATATACAAATAATATATATATTCATGTGTATTTTAGTTGATTATCTGTAACAAGGATCATTATATACACAAATAAAGATTTTCCCATGGCCAATAATGGATACGCAGTTTAAATTTATTTAACTAAATAGAGACAAGTAAGAAAGTCGGTCAAGTCCGACTGTAATATACTCTGTACCTGCGCAAGTGCTGCCCAGCGTACTTATTTGATTTTCTTATAACTCGAATATCGTTCATCTGATCTGGAAACGGTGTATGGTGGATCGATAAGTAATGACGATTAAAATATATGTCTAGAAGGTTTGAAACACCTAACTCTAAAATTGCGGGATATTTGAGGTGTTTTTCAAATTGTACGGTTGCATCTACTATCGTTCATCTGATCGGAAAACGATGTATGGGGGCTCGATAAGTAATGATGAGTAGAATATATGTCTAGAAGGTTCGAAACACCTAACTCTAAAATTGCGGGATATTTGAGGTGTTTTTCAAATTGCGGGGGTGGCAACTCTACTATCGTTCATCTGATCGGAAAACAATGTATGGGAGCTCGATAAGTAATGATGAGTAGAATATATGCCTAGAAGGTTCGAACAACCTAACTCCAAAATTGCGGGATATTTGAGGTGTTTTTTCAAATTGCGGGGGTGGCAACTCTACTATCGTTCATCTGATCGGAAAACAATGTATGGGGGTTCGATAAGTAATGATGAGTAGAATATATGTCTAGAAGGTTCGAAACACCTAACTCCAAAATTGCGGGATATTTGAGGTGTTTTTCAAATTGCGGGGGTGGCAACTCTACTATCGTTCATCTGATCGGAAAACGATGTATGGGAGCTCGATAAGTAATGATGAGTAGAATATATGCCTAGAAGGTTCGAACAACCTAACTCCAAAATTGCGGGATATTTGAGGTGTTTTTCAAATTGCGGGGGTGGCAACTCTACTATCGTTTATCTGATCGGAAAACAATGTATGGGGGTTCGATAAGTAATGATGAGTAGAATATATGTCTAGAAGGTTCGAAACACCTAACTCTAAAATTGCGGGATATTTGAGGTGTTTTTTCAAATTGCGGGGGTGGCAACTCTACTATCGTTCATCTGATCGGAAAACGATGTATGGGAGCTCGATAAGTAATGATGAGTAGAATATATGCCTAGAAGGTTCGAACAACCTAACTCCAAAATTGCGGGATATTTGAGGTGTTTTTCAAATTGCGGGGGTGGCAACTCTACTATCGTTCATCTGATCGGAAAACAATGTATGGGGCTTCGATAAGTAATGATGAGTAGAATATATGCCTAGAAGGTTCGAACAACCTAACTCCAAAATTGCGGGATATTTGAGGTGTTTTTCAAATTGCGGGGGTGGCAACTCTACTATCGTTCATCTGATCGGAAAACGATGTATGGGAGCTCGATAAGTAATGATGAGTAGAATATATGCCTAGAAGGTTCGAACAACCTAACTCCAAAATTGCGGGATATTTGAGGTGTTTTTCAAATTGCGGGGGTGGCAACTCTACTATCGTTTATCTGATCGGAAAACGATGTATGGGGGTTCGATAAGTAATGATGAGTAGAATATATGTCTAGAAGGTTCGAAACACCTAACTCTAAAATTGCGGGATATTTGAGGTGTTTTTCAAATTGCGGGGGTGGCAACTCTACTATCGTTTATCTGATCGGAAAACAATGTATGGGGGTTCGATAAGTAATGATGAGTAGAATATATGTCTAGAAGGTTCGAAACAACCTAACTCTAAAATTGCGGGATATTTGAGGTGTTTTTTCAAATTGCGGGGTGGCAACTCTACTATCGTTTATCTGATCGGAAAACAATGTATGGGAGCTCGATAAGTAATGATGAGTAGAATATATGTCTAGAAGGTTCGAACAACCTAACTCTAAAATTGCGGGATATTTGAGGTGTTTTTCAAATTGCGGGGGTGGCAACTCTACTATCGTTTATCTGATCGGAAAACAATGTATGGGGTTCGATAAGTAATGATGAGTAGAATATATGTCTAGAAGGTTCGAACAACCTAACTCCAAAATTGCGGGATATTTGAGGTGTTTTTCAAATTGCGGGGGGTGGCAACTCTACTATCGTTCATCTGATCGGAAAACGATGTATGGGGGTTCGATAAGTAATGATGAGTAGAATATATGTCTAGAAGGTTCGAACAACCTAACTCCAAAATTGTAGAAGATATACGGTTTTTTTCGATTTGCGGGGGAGGCAGGGGGCGTGGCAAAAAAAAAAACTAAACTTGATCTGCCTGCAAGTAAAAGAAATATATGTTCCATACACCTCAAACCTCTATCTCTTACCATCTCTGAGATCTCAGCGTTCATACGGACAGACGGACATGTCTATATCGACTCGGCTGTTGATGCTGATCAAGAATATATATACTTTATAGGGTCGGAGATGCTTCCTTCTGGCTGTTACACACATTTGCACAAACCCAATATACTCTTTGTACCTTCGGTACAGAGTATAAAAAAAGTTTTTCTCAGACTTAAATTTTCATTAAAAGAAAATTCTTTTTATTACAAAATAAACTTAATATAAGCCAAGGGGTTCTAAAAACTATCTTTTTGGCTTGCCCTTATTCCAATTCTTTTTGCCCCCCCGATGACCACCGCCCCACCACCACCGCCACGTCCTGCTCCACCACCTCGACCGCCGCCACCCGTAAACTTCATGCGCTTGCGTGCACCCGTAAAATGTTCGGAATCATCTTGATTATCTCCTGCACTACTCCTTTTGTGTCCCCTGCCGCCACCTTTATTATCCTCCAAATCCTTTAGCTCCAGCTTGGCTGTGCGTTGTGCTTCGGCCACACGCTCTTGCAGTGCCATCACCTCATCTTCTTCACATTTGTAGAGTGGCAATTGTTTGCCCAGCAGATGCTCAATGCGTTGATATAATTCAATATCATATTGGGTGACCATGGTAATGGCTTTTCCCGAACGTCCTGCTCTTGCTGTCCTACCCACACGATGTATATAGTCCTTGCTATGGGTGGGTATATCAAAATTGAGTACCACATCCACATGGGGTATATCCAGGCCACGTGAAGCCACATCGGTGGAGATGAGTATGGAGCGATTCTTGGCCTTGAATTTGTTCAAGGCGGCCAAACGTTTATTCTGTGACATTTGGCCATGCAAGGGTATGGCGGCCAAGCCCAAAGCACGCAGCATCAGAGCCGTTTTCACCGTATTATTGCAGGTGCTGCAGAAGATCATGAAACTATTGCCAGCCAACTCGTTGAGTATGTGCACCAGATACACATCCTTATACTTGACCGGTATGAACAGATATGATTGCTGCAATTGCTCCACAGTTTGATATTTATTGGAGACTTCCACTTTGACGGGATCTTTGAGGGAGGCACGCTGCAGTTTCTTCACCTTTTTGGTCATGGTGGCACTGAAGAGGAAAGTGCGACGCTCGCGAGGTAAAACCTTTAGAATCTTATCCAGTTCCACTTCAAAGTCCATATTAAGTATGCGATCAGCTTCATCCATAACCAAATATTTAATGGCTTTAAGATTGAAACCCTTCATGTTCTCTAAATGATCGACCAGACGTCCAGGAGTGGCTATGATGATGTGTGGTTTTTTGGCCAATTGCAGGCCCTGTGCCACCATATCCATACCGCCCACCACTACACAGCATTTGATGCCAATGCCGCTGCCTAAATGAAAAGAAATAAATATACAAATTTCTTTCCAAGATAAGACACTTACCCAAAGCCTCAAATTGCTCGCCTATCTGAAAGGCCAATTCACGTGTGGGCGTCAACACTAAAGCGAAATAACGTTGCGGATTTTCAAGCAAAGCCTGCAATATGGGCAAAGCAAAGGCACCCGTTTTGCCTGAACCTGTCTCAGCCAGTCCTATCACATCTTTGCCTTGCAAGGCCACGGGTATGGCTTCTTTTTGAATTTTCGAGGGGGCCTTCCATTTTAGTTCATCGCAGGCCTGGCATAGAGTTTCATTTAGACCCTGGGAAAGATAATATCAAGAATTAAGGGTGAGCAGGTGGCTGGGGTATTAGAGAAACACTTACTAGGTCTTTCCAGGTCAGTTTCGGTTCGGCAACCTCTTGTTCCTCCTCCTCCTCCTCCAACTCAGAGTCGCTTCCGGTCTCTTCCTTCTTGTCAGAGCCATCTACTTCCTCCTCGTCCTCGCTGGTTGGCAATTGAGCCTGTTCGTCTTCTGAAGTTTCTGACATCCTTTTTGTCAACTAAATGCGAATATTAACAGACGCCGCACGTGGTCGTCTGAGTTAGTATGACCGCACTCTAAAAAAAAGAAAAAACAAACCTCGAATTAGGGCTGGCCAATATGTTCGATATTAAATATCGCTTACCGATAGTTATTACCGATGTTAATATTCGATGGAAATTAATAATAGGTAATATACGATGGGAAATGGTAATGGAATAGGTAATAGCTTTTCAAGAAAATGTTCATAAAATTAACTATAGTTCAAATGCTGTGACCTAGTTCATTTTAAGGTCTAGTTTATTTGAATAAATCTAAAATTTCGCCTAAAAACACTGAGCATAAATAAAAAAAAAAAATTTTGGTTTTAATCAGGGTGTCAAACCGGAACCCGAACCGGAACCGTATACCGAAAAGAACCGATTGAAACTCAGAACCAGAACCGGAACCGGAACCATTATTATTTATTTTTTGCGTACCGGTATTTCGGAACCTTTATTTTTGGAACCGAAATGACCGAAAAGAACCGAAACATTGTACCGGTACAGTATCGGTTCTGAGTTTTTTTTTTTTTATTTAATTTTTATTGCTTCAATCAGGGATTTCTTCAAATGTAAAGTTAAGGGACCATCTGGTATATACTGAAATTTTCAATAAAAATAAAAATTTCATCTTATTTCGTTGCATCTATTTTGGTTCAACAAATTCCAAATATTATTAATTTATCCAAAATTTTTGCATTTACAAAGGAAATGAATTAATAATTGGCCCAAATGGACTTAACCTAATAGCAGGGTTAAATTGTGATCGGTAACGTTATCTGAAAACAGTGTATTTAACATTTCATCAGATATCAAAAGATCTTCTTACTCTTCTACTATTAGGACATTTTTTTCTGAGGTAAAGTTTATTATGTTTAATTTTCCTTCTTTATAACTACTTTTTGTTGTGTAGGTTGCTACCACTTCTATAATATCTTCGGATTTTTAAATTATAACGGTACATACCGGTACGTACCGGTATACCGAAATAAAAACCAAGGTACCGGTACAGAACCGAATACCGAAATAAACTAGAACCTAAACAGAACCTTTTACCGAAACATTAGTTTCGGTACGTACCAGAACCGGAACCGGAACCGAAATTCGATTCCGTTTGATTCTCTGGTTTTAATTGATCTTTCTTGTAGTATAAATATAGAATAAAGATGTTAGAATTGGCTATATATATAATATTGCTCGACAAAATCCTACTTTTTTGATTGCCCCGGTAGTAGACTCCAAAATTCTGAAACTTTGGACTTCTGTAAGCATCACCTCAAACCCAGTTTTCCAAAAAAAGCTTAGGTTCGCATAATATGGGTCAACAATTTGAACTAGTTTGTATGTTCATGAAAAATATTATAATAATTTACAAAATAAAAAAAAAAAGACCTTGAAGTTTATTTTTATGAGTCTTTGGAAAAAAGAATTAAAAAATTTTTGTATGGATACGTTTTTGAGTTAGAATTTTTCAGTTTTTGTGTAGGTCTTACGAGATAGAAACTTTAGATTTCGCGAGCAAGGTATTAATCTATGGGATTCAATAATAGTATTTTCACGTTTGAGTTTAAAAAAAAACAAAAACGTAATGTCCAAAATCTGTAAAAGGTTGAAACGATAAAATAAATTGTTTTTTTTGTTCAGAATAGCACTCAAAGAAAAAAGGCATTGGTAAAGAATATCTATGGATAAATAAAAGAGCTGTGAGCAATTAGTAAAGAGCAATTTTTTTATGTTTATTAGAAAATATTTTTATTTTTTTGCGTTTTTGGCCTTGTCTAATTTTTTCTGTGATTTGGTTCTATTTGAACTCATACAATAGCAAAAAGCAAAGTAAAAAAAATTTTTTAAGAACACGTATTAGTCAAATTTGACCAGTTTTTTTCACAATGCAACGATATGCAACCCTTATTTTCTCGTAATAGGGCAATTTGTAAGAATAAAGAAAAAATTGAAAAGAAAAAAATTTTTACGTTTTTGAGAAAAAATTTTCGAAATATTTTGCAATAAACCGTAAATTTTTTGACTAGATTATTGGAAATTTCATAACCTTTTGATTAATTCCTTGCTTGACTTCAGCTAAAGTTTGTAACTCGAGATATGGCAAAAAGGTAGGTACTTCCGAAAACTAAAAATTCTAACTCAAAAACTTTCCAAAAAAATTTTTTGAAATTCATTTTTGAGTTCAGCATTCAAAATACATCATTAAAAAATAATGGCTAATGTCTTTAATTTTATTTATTTCTTTTAAAAAAATTCTAAAATCTTTTCCAAACCATTTTTATTGTGTAATTAATTTTAAACCAATTTTAATTTATTCTATACCGGCTTAAATCTAGTTTCCATTTTGAACTGGTTCAAGACAAGAATTCACTGTTAGGGATGGCACAACTATCGTGACTTACAATACTACTACATGACTTCACGTCCTTTACAACACTTGTATTGATTGAAAATTCCTTAAAAAATAACACGAATACGAATAAGATTTTCAAATGCAAAGTAAGCCAAGCCATAAAACATAAAATTAACTACAACAAAGTGAAGTGTTTAATATTGACCCCACAACAATAACAACATCAACCACAAATTCCGCAAGCAAAAGAAACCAACGGTAGTGGGGGGCAGAGTGTCGGAATTCCTGTGTGTGTGCAGTGTGAAAACGCCTACCAAAATGAAAATTTCGCAAGCCCAGCTTCTTATTCTATTTATTAGTGACAATTGGGCTTGATTTTCTGTGCTTTAATGTGTCTTTAACCGAATCTCTATTTTTGCCATTGCATTTTTAGGTAAACCATAAAAATCCACTGTGAAAAATTTGTGGGTGGTGGGCGAGAACGAGAGAAAAAACGGATACACATTGAATTGACATACTTGTGGGTGAGAGAGGAAGAACAGCTTATTGCAAAAACTAGGATCCAGTTGTGAAGAAGAAGAACACAGCCCAAAATGAATCCAGCCGTGGATGCGTGGGCGGTGACCCAGCGGGAGAAAATCAAATATCAGGAGCAATTTAAAACATTGCAGCCCCAAGGAGGATTTGTTACGGGTGCCCAGGCCAAGGGTTTCTTTCTGCAATCGCAGCTACCGCCGCTGATCTTGGGGCAAATCTGGTAAGTGAGTCACCATCAACGGCAAAGGCGTTGCCTATGCTGATAAGAACAGTTTAAAGCATAATTCTCTTTATTTACATTTTTTTAATATTTCTCCCCACCCCTCTAGGGCATTGGCCGACACGGATTCCGATGGCAAAATGAACATCAATGAGTTTAGCATTGCCTGCAAGCTAATCAATTTGAAGTTACGTGGCCTGGAGGTGCCAAAAACTTTGCCACCTACGCTACTGGCCTCGCTAGCCGATGGCCCAAAGACACCCTCAATGACGCCACGTGGTTCAACCAGCTCTATGAGTCCAATGGATCCATTGAAAAGTATTGTGGCTGCTCCGCCCGTGGTGGCAGCAGCAGTAGCAGCTCCAGCTCCAGCTCCTGTACCCATTCCTGTGGTAGCACCGGCTGTAATCCCACCTGCAGCTATAGTCTCGCCACCTGGCATGGTGCCGGCTGGGCCTACACCGCCTTCAAGCAATCCACCTAGTCGTCATATGTCCATTTCGGAGCGAGCTCCTTCTATTGAATCGCCGTAAGTTTGAAAAAGAAATATAAGGGGAACCAAGGGCGAATTAAATTAGAATAGAGATTCGGGGAGTTGCCAAAGTCACTCGCATATTTAACCAGATTTATTTGTTCTTTTCCTTTCTTTCTTTCACAGTCAAGGAGGGGAATGGGCCGTGCAGGCTGGCCAGAAGCGCAAATACACTCAGGTATTCAATGCCAATGATCGCACTCGTTCGGGCTATTTAACCGGAGCCCAGGCACGCGGTGTTTTAGTTCAGAGCAAGCTGCCGCAGGTGACACTGGCCCAAATTTGGACGCTCTCGGATATCGATGGTGATGGTCGTCTCAATTGTGATGAGTTTATTTTGGCCATGTTTTTGTGTGAAAAGGCCATGGCTGGTGAAAAGATTCCCGTCACTTTGCCCCTAGATTGGGTGCCGCCCAATTTGCGTAAGATTAAATCCCGTCCGGGTTCGGTTTCGGGTGTAATCTCTCGCCCTGGTTCGCAGCCAGCCTCACGGCATGCTTCGGTATCGTCGCAGGGTGGAGTTGGTGTTATAATCGATGCAGGTGATCCAGCCGCAGGCTTGCCGCAAAGTAAGTGATTAAATTTAACTCTCAGTCAGTGAATTAATTAAGTGTATGTATTATAGCTTCCTTTGAGGACAAACGCAAGGAGAACTATGAGAAAGGCAAGGTTGAACTAGATCGTCGTCGCAAGGTCATAGAGGATCAGCAGCGTAAGGAGCGTGAAGAACGTGAACGTAAGGAGCGAGAGGAGGTGGATAAGCGCGAGAAGGCACGTCTTGATGCCGAGCGCAAACAGCAAGAGGAATTGGAACGTCAATTGCAGCGTCAGCGTGAAATCGAAATGGAAAAGGAGGAGCAACGTAAACGTGAACTGGAGGCCAAAGAGACAGCCAGAAAGGAGCTGGAAAAGCAGCGCCAACAGGAATGGGAGCAGGCAAGAATTGCCGAAATGAATGCACAAAAGCAGCGCGAGCAGGAACGTGTACTCAAACAGAAGGCACACAACACCCAGCTCAATGTAGAGCTGAGCACACTCAACGAGAAGGTGAGTAAATCTTGGCACCACCTTTTCAACTTTCTCCTTCGACAGATCAAGGATCTGTCGCAAAAGATTTGCGACACACGCGCTGGAGTGACCAATGTCAAGTCCGTGATTGATGGCATGCGCACTCAGCGTGACACTTCCATGAGTGAAATGGCTCAGCTGAAGGCGCGCATCAAAGAGCAGAATGCCAAATTATTGCAGCTCACCCAAGAGCGTGGCAAATGGGATGCCAAGAGCAGGGCCAGCGGCAATGAAACGCCTCAACAAGAACAGCTAACGGCAGCCTTTACCCATAAGCAGGTGGGTAAACCCAAACTAATTCTCTCTCTCTTTTCAATATCCTCTTATCTTTGGGTTTTAGTTGCTGATCAAACAAATCAAGGACAAAGTGGAGAATATAGGCAAAGAAATTGAATCCAAAAAGGAGGACATCAACTCCAATGACTTTCAAATGACCGAACTGAAGGCTGAACTGTCTGCCCTAGTAACCAAATGTGAGGATCTGTACAAGGAATACGCTGTGGAACGCAACTCGGTTTTGGAATTGAAATATAATCGTAAAAATGAGATCACAGTTAGCTCGGCCTGGGATACTGGAGCTGCCTCCGTCACGGCCACTGAAAGTAGTGCTTGGGGCGACACAGATACATCAGCAGCCTACAACGATACGGCAGCTGTGGCTGTGGCTCCCTCTGCTAACATTAGCAGCGACTTAAGTGGACCAGCACCCGAGGGTTTTGTCAAGTATCGCGCTGTCTATGAATTCAATGCTCGCAATGCCGAAGAGATAACATTTGTGCCCGGCGACATGATATTGGTTCCCCTGGAGCAAAATGCCGAACCCGGTTGGCTGGCTGGTGAGATCAATGGTCATACCGGCTGGTTTCCCGAATCCTATGTGGAAAAGTTGGATGATGGCGTTGACAGTTTTGGACTGGCTGCTGCTGCTGAACCAGCTATCGCTGAACCCATTGAACCCATTGAACCCTACATAGACAATAGCACTGCCCTGGGTGCGATTGCCGATACCGATGTGACTGCTGCGGTTGCCGGCGATATTGAATACTACATAGCCGCATATCCATATGATTCTGCTGAGGATGGTGACTTGAGTTTTGGGGCTGGTGAAATGGTTATGGTTATTAAAAAAGAAGGCGAATGGTGGACAGGCACCATTGGAAATCGCACCGGCATGTTTCCATCAAATTATGTGCAAAAAGCGGATGTGGGTACTGCCCCAGCGGTGGAAACTGCTGTTAACGAGATGTCAGCTGAACAGGTGAGTGGCAAGTGCTTACTTAATCAAACCAGCTTGCACCGCAAATGGAAGAATCCCTAGGTGCTTTTATTGTTATGTATTAGTTAAGGGATAAGGTTATGATAAGGAGGCCAAGAAATACAAAAGATTAAGCTCTAGAATGGATCGACAGTCCAGCTTTTTCTTTTAAAAATTTATTTTTGATTCTCTTTCACATCTCATATACACTATTTCAGTGGTCTGTTTGTAACGGACTGTACACTTAAAAAAAAGTAGAAGCTCCAAAAAATATTTTTGATTCTGTTTCACTCCTCATGTACACTTTTTCGTTAGTCCGTTTGTAACGGACTGTATACTGAAAAAATAGGTAAATTTTCGTTAATCTATTTCGCTTAAATTTGATTTTGATTCTTTGTTATTTACACTTTTTCTCCTTAGTCCACAAAAAAGTCCTCCTATACTAAAAATATATGTAAAGTCACAGCTTAATTCTTTTTCGATGATATACTTTACACACCATTGATCGTTTCAATCTGTCTTAACCACTTAAAACCGGGAACGTAAATAGTTTCATCTTAAATCACTCTATGAGAGTAGGAATAATATATTAAATAATGATATCTCTCTTTGCAATTATTTCCAAATTTCTGATTTTTTGCATCAACTCAATTGATCAGAAATAACTATTAATTTTTAACATTTTTTTAAAACTCAAGAAATAACGATTAATTTTTAAGCATCAAAATAAAAATCGAAGATATGAGTTATTTATGGATTTTAAAATAAAACTCAAGAAATACCGATTATTAATGGATTCAAAAAATAAAAATCTTAAATAAGAGTTATTTAAGGATTTTTAAATATAACATTTTGAAATAACTATTATTTTCGAGCATTAAAATAAAAATCTGAAATAAGAGTTATTTTATGATTTTTAAACTAAACTTGCAAAAAACTGCTTATTTTGGGTTAAAAAATATATAATCTAATATAAGAGTTATTTAATGATTTTTAAAAATCTAAAAAAATAACAATTATTTTTATCAAAATAATAAATATCTAATATATAAATTATTATATGATTGTTGTATTCTTTTTTTATTACTTTCATGCACGATTTACACTTCGCTGTGCCGTTTTATCACTGTATTTTTGTTTCAATAATTTTGGGTCCATTTTGTTTCGGTGGCTTTAATGAGTTTACGCTTTTGCCTTACAGTTGACGGAGTGACAATGCATATTTAAAGATATAAAAAAAAGAGGCATGTTTTTAAAATTTTTTTTTATATTTTAATAAGAAAATGAAAGAGAGAGTTTTATTTTTTATTTTTGTAGTAATTCAAAAGCACTTTTATTTAGAAAAAAATTGGGGACCAGAGTATTCAAAGAAATCAGTTAAAATATGCCCTGACGTGACGTTACTTAAAACGGAAGTGGGTTTTGACTTGGATAACAAAATTGCAAAACTCTGCGAATTGAGAAACTCTTTATGTATGAAACTTTTTTCAGTTGCTTTAAGAATAATATAAGTTTATTTTCCAATTTACCAAATATAAAAATCAATTCTCGTTCTTTTTGTATTAGCTTTTTATATCTGACGTGACGTTACTGACGTTACGTTATATTTTTTGCCAATTTTTAGTGAAGAAAATTTTTCTAAAATGATTCGACGCAACAAAAAAATCAATTTTAATTGTAGCTAAACTTTTGCGAAAAGAGTGGAATTGCCCAATGACTCTGAGAGCTGTAAGTTGAAAAAGAAAATGCACTGAAAAACTGGCCCAAGTAAATTTGTACTTTCTAGACACATATATCGCTATCTGTACTTAGGAAAGCTTTAAACTCGTTAATTAAAAATATTTTGCATTTTTTCTTTTTCTAAATCAAGTTAGATAAAACTTTTAATGAACTTTTAATTTTTCGGTCATGGTAGACTTTTCTGCGGAAATGCCCATATGGGTATAAACTGAAGGTACAGCAACCACTCAAGCCAATTTTAAAGAAAAAAAAATTGGTCACAAAAATATTTTCTACGTTTATTTCGTTGTAGTGTTTGTCTTGTGTGTAATCAGAGTCCAATACCTTAGCACCTACGCTACCGATTTGAAAAAGGGAATTTTCATGGTTTCACTAATGACTGGTTTTTCAAAGTCATCAAAACATAAAAAAATTTTATTTGTGTTAAATGTTTACTAGTTTCTGTTTGTTAACGACTTTTTAATTAATAAAACTGAGGTATTATAAAGAAAATGGAGGACAACTTATCACCGACGTTTAAATACCCCTGCAATTTCTTTAATTTTTTATAATGTGAGGTTTTCCCAATTTTATAACAAAAATTTTATTCGCTTAATGCAATGCAAGTTGAACAATTTCCTAAGCTGAATAGATTGCGCCTTTTCTGTGTCCATTTGGCTGACCAAGTCAATACTCGATTGTTGTATGGGAGCTATTCGATATATCAAAGAGGCAACATATATAAGATGCCGCACTTCATACAAACTCCCAAATTTTTTTATTAAGGAATTGCTGCGATTTCAACGTGGCCTAGCCAATCCAGTGTCCAATCGATTTGTGTGAGACAGCAAACGCTCTCTATAACGATTTGAGTACGCCGCGATGCTTAAACAAACAGTGGGAATTCCCAAATCCCTGTAAATAGTAGAATTGCAAGCAAAGCCGTACTCACATCTTAATTCTTTCAATTGTGGCATTGTACGCCGTCCCTAGCACCTAATTAAAAAGTCTGATTTTGGCTTTGAGGGACAGATCGCTCTCCGCCGAAGAAGCCAATCCATTTTCAAAGTTTTAAGCGGGCAGAGCTACAGACCCTTTAACATGGGGACAGACGGACTCAGCTCGTTGGCCTGATCAAGAATATATATAGTTTATGGGGTCGGAAATGAATATTTCTATGCGTTACAAACTTCTGGGCAAAATTAATATACACTTTGCAAGTGTATAATTATCATGTGACCAATTTTTTTCTTTAAAATTGGCTTGAGTGGTTGCTGTACCTTCAGTTTATACCCATATGCAATCATGGCCACATACATCTTCTAAAAAAAGCTGTTATTTGATTTTGACTTTTATTTTGAGGAAAAAATAAAAATCATATAATAATTTTTATTTTAGATTTTTTATTTTTTGATCAAAAAATAATCGTTATTTTTAGATTTTTTAAAAATCATTAAATAACTCTTATATTAGATTTATATTTTTTTACTCAAAAAATAATCAGTTTTTTGTAAGTTTAATTTAAAAATCATAAAATAACTCTTATTTCAGATTTTTATTTTAATGCTCAAAAAATAATAGTTATTTCATGTGTTATATTTAAAAATCCTTCAATAACTCTTATTTAAGATTTTTATTTTTTGAATTCATTAATAATCGGTATTTCTTGAGTTTTATTTTAAAATCCGTAAATAACTCTTATTTGTGATTTTTATTTTGATGATCAAAAATAAATCGTTATTTCTTGAGTTTTAAAAATATGTTAAAAATTAATCATTATTTTTGAGAGTTATCAAAAAAATTCAGAAATTTGTAAATCATGGTGCAAATGGACAGATATGCCATCTGGGATTTGATTGGTATATTTTCCACTCTCATAGAGTGATTATGAGCGAATGATTTTTTTGATGAAAAAAAAAAAAAAAATAATCGTTATTTACGGTCCCTGGTTTATCTAGGTTAATCAAGTTCAGAATTGAATTTAATACGGGGAGAATATCTAACTCCATATTTACAGCCCGCATACCAAACTTTAGGTTCATATCTTAAATAATTTTTGAAAATTTAGATCTGAACCTCTCTGTTAAACGAATTTTACAGACTTGGGATATAACCTATGACTCTTAAACAAAATGAACTATAGTTCAAACACTAAGACCTATATCCTAAGTTAATTTTAGTGATTAGTTCATTTGAACAACTGTAATTCTCAATATACAATTTACACCGCTAAAGTAAATCTCCGTATGGTTTAATTTAAAAGTAGAAATTCTGTAAATGTCTCTGTGCGTTTGTCATCATCAACCTACTAAAAAAATTTGTCGTCTTTAACCATCATGTTCATCTACTAATCCAAATGCTTTTCATTTGCCACTACCCCCCAAAATGCCCTCATCACACACAACGCTACGACGCTGCCGCTGCTCAGGAGGCTGCCACTACACTTAATGGTAATTCCGCCTATGCTGCTGTAGCTGCTGCTGCTCCACAACAGCCAGAGACACAAACACTACAGGAACTCCAGCAACTCCAGCAACAGCAGGAGCAGCAGCTGCAGCAGCAACAGCCCGTTCAGCTGGCGGAACAGGGCACGCACGAGGAGACGCACGAAGATCTTGACACTGAAGTTTCGCAGATAAACACACTGTCCAAGTCACAAAGCAGCGAACCGGCCGAGAGCTATAGCCGACCCATGTCACGCACCTCTTCCATGACACCCGTAAATAGTTGATGACACCACCATTCCCATTCCACCATTCAGTTAACTAATTTTTTGTCTTTTATCACCAAATCCGTTTCAGGGTATGCGTGCCAAACGCTCGGAGATAGCACAAGTAATTGCACCCTATGAGGCCACCAGTACTGAGCAGCTTTCATTGACACGAGGCCAGCTGATTATGATACGCAAGAAGACGGATTCGGGTTGGTGGGAGGGTGAGCTACAGGCCAAGGGAAGACGCCGGCAAATAGGCTGGTTCCCGGCCACCTATGTGAAGGTGTTGCAGGGCGGACGCAATAGCGGACGAAATACACCCGTGTCTGGAAGTCGCATAGAGATGACCGAACAGATTTTGGGTAAGTTAGGCAATGAGAACTCTGTAGCCCCATCTTATCAATATTATGAATTGCAGATAAGGTCATTGCCCTTTATCCGTACAAAGCACAAAACGACGACGAGCTGTCATTCGAGAAGGATGACATTATCAGTGTCTTGGGTCGCGATGAGCCGGAATGGTGGCGTGGTGAACTGAATGGTCTATCTGGACTATTTCCCAGCAATTATGTGGGCCCGTTTGTGACGTCCGGTAAGACAGCGACAAAGGTCAATGGCACCAACAACACCAAGCAGTGAAACTCAATCTCAACCCAAAGCTATGCTCTCTCTCCACACATTCCATAAAATGTTTATTATTATTATTATTTTTATTATTGTATTCTTTGAAATCGAATAAGTTCTCGCCTTCCGCCTCCCCCTAAACTATTTGAAATTGTTGCAATATCTTCCAAGTGTGTGTATCAATTTGTTAATTTGTGATTATTTAGTTTTTATAGCATTTATTTATTTTTAAGTTTAATGCTTATTCGTTGATTGATTTCTTTTACCTAGGTAAATTGTATATGTGCAAAACGTGTTTGCGATTTTTTTAAAAAGTAACAATTTTTTTTTTTTGATTACCCAGTTCTTATCTCTTGTGGTTGTGTTCAATTACTAAAAACGAGCGTCTTCTTTGAATGCTATCCGTTAGTTGGGTTAGCCGATCTTAGTCCTTTCTTAAAGTTGATTTATGTTGCAAAGTGATTTCTTGTATTTATTCTGCATATGACCAAAGGGAATGAACATAGCCGGCGTGAAAACTGGTCAAATTGCTTCCTTAATGAATCGTCATCGAAATACAATTTCGAAATTCCTAAAAGATCCAGACGGTTACCGCTAAATCGTCGCCATGGTCAGTAAGTTCTATAAGTCAACGGACAAAACGGCACATGCGGCAGCTAGCAACTCAAGACTGATGAGCTGCAACAAAATCAAAGCGGAACTCGGATTAACCGTCACCAGGCAACGTGTGAGCCAAATATTGCACGAAAAAATTTCAACCTCACATATCAAAACAAAGTTGGTAAACCTCGATTAACCCAAACGTCATAAAAACGCACATATGGCGTTTTTGGAAAAACACAAATTCTGGGACGTCGAATTTGAAAATATCATTTTTTAGTGATGAAAAAAAAAATTCAATTTGGACGGTCCAGACGGCCATCACAAATATTGGAGGGATTCGCGTCATCCAAGGGCGGCGTGTTTACAAGCGGACCATGGCGGGTGGATCGCTTATGTTGGCTGCCTTTAAACCAATATGCTTTGTATCCTGCAAGACGAATGCTGACGCATATATAGAGTTGGTGGACAGTGAACTTACTTCATTTGCGAGCATTTCCATGGGACATTCAGCATTTCATTTCAGCAGGACAATGCACCGATTCATGTTTCCCCGGTCTACCTCGGTTCTTTTGAGACCCATATATACCGTTGTTGGTTAGCGCCATAGTCGGACTTAAATCAGTTGAGGATCTGGGGCATCCTTTCTGCAAAAGTTTATGGCGGTTCAAAGCAGTACGATACCTTAAAGGACTTAAAAAAGCCATCGTCGGAGAATGGGCTAAATTGACCTATCAACGCTTCAAAACTTAGTGGGTTCAATGCCCCGTCTCAAAAAACTTTATAATCGTAAGGGGAGACTGCCATTAATTATTAGAGTTTTCATTATCCTTCATACATGTTTCTTATTAAATATTTTTTGAATTAAAACACAAACTCACATATACCAATTTTCTAAGTGAAAAATATTAAACTATTATTTTTGTTAAATTAAATAATTTTTTTTTTACAGCTCAACAAATAACAACAAAAAAAAAAAAAAAAAAACACAATTTAATTAAATGTCACGTTTACAAATCTATTTTTGGTCCAGGAAACGTATAACGAGCCATCGGCTTTGGACCACAAAAGCGCTACAAGTAAATACAAGTACCACATATATATATATATATATATTAAGATCAGCAGCATTACACGATTTACCTAAAATTCAATGTATACGGATATCGTTCTAAAAACGTATCTGTATCTATATCTATAATGTAGATATGTTAAAAAAATGATATTAAGAGTAGCAAAAGTCGAACTTTAACAATTTTTTAGAGATATTCAAGAGGTATTCTTCAGCTTTTTTAGAAAATGTATTTCACTAAAAATTTATAACAAAATTTATTTATGATTTAACAATTCCATTAAATCGTTCCATAGCGTCTCAGGACTAGAGTTTGGTTATATAGACTACTTAAATATCCGTTGAATGGTTAATAATTTGTATCATCATCTCATACACCTTTCATACCTTATATAACGGTATTACATTTCACGCAGCAAACATTTTTAGCAATTCTCAACTCCCTTTGGCATAAAATGTGTCAAAAGCGAGTGTTCTTTTTGGAGATAGGAAATAGTCTCTTTTTGGTTATAATAAATAGCACATAACCCGGCGCGCTTCGCTTCGCCACCATCAGTATAGCCGCCAAAATGATGAAAAAAAAACGTTTGGCAATGATCCCACCCCCGCCCCCATTTTCCGACCATCAGAAATGAGAAAATTATTTTCCACCTAGTTGGCCCATTAAGCGTACAAACGCTAAAACTACCCCCGGGACCCATTATACGACCTTGAGGGTGAGCTACAAAGCTAAAAACTTTATCCTATTTAATTGGCCCATAGCGCTTTCAAACCAAATTTAATACATATTGGCTAAAAAACCCACCCCGCAACCATATTCCGACCTTTGCAGTGAACTTCCCGAAATAAAAAAAACGCGTGTTTCCATTTATTCTGACCCTAGAGCTTACAAAATGAATTTTATTCAGATCGGCTCACAAATAGCCATAGTCACTGAACCGAAATACGCCCACCATTATTCTTGCCTGTGGGCGGAAATTCCACCGCCGAGAAATCAAATGTCTAATTATTTTCTATAATGTGTTCAAAAATAGGTTTTACCATATAAAATTTTCCAGGCATTTCCCCACTCTTGGGTCGAATTTTCCAACATCGGAAAATCTCATGTCAAGTTATTTTGAATACTATCGCTACAAACCGAGTTTGAAGTCAATCGGATGAAAAATAGTGTTTTCTATATAGAATTTTCCGGCCATTTTCCTTGTGGGTGGATTTTCCACAATCGAAAAATCACATGTCTATTATTTAGCATACTATCCTTACAAACCGAGTTTGAAGCCAATCGAAAGAAAAATAGTTTTTTCCATATGGAATTTTCCGGGAATTTCCCGACTTTTCGGGCGCATTTTTCAACATCGGAAAATAAGTCTCAAGTTATTATCTCCTTTCCACACACAGAAACCGAGTTTGAAGTCAATCGAATGAAAAAATAGTAAATACTCGCGTGGCTATAAAAAACGTAACGCAAAAATAAATAATAACGGTTCCGGTTACGGTTCTGGTTCTGAGTTTCAATCGGTTCTTTTCGGTATACGGTTCCGGTTCGTGTTTGACACCCTGCTTCATATAGTTCAAAATGTACTTATTATATCTCGGGAAAGGTCTAGAATCCAGTATTTCAGAATTGAAAAAATCTTACTTAATATAAGATCTTTGTACTTTCGTACTGTTGACACCATTTGTACGTGATCCAAGTACAAAGATCTTGGTTTTTTTTCTATCTCCAAACTTTCAACTCAAAATATTGCCAAACTTTCTTTTTGAAGAAATAAAAATGTTTTCAGGGGTTAGATAAAGTTCCATTAAATTTCTTTATACACGTTTGAACTGGAGATATACGCAAAATGGATCATAAATTGATTATTAGGCAAGACAGAGTTTTTTATCTGGGATCCCATCAGTAGCTGATACAACTTTTGAATGGCATAGTTACTTAGAGCTAGAACCTAAACTAAATGATAAAAGCTCATTTACATACCAGAAGAGAAATAGTTTTTATACCCTTGCAGAGGGTATATTAAAATTGTCACGATGTTTGTAACGCATAGAAGGAAGCATCTCCGACCCCATAAAGTATATATATTCTTGATCAGCATGACGAGCTGAGTCTATTTAGCCGTCGTCCGTCTGTCCGTTCGTCCGTCCCCGTCCGTCTGTTTCTATGCTATCTCCTCCCTCAGTTTTAAAGCTATCTTGACCAAACTTTGCAAAAAGTCTTTAAATACAAATAGGCTGCACATTTGTCGGAATCGGCCGGATCGGATGACTATATCATATAGCTGCCATAGGAACGATCGGTCCAAAAACTAGTTCTAGTGAGAAAATCTTTTTTGTTATCCATCGTAGCGTCCCCAATCTTGGTATATATTAGTTTTATATCCCTTTACACAATTCTGGGAAAATTTATCAAAATCGGATGACTATAGCATATAGCTGCCATATAAACGGTCGGTCAAAAAACTAGTTCTTGTGAGAAAAACTTTTTTGTTTTCCATCGTAGCGTCACCAATCTTGGTATATATTAGTTTTATATCCTTTCACACAATTCTGGAAAAAATTTATCGAAAATCGGATGACTATAGCATATAGCTGCCATATAAACGAGTATTGTCGGTAAACTAGTTCTAGTGAGAAAACTTTTTTGTTATCCATCGTAGCGTCCCCAATCTTGGTATATATTAGTTTTATATCCCTTTACACAATTCTGGGAAAATTTATCAAAATCGGATGACTATAGCATATAGCTGCCATATAAATGGTCAGTAAAAAAACTAGTTCTAGTGAGAAAAACTTTTTTGTTTTCCATCGTAGCGTCCCCAATCTTGGTATATATTAGTTTTATATCCCTTCACACAATTCTGGAAAAATTTATAAAAATCGGATGACTATAGCATATAGCTGCCATATAAATGGTCGGTCAAAAAACTAGTTCTAGTGAGAAAAACTTTTTTGTTATCAATGGTAGCGCCTTTTAAAAACTGCAAGGGTATTTAAAACATCGGCGTAGCCGATGTTAGCCTTCTATTTTTTTTTTGTTATTTCACTAGCAATTTCTAAAAATGGTTACAGAATTGTCTCTATTTGTTTAAGGACCAATTTCTCATCTTGAAGATAGCTTCTATGTGTCAAATAGACACACAATAGAGGCTATGTAGAAGATGAGAAATCGGCCCTAAATATACTAAAATTCGACTTACATATAGAATCAAACATGGCCACTTGAGTTCTCATGTTCTCATAAATCAATCAAAGGAACCATTACAAACAAATAAAAAACCAAAAAAGCAAACGAAATCAAGTTACTTATAAAAATAAAGAAACAAGAATTATATATATATATATATATCATAATATGCATAATAATTATGGATAAAATTGAGATATCAACTAGCAATTACAATTTCGTTGTATTAGATGTGTTTCACCAATTTGTGTGTCCTTCCCTTAAATAAAATGCTAATAATATACATATATATAAATACTAGATCAAAAGATGGTTTTCTGTGTTTTCCTTATACATACACACACATATATAATTGTATATATATTCAATAACAATTATTGTTAACTAAATACTAAGCAAAAAGCATACACACATACAAACGACCATTCTCTAAAAGCAAAAGCCTAAAACTATGCAACAGTATTGGTAATATTAAAGTTAATTCTATTTATGATTTAAATTTAATTTAAGCTTCTATCTCAACTGCCATTAAGTATATATTTATGTTAACTGAAGAAGATATGTATAAATTGAAGAGTATGTACAAAATGGCCATGTTTCTGTTTAAAGCTAGTTACACACACACACACACACACACACACTGCTATCTTATACATATGAAGAAACACTGACGAATGCCTTTCAAATTGATATCCCCCGCACACAAAACGTTCATACATATATATGTTAAACTTACAATATCGTAAATTGTTATTGCAAAACCTAAAAAAAAACTAAAAAGTTATATTGTGCTAACTATGAACATTCTAAAGCCACACACACATATACACATATTTATGTAGCTAATGTTGGGTTGATTTATCTATTAAACAACTTCTTTGAAAATGTTAAACGATTTTTTTCTTTAGCACCAACCACACACTTGCATATACATATATTATATACAATGCTCATATACGCGTTAAACAGAGTTAATTAATTAAAAACAAAAAAAAAACAGTTAGCCACACACTTTAAATGCGAAATGGTGACCATCGATATATTTACCTATATATACAAAAAAAAAAAACTAAAATCATCAAATTACATACATACATATATACAGAGAGAATTCTTCAAGAAATGCAAAAAAAAACTAAACTAAACCATTTATATAGCATATTGAAATATATCAGTTTCAAAAGAAATAATTAACAATAAATTATGATGAAAAAAAAAAAAAAAAAACAAAAAACAAACAAAAATAAACAAAATTTAACACATATTTGGTGCAATAAATGTATAAACGGAATTTCGAACAAAAATTACAAAATCTTTTAATTATTTGCAGGGAATATTTACGTATCCAGAATCGACACCGTTCATTTAAATAACCGTTTTAAGGCACACTTACCGGTACTGGAACCGGAGCCAGTATAACTCCGCTATCAATTATAACAAATTTTTTTAAGAACCGAAAACCGTTAACCTTTATAATAAGAACCGAAAAAACCGCCAACTGCCTTTCCATACAGTCAATACCTTAAACAGTTGGCAACTGTAAAGTAATGAAAGCAACAACAACGAGCAAACATCTGAAGTCAGACGCTTTAAGTGAGAAATCTTTAAGCTTCCAAGCTTACTTAAAAGCGGCCGTTAAATTTAAATGTTCAACGATTTCAAATTTGCAACCCTTAATAAAATACGATATGGGCATTTCCATTATGTCGAACTGGACCTTCGTATACTTTTGAAGTGGAAAAAAAGTAAAAATAAAACGTATTTTTGATTTGACAAAAGGCTTAACTTATTGCTCTTAATTGGCCCTACAATTGGTGCTAAGGTTGATTTTGGGCAATTAATTTTGTTTCTAGATAATTACAAAAAACCAAGGCATTCGCACGGGACAAAAACAGAAGTGGTTTTTGCGACCAACAATTGACAAGCCGATTTTAGCTAATCCTAAGGCAATATTTCAATCGGTTAAATTTAAGAACATTGCACATTGATGACACTTAAAAACGGTTTTGATTTTACCCAAAATAAACTTATACATTTCTTAAAATTCAATTTTAAGCACTTTCGCACGGGACATGTCGTATGGGACATTTTCTTCCGTCATAATAATAATGTTATTTCAGTAACTCTTTTAAGGAAATTATATATAAATAAGCGGAGCTAAAATGTTTTTAAGTCAACAAAATATTTCAATGTATTCATTTTCGCATAAAAACAAAAAACAAAAAAAAATTTTTAAATATTGGATCGTACTTTAACTTTTTTCTCTACCGTATGCAGGCTCTCTAAATTTTTTTTCGCCGCCGTTTTTGCTCATTTAGATATAAAAAATAAAAAACTATGATTTACAAAAAAAAATCATTCATGTAAGAAAAAATTTTGAATTTCACACTGACGATGTCGCACGGGACCAACTTTATATAAGTACCCAGATCACAAATACTCTCATTTTCCAGCATGATTCTTTTTATTTGAATTGTATTAAAAATCACTATTTGTACTCAATATTGGATAAGCCTTCCACATGTACTTTTGAGGCACAGATAACAAATGTTGTTTTTCAATGTCGCACGGGACATCGAAAAATGCGATGATGCAAATCAAAAAATTATGTTATTTACCAATCGCATAGTCTCTTTTGCATTTTTATTTGACTCTTTGTATCCTTGGAAAGATTTAAGAATGCAAAAGTCAATGCATAAAGAAAGACATTAAAGAACAATTATCAAAACAAAAAGTGCAGGGGATATATCATACTGAGAATAGTTGAGCTTGCGCGACTTTGCTTTTGAATATCTCGAAGTGGGTTATTAATAAATGTAAAATTAGTTTATATTAGTACAATTTGACTGTTTTCCTATGAAAATATCATAAAGCAAGGGGTTTTGAAAAACTTTAAAATTTTTGGTCTCGGTGGACCTTTTGGTGGAAATGCCCATATTTATTTTAGAAGATACAACCCGACAAAGTTGAACTATTTTTTGTTTTAAAAAAAATCACACAAATTTGGGGAAATTTGGTCCGCTTTTAGTTAGAATATCTCCAAAATTGTTTTTTTTTTCTGATTGATGTATTCGTTGAGTGTATATTACAAAAATTTACCAATACGGGAAAAAATTAAAAAAATATTTTACTCGCCTGAAAAATATTTTGTGCAAAAAATCATTTTCTAAGGAGGCTGCTAAAATTATTCACCCGGAATAAAACAATTTTTACCAGTGACCGGATATAACAGTTACTGGTAACAGTTAAAATAGAAATTAACAGTTATATTGCAATTTTTATATAAAAGTTTTATATTAAGAATTATTCTTCGATTTTTATTTTACAAATTCCGAAAATACCAATTATTTTATGATTTTTATTTTATTACTCTGATCATAACAGTTATTTTTGATTTTTATAAATTTTTTTACATGATAACAGTTATTGATAACTTTTTTAAATAAAAGTCATCAATAAAAATTATTCAAAGACTTTTATTTTTAAAGTCATAGCATAAAAGTCATTTGCATATATCGCAATAATAAAGCCATTGAGGAAAAACTTGTAAACATAATCTTAATCAGCTTGACTAGTTCGAGTAACATCAAATTACAATTTTATTTATTATTTAATTTTATTAGTAAAATCTTTTGCAAGAATTCGGAAGACAAATTATATCTCAAGAGTGTCAATACCAATTTTAGTGCAGAAAATTCTCTCTCTACACTTACTTGAGTAGCGGGCACGCTATTGACGACCTTTGTCAGTTGATACAAATGGGAAAGAGCAAATTTTTATTCTTCCCAATATTTCATTAAGTCGATGTCTATGTCAATTGGCTTAAAAACAAATACGAAGTGGGTCGTTTACTCTTGCCGAGTTGATCAAGTATATGTTTACGATTTGCTCCTCAATGGCTCTATCATTGCGATATATGCAAATGACTTTTATGCTATGACTTTTAAAATAAAAGTCTTTGAATAATTTTATTGATGACTTTTATTTATAAAAGTCATCAATAACTGTTATCATGAAAATTTTTTATAAAAATCAAAAATAACTGTTATGAACAGAGTAATAAAATTAAAATCATAAAATAATTGGTATTTCCGGAGTTTTAAAATAAAAATCCAAAAATAATTGTTATTTCCCAAGTTTTATTATAAAACGCAAAATATAACTGTTAATTTCTATTTGAACTGTTACCAGTAACTGTTAAGTCCCTGATTTTTACCTTTTAATTTACATTTTTTTTTAATAATTTGTGTTTAGAAATTGATCTAGTCATTCTATATGGGATGTCTGAGATTTCGTTGCACTAATACAATCTGTCAAATTACAAAATCCTCTATCCCTTTTTAGGCTTAAGTTAGGAGACATATATCCTGCTTTTGGGTGAATAAACTCAATCTTAATTGTTATTGATATACTTTACCTCAAACTACTATACAGGCATCAAGAGTTCTCCTAATGGTATTTTACGGATTTGGCAACATTGGCGACAAACAGCACAGAAAAATCGTAAATCCAAAAATAAACTCCAGGGTACCATTCAGTCAGTTCACATATCCAAGCGCAGTAATGGAAAATTGATGGGCAGTGCCTATGTTCGATTTAAGTGCACAGAACAGATGGCACAAGCGATGTTCGTTGAAAATGGAAACAGATTGGTGGGAAAAACTGTATCGGTGGACTGGGAAATGCCTAAAAAGCGGGCGAGCACTAACTGGCGCTGCTGGTAGTAAAGGAAAACTCGAATTGTAGTTTTTAAAATTTTTTGTTTATTTATGATTTGTATTTTTAGTAAAATTTTTAAAATCAGTTTAACAATTTACAATTCTGTTTTGGTTGCTAAATCAATTTGTTGTTTATGGTGAATTGTGAATTAGTATTAAAATTAAGGCCTACGGTATGAAAATTGCAAACATTTTGGTTTTTTTTTTTTCGATGAGGTGTCGCATTTCTATCCTCAGTATGTAACACAGCTCTGTTTTTTCTTTTTTTTTTTTTGTGTTTGAAATGACAATTTTCAAGAAGAGAATTTATTTTATTGTCTTTCTGGTAAATTAAATCTGAATAATATAATGGTCAGAAGGCAATTTCTTGGATGTACAGAAATAATAGTTGTGTTTATTTTTAACAAAAATATACTAATATAGGTAGGTAGGTATGTGTTCCTTTTTTATCAGTTTTTCTATACTCCAACTTTACTTTACTTTTCTATTTTAGGTAGGTTGTTTCAGCACGTTTGCTGCAATTTTATTTCTTGTTTGGGTCTTGAGCATTCCTCTCCCAAACACATTCAGTTTCTCCCCGCTTTCGTAAATGTTTATAAAAATAATTTATAAATTACAATAACTCTGACTATATATATAGCACTATTTATATATGTATGAATGTATACTAAGTTTATTTATTTTGGTAACATTTGCTCAACTCAATTTAACTTAAATTTAAGTTATTTTGTTAGTTAGTGACTCTGCGGCATTTTCTTAGCTTACGAACAAAAATGAACTTTGATTTTTATAAATTGAACTAAACTTGGCTAAGTACGCGGCATAAGTACTGTTAGTATCATATATACTTATATATATGTATATGTACATTATGATTAAGGAAATTTCTCTAAACTAAAATCAAACAAAAACTAATTATAAACTTTGACTATAATTGGTTTAAAAAAAAAATTACACACTTTTGGAACACATAAGTAGCTGCAATCACTTAATTAACACGGAAGAAACAGTAAAGATCTCAACATTAATTATAATAAAATACTTGAAGATAATCTAGACTCTAGATTCTAGAGTTATTACGAAATTTATCGTTTTTTCTAAACTGTCCCAATTTTTATTTCCATTCAATAGATCTTTCTGTTGGAATATACTAAATAGGTGGGAATGAAACTTTTTATACCCTTGCAGAGGGTATATTAAAATTGTCACGATGTTTGTAACGCAGTGAAGGAAGCATTTCCGACCACATAAAGTATATATATTCTTGATCAGCATGACGAGCTGAGTCTATATAGCCATGTCCGTCTGTCCGTCCGTCCGTCCGTCTGTTTCTATGCTATCTCCTCCCTCAGTTTTAAAGCTATCTTGACCAAACTTTGCAAAAAGTCTTTAAATACAAATACGCTGCACATTTGTCGGAATCGGCCGGATCGGATGACTATATCATATAGCTGCCATAGGAACGATCGGTCCAAAAACTAGTTCTAGTGAGAAAAACTTTTTTTGTTTTCCATCGTAGCGTCACCAATCGTGGTATATATTAGTTTTATATGCTTCCACACAATTCTGGAAAAAATTTATCAAAATCGGATGACTATAGCATATAGCTGCCATATAAACGGTCGGTCCAAAAACTAGTTCTAGTGAGAAAAACTTTTTTGTTTTCCATCGTAGCGTCACCAATCGTGGTATATATTAGTTTTATATGCTTCCACACAATTCTGGAAAAAATTTATCAAAATCGGATGACTATAGCATATAGCTGCCATATAAACGGTCGGTCCAAAAACTAGTTCTAGTGAGAAAAACTTTTTTGTTTTCCATCGTAGCGTCACCAATCGTGGTATATATTAGTTTTATATGCTTCCACACAATTCTGGAAAAATTTATCAAAATCGGATGACTATAGCATATAGCTGCCATATAAACGGTCGGTCCGTAAAAACTAGTTCTAGTGAGAAAAACTTTTTTGTTTTCCATCGTAGCGTCACCAATCGTGGTATATATTAGTTTTATATGCTTCCACACAATTCTGAAATTTAGTGATATAGCCTGAACGTCGGTAAAATATTCAGTGAGAAAACTTTTTGTTTTCCATCGTACGTCAATATATTAGTTTTATTCGGAAAAATACGGATGACTATAGCATATAGCTGCCATAGGAACGATCGGTCTAAAAACTAATTCTAGTGAGAAAAACTTTTTTGTTATCAATGGTAGCGCCTTTCAAAAACTGCAAGGGTATTTAAAACATCGGCGTAGCCGATGTTAGCCTTCTATTTTTTGACTTTGATCCCGTCCGAAATTGCTTAGAAGATATAGCCGTTTTAGTGGAGCTGTTTTTTGAACTGGTAGCCATGATTGCGCCAGTTCTACAGTACTGATTTTGATCAGCCATGTTGCAATCGACGCAGAAATGTTGTAATTCTAGCCCGTACCTCAATCAAGAGGAAAATAATTTTTTTACAATTTTTTTTTACGCTAAACTACAAAAAAAAATTGGAAAATCTAAATTTTTTTTTAAGAGGCCGCCAATTTTTCAAAAAAATATTTAAAAAATATGATTGAGATATGGGCTAGAATTACATCAATTCTGATCATAACCTCATTCACCGTTTTCAATTTCGATAACCTGAAGTCCCGGAATCATGGCCACCACCAAGTTTGGTTACGCTACGACGGTAAACAAAAAAGTTTTTCTCACTAGAACTAGTTTTTTGACCGATCTTTTTATGGAGCTATAAGTTGGGACCGAAGGAAGAGATGAGATTTAATAGCTTGAAGCGGAGAGTTTTTACCATGGAACAATACACGCCACGGGTGCCCATATTCGACGGTTACCTTCATCTGGACAAGCAGCAACTAACGTGTTTTACAAAGTAAAAATGTCAGAAGTCGCTTAATGACATACCAAGCGTTTGAAGCGGCCAAATAAAAGTCGACAAGCGAGATTATTACGCAGTGGAACCCAATACACGCCACGCCGTTTCAGCTTCTGGCTCTGAAATAGTTGATATTTGTTTACAAAATTTCAACAGAACAAGGTCGATTGTGGCCAAAACTCAAAAAATACGAGCATTTGGAACAAAATTATCATGTCCGATGAAGCCCATTTCACATTGAATGGGACCGTAAATAAGCAAAATTGCCGTATTTACGCCACTGAAAATCCTCAGGAGATTCAAGAAGTGCCTCTTCATGACGAAAAAGTCACAGTTTGGTGCGGCGTTAGTGCGAAAACGGTCATTGGGCCGTTTTTCTTCCAAAATGAAAATGGCCATGCTGTTACCATCAACCAGGAGCGTTATCGCGACATGATGACCAATTTTGTGATGCCAATTATTCGTCGAAAGCGTATGAGGCAGTTCTGGTTTCAACAAGACGGCGCTCCACCGCACACAAGTCGCATAACAATCGATTTTCTGAAGAAATTGTTTCCGTTGAAAAGTGGTGATTTGGACTGGCCACCGCGTTCGCCCGATTTGACGCCGCCTGACTTCTTCTTGTGGGGATATTTGAAGTCAAAGGTTTACGTTAACAAGCCAAGGACCGTAGAAGAGCTCAAGGACAACATTCGTGAAGAAATAGCCGCTATTCCGGCCGAAATGTTGGCGAAAACGATGGAAAATGCTGCAAAAAGGGCACAATACGCCATCAACGCCAGAGGCGGCCATTTGAGAGATATCATATTCAAAAATTGATGTAAACAAATCTACTTGGAACAAATTAAATGATTAAGATTGCCAACCGCCAAATTTTTATTTTTTTCTTTGATTTTTTAAAAAAAAAACATGGGTCCGTCGAATATGGGCAACCCTGTAGTGATCCGATCCGGCCGGTTCCGACAAATGTGCAGCCTATAGGTATTTAAAGACTTTTTGCAAAGTTTGGTCAAGATAGCTTCAAAACTGAGGGAGGAGATAGCATAGAAACAGACAGACGGACCGACGGAGAGACGGACGGACAGACGGACAGGGCTAGAATATATATAGTTTATGGGGTCGAAGATGCTTCCTTCTATGCGTTACAAACATTAGCACAATTTTAATATACCCTCTGCAAGGGTATAAAAATGGGAACAGTCTTAATGGCAGAGCTGTAAGGTGGAATTACCACTACCATTTTTAAAAATTTAATTATAATTAGAATTACGATTTTTTCGTACTCTCGAAATTATCTCTTTTCCAGCATTAAACGTGAGCAGATTTTCGAGACGTTTGGAAAAATTTGAAAATCAAATTAAACTCAAAATTTGCCTTGTAACTATTTACAATTGTCCTTAATGTGCGCCTCTCTTTAGTTTCTTTCATGTTTTTCGTTAATATTTATAAAGCTTTTTGTTTTAAACCATTTGGAAACTAATTTGCAACTTGTCAAAACTTTTGTTTTGCTTAAAACTAAAAATATATATATTTTTTTTTTAAAGAGAAATCGTTGCTCAGTAGAACATTTTGTATGGGAACAGATGGCTACTATTTGACCAATTTGGCTTCTCCAACTCCAACTCCTCCTCTCAAATAATGCTTTCATCGTTGTTGCGAGTCAGCCGTATGCTGGTGGTGGTGGTGGTGGTGCTGGTACCACCAGGTGCACGTGGTGTGGCGGGTGTGGTAAATGTGGTTACCACTATATTCTCATCGTCATATAAATCAAAATCTTCACCCTCATCATCATCATCTTCCGCATCGGAATCGCTGTCGCTGTCCTCATAGTCCAAAAGAGCTGTGGTCACCTGATTTTTGCCACCAGGCATACCCACCGAAATTCCGCCCACAGCACCGGCATTCATACGTCGGATTTGGGCACGCGGTGTGGTTGAGAGTCGCGGGAGCAGCGGTTCACGACCGCTACGCATGGTTTTTTCGCTATTGGAGCCGCTGGTGGCGGCCAAAGAGGCTCCATCCCAATCATCTGTATCGGCTGGCTCGCACAACGATTTGGAATGTCCATGCTGGTACGAAGATTCCTCGGGTATTGTGTCACTGTGGTGGTTGTGTGATAGTGTTTATGAATGGGTGAAGGGGGGGTGAAAGTGAAGAAAAGTCGTAAAAAGTTAATGTCAGAGTTTTGTAGTGATTAATTTTTGCAAATAAATGGACTTGAGTTGGCATGAGACTACAACAACTAAAATTTAAAATATTTATTTTTTGAAAGCAAAAGAAGAAATAAAAAGCATAAGGGAAGTACAGTTCAACGCTTAGTATTAACAATAACGGTTTTTCTACTTTATGTCATAAATACAATACAATTTCTTTAGGTGCGTCTGCTTTTTTTTTTTGTTTAGTTTTTCTATTGTTTAATATACTTACACATACAAAATTGGTGAGAACAAAGTTTTCTAGACAAAGGAAGTTACAAGAGGTGCCCGCTCCAACTGTCATACAGTTTTTGTTGTGTATATATGTGTGTGTGTGTGTGTGCATATTGAAGTATGTTTTTGTGCATTTAGTTTTATTTAAGCCTTTTTGTTCTCTATACAGATTCAATTGATACGGCGCTAAAAAATATATATGTATTTAATTTTCAGAAAATTTTGTTTCTTGCACAGATTTTAGTTTAGGGTTATTGAAATGGTACAATTTACAGCAGACGTTTATACATTGTTAAGAAATTGCATTGCATTTATGGGAACAAACAATGAATATGTATTTGGTTAAATCGAAAACATTTACTTTTCAAAAAAAAAAAAAAATAATTAAGAAAAAAAAACAAAAATATAAACAAACCCCGGGCCCCTCCCCGCCACCATTACACAGTAAAAGCCGCCAAAATAATGAAAAAACGTTTGGCAATGATCCCACCCCCGCCCCCATTTTCCGACCATCAGAAATGAGAAAATTATTTTCCACCTAGTTGGCCCATAGAGCTTTCAAACCAAATTTAATACATTTTAGGGTAAAACCCCCCCCCGCCCCTATTTTCCAACCTGGGGGGTAAACTCCCAAAAAAAAAAAACACGTGTTTTCATTTATACTGACCCTAGAGTTCCTTACAAATATAACATATTTCCCAAACAAACTCAACAAAAAAAACCCCCCCAATACTCTCTGACCCCACCCCCAAAATAAAATATTTTCCTTAAAAACCAATTTTGAAGCCAATCGGATTAAAAATAGGTTTTACCATATAGAATTTTCCAGGCATTTCCCCACTCTTGGGTCGAATTTTCCAACATCGGAAAATCTCATGTCAACTTATTTTGTATACTATCGCTACAAACCGAGTTTGAAGTCAATCGGATGAAAAATAGTATTTTCCATATCGAATTTTCCGGCCATTTTCCTTGTGGGTGGATTTTCCATAATCGAAAAATCACATGTCTAATTATTTAGCATACTATCCTTACAAACCGAGTTTGAAGCCAATCGGATAAAAACAGTTTTTTCCATATGGAATTTTCGGGAATTTCCCGACTTTTTGGGCGCTTTTTTCAACATCGGAAAATCTTATGTCTAATTATTTTGCATTCTATCCTTACAAACCGAGTTTGAAGTCAATCGGATCAAAAATAGTTTTTCATATAGGGAATATCCGGGTATTTTCTTTGTGGGCGGATTTTCCAACATTTGAATATCTCATGTCCAATTACTTAGCATACTATCCTTACAAACCGAGTTTGAAGCCAATCGAAAGAAAAATAGTATTTTCCATATGGAATTTTCCGGGAATTTCCCGACTTTTCGGGTGGATTTTCCAACATCGGAAAATTTCAAGTCTAATTATTCTGCTTACCATCCTCACAAACCGAGTTTGAAGTCAATCGGATGAAAAATAGTTTTTTCCATGAAGAATTTTCCGGCCATTTTCCTTGTGGGCGGATTTTCCGAAATCGGGGAAACAGGTGTCCAATTATTTCGCTTACTTTAGTTACAAACCAAATTTCAAGTCAATCGGATGAAAAACAAAATTTTCCCCATAGTAGCTTTTCCGGGAGTTTTCCACCCCTTAGGGGGTGGAATTTTCCAAACCCCGCCTTAGTGCTCACTTTCAACTCATAAGGAAACTTCTGTGAAAATTTCAGCCTTCTATGTCTTACCGTTCAGGCTCTACGTTGATTGCCAATCGTGAATCAGTGAATCAGTGAGTCAGTCAGTCAGACAAACTCTTTTATATATAGAGAGATATTTAACTTAAGAAAATAAAGTGCTCTGTGTTCAAGGGAATAAGTTTTTAAAGAAAAAAAGATACAGTATTTTAGGTGGGCATGCAAACCGGTTCTGAAGCTGAAGTGAACCAAACCTAATAATTTCTCGAGGTATTTGTAGGAAAATAAAATACTTCACTCAACAAAATTTCGTCTGTCTAAATAATTCAGTTTTGTACCAAAAATGTCAAGTGTCTTCCTCTAATCCCAAGCGATACACAACAAGGGTGGTCCTTTGAGCCGGATTTTGAACGAGATTGTGAAGTCTCCCCCTAACCCCAATGCAAGACGTGACTAGATCTGAAGTCTCCGCCTTATCGCAAACGATACCACTCAACGATAGAAACCTAACCCCAGCACTTTTCATGGACCTTCGAGTCGGATTTCAATGAGATTGTAAAATCTCCTTATAACCCCATCCCTAGACGAGATGCGATCTGATGTCTCCCTCTAATCCCAAGCGATACAAATCAACGTTAGAAACCTCACCCCACCACATTTTCATGGTTCTTAGAGCCGGATTTTCAACGAGATTGTAAAGTCTACCCCTAACCCCAATGGAAAACGAGACGAGTTCAAGCGATACCATCTTACGTTGGAAACTTACTCCACCACATTTTTATCATGTACTTAAATTAAGTATGAAACATTATTTACTTCAAAAACAACTGTTTTAAGTATTGGAATAAGAACAAACATTATTGAATCAAGAACTACCACTCTACTTAGGAAATATTACATTAATACATTTATCTTGTACAGTCTTTGACTGTTTTTTAAAACTTGTTTTAGGAACAAATTGTGAATAGCTTAAGAACTTTGTAGACCAAGAACATTTTGTATTTTTCGCTCTTATTGCTCTTCTTTTGTTTCAAGAATATAATGGGATTGACTGAAGAATTCATTGAACTTCAGCGAACAATGTTTTATATATATAAGTGTTAATCGGAATGGACATTGGAGTAATGCGACCTGAAAGTATGATTGCAAAATCCTGAAAGAGTTGGATATATCTATAAGTATATATGAAAACGGTCAAAAATCAATCGGGATTATAAAAAATATTGCTTGAAATAAGAATTTTGTACTTGAATCAGTTTTATCCTACTACATATGACCTTTATATTGATTCAATACAAATCTAGGGGGTTGTTGATTTTTTTTTTAATATATTCTACTATATATTGTATATTTCTATTTCCATTTTATAATTCTGAACCAGATCAGCTTAATAAAACTACTCTGATTATTTCTCATACCGTTAGGGGGTATTGTAAGGTTGACATTTGGAAAAGCTCCATGTAGTTTAAGTAGCAATTACCAAGAAATATATCATTGATCAGTGGGCAGAATAAACACTAAGTAGAGCTGTGATCTCTAGCTCGGATGTCTCCGAAATCCTAAGTGACCGAAAATCCTAAGTCCTCTTCTACTCAGGGCAAGAAAGTGACAGAGAAGGTGTTAGTAACTTGGATACACTTAGAATATCGGAATTTCCGATAAGCATTATTGTTATGTTTTAGTGCGGACTACAATAAAACTGGCAAAACGACTTTCTTTAATGGAAGTTAGGATTTGGCGAACCTACGGGTGATCTCAGGTTAGAAACAGATATTAGTCATCTTTGGATTCTCTGAAAGTAGAACATTTGAGTTATTTGGAAAAGATATGGGCAAAACAAAATTTACAAGCTTCTGATCGGACCACTTGGTCTCCACTTCGCTTTTCTCTCTGTCTCTTTTTTTTGATATCGATGTAGCTGCGAATATATATATATATGGGCATTTCCATTATGTCGAACTAGACCTTCGTACACTTTTGAAGTGGGAAAAAAGTAAAATTAAAACGTATTTTTGTTTTGACAATAGGCTTAACTTATTGCTCTTAATTGGCCCTACAATTGGTGCTAAGGTTGATTTTGGGCAATTAATTTTTTTCAAGATAATTACAAAAAACCAAGGCATTCGCACGGGACAAAAACAGAAGTGGTTTTTGCGACCAACAATTGACAAGCCGATTTTAGCGAATCCTGAGGCAATATTTCAATCTGTTAAATTTTAGAATATTGTACATTGATGACACTTAAAATTAGTTTAGATTTTACCCAAAATAAACTTATACATTTCTTATAATTCAATGTTAAGAACTTTCTGCACGGGACATGTCGTATGGGACATTTTCTTCCTTCATAATAATAATGTTATTTCAGTTACTCTTTTGAGGAAATTATATATAAATAAGCGGAGTTAAAATGTTTTTAAGTCAACAGAAGATTTCAATGTATTTATTTTCGCATAATAACTAAAAACAACAATTTTTTTAAAATATTGTATCGTACTTTAACTTTTTTTCCACCGTATGCAGGCTCTCTTAATTTTTTTCGCTGCCGTTTTTGCTCATTTAGATATAAAAAGAAAACTATGATTTACAAAAAAATATCATTCGTGTAAGAAAAAATTTTGTATATCACACTGATAATGTCGCACGGGACCAACTTTATATAAGTACCAAAATCACAAATACTCTCATTTTGTGCTTGATTTTTTTTGTATTGGAATTGTATTAAAAATCTCTATTTATACTCAATATTGGATAAGCCTTCCACATGTACCTTTGACGCACAGATAACAAATGTTGTTTTTCAATGTCGCATGGGACATCGAAAAAATGCGATGATGCAAATCAAAAAATTACGTTATTTACCAATCGCATAGTCTCTTTTGCATTTTTATTTGACTCTTTGTATCCTTGGAAAAATTTAAGAATGCAAAAGTCAATGCATAAAGACAGACATTAAAGAACAATTATCAAAACAAAAGTGCAGGGGATATATCATACTGAGAATAGTTGAGCTTGCGCGACTTTGCTTTTGAATATCTCGAAGTGGGTTATATATAAATGTAAAATTAGTTTATATTAGTACAATTTGACTTGTTTTCCTATGAAAATATCATAAAGCAAGGGGTTTTGAAAACTTTAAAATTTCGGTGGTCTTTTTGGGGTTAAAGGCCATATATATATAATAACTTCTAAAAATGGATTTCAGTTACTTCCGTAAAAAAGCATTATCTACCCATCCGGGCTTAAAAAAATAGTAAGGACGTCAAGGATTCGGGACGGGTATTAATACAATTTACTTTCCCGCGCCCATTTGTGTAACTCACTAAACCTTACCAGTCCCAATTCTTGACCGGTTTGCATTCCTGATTTTTTTTTTATTAAATTTCATAATATGGACACATCTAGGGTCATCTTCATGTTTTTTAAATCTAGGTGGATATTCAGAAAATTTATGTTGACTATTCTTAGGCCTATTTCATCATATCTATGCTTGTGTCGACAACATACATTATCTGAATATCCACCTAGATTTAAAAAACATGAAGATGAGAAAAGGACCCTTAATGGAAAACCCCTTATAAGACAAATTTGTGTTTATTTGTTATATCCATGCAAATGTAAATGTTTCTCCCTATAAAGTACAAAAAATTATGCACTTCAGTATTGCATAAAAAATAACATGCTACATATATATATATATAGTGCGGAATAAGAGGGTATTAAAAGGATGTTTTTTTAAGCAACAGATAAAATGCCAAATGGCTGAATCACCTAAAAACAATATACTTTATAAGTACAGGTGGAAAGTTTCAAATTCAGGGCCAACTCAGTTGAATGAGTGTTAAGTCTGAGTGTGTGTGTGTGTGCGAGTGAGTAATACGAATTATAGAAAAGGAACTTTCTGCTGAGATGAATTACAGTTCACCTAAACTGACATTTTTACACTACTTAATAATGATATGCCTTGATTGTTGTTGTTTAAGTATTTATGTTTATGTGTGTGTATATATTGTTATAAGTGGGTAAGTAAGTAATGTAAGTTTAACTTTGTTTTTTGTGACTTTTAAAGTTGAAATTCGTTTAATGGCCGGTATAAGGTAGATGGCTTCTATGTGGCATTTTAGTTATTACTTTTGGTAACAGGTGGCGCCGCTGCTCTCCGATGTGGCGGAGCTGGGCGTTGAAGTAGCGCTTGCTGTGGCTGTTGTTGTTGTTGTTACTGTAGAATTGGTGTTGTTGGTGGTTGATGTTGTTGTTGTTGGAGTAGTTCTGATCTTGGCTGACTCTAGCAAATTAGTTGCTCCTGGACTACATTGCAAAACTCTACTGGGCCTGCGTCCAGTTGCAATAAGTCTGCAAAATAATGATGACAATAATACCAAGGACACACACCCACACGCACACAAAAAGCGCAAACAAACACAGAAAGTAACACTATTGAAAAGCCAAAAAAAAAAAAAAAAACTAGGCTCTTGAAATGTGGGTTTTCTGATAGATTTGGAGGCCGAAAAAATTAAGAAAAAAACAAAATTTTTTTTTTGAAAAATTTGTTAAGTCCAAATTACTTCAGTAAATGTCCAATTAATTTCACAAAGATATTCAGTGTCAAAGTAAGAAAATAAAATTTTTTTGGTATATTTTTTTAAGAAAAAAAATTTACAGGGACCGAAAATAACAGTTATGGAAGTGAAAAAAATTACTACGAAATATGGATCCCCTGATAAAATGGAGTACATGAATCTTCATAATTTTGAATGGCGAGTCCTTAAATGTAATAAATTTTTTATTTGCAATTTTATCACAAAAAAATTTTGAAATTGTTATATTATAATTTTTAAATAAAAAATTTTGTTATAACAGTTAAATGTGTAATTTTTATATAAAAATTTTGAATAACAGTTAAAACTAATTTTTATTATAAAAAGGTTGAATTAAATTTTATTTTGTAATTTTTATAATATAAATTAATTTTTAATTTTTATGAAAATTTTTTTATTATACAAATTTTTATAAAATTACTAATCTAGTAGGTTTAAGTAAATCTTGTATCCTTCTATCAAAGATATTCTATAATTTACAAACGTTACTAGATAAGTAATTTTTATAAAAATTTTTATAATAAAAAATTTTCATAACAATTTTATTATAAAAATTACAAAATCAAAATTTATAATAAAAATTAGTTTTAACTGTTAAATTTATATAAAAATTTTACCATAAATAAAGAATAACGATTATTTTAAAATTTTTATGTAAAAATTAGAAAATAATTGTTATTTCAAAATTTTTATCCAAAAAAGTTATAACAGTTAGTCCCTAATTAATAGGAAAAAAGGTGGGTGTAGCCCTGTCAAAGTTTGTATATAACTAATAAATTTTAAGTGACTCAAAGTGCTGCCCATAATTTTTGGTGGCTCCAAACCTAACAGAAAACCACATTTCAAAAGATTCAAAAAAAAGTTAATATTCGTGACATAGTGTAATTGGTGGTGGTAAAAGAGGAAAAACAATTTGCAAAAAATTGAAATTAAGTTTTAGCATTGTAAAATTATAACTGGGTTCTCAAAAAAGCCAGTGTGATTGGAAACAATTGTGTAAAGGCAACAATTTGAAGGCTGCCTTAAGTACTGATAAAAGTTATAGCTAATATCTAAATACTATTTACATGAGGTTCTAAGAACCCAGTTACATTTAATGTATTTATGCTGAAAGTATGACGATTTCCAATATGTAATGAGTATGAGGAAATAGCCGAGATATCGATGAGTTGGCAGATGGTAGACTCTTTATAAATATCGTACGATATTCTTTTTTGAATTTCATTTAAGAAAATTGTGTTCTTATTTTGAATACACGGCTATTTGTTTTTAAAGCCCTATACGAACGAACGAAGAAGGTAGTTTTGCTTACTTCGATATACATATTACGTCAAGTTGGAAAGTAAGTCGGGACTTATACCATAGTCGAAGTTAGCTTTGCCTTCTCATTTTTATTATGTTGTTGTTGGACTGCTTCCAAACTTTAATTTCAAGCCCCTACGCCGTTCTAAGGGTTAAGTTCAATGAATATTTCAACGTGAGTATTGGAAAATGAGTTTCGAAAAAAATTCTTGGTAATCTAAAAGCTAGCATGCATTTTTTGGTTCATTGAAATTATGATTGGTTTTTTTTTAGGATGATATGAAATACATTTTTCATGATATATAAGTAAAAAACTAAGCTACGAATTATAAAAATTGTACAAAAAAACAAAACCCAAAACATTCAACAAATGAAACCCAAAAAAAAAATAAAAAAAACAACAAAGCTTACCCGGTTAGTTCCAACATTGAACCGCGTCGTACATTACGTCGATGACTTGCTGTAACCGGAAAAGGTCCAGCGTGACCATCCGGACCAACTAGATGCGAGCCCAATGAGGCGGTCGAAATCGATTGCGAACGTTTATGCACGGATGTAGAAGGAGCTGTAGCCGGATTCATGGGATTGGTGGTATTAGTAGAAGGCACAACTACCACGGGATCCGTGTCGACAGCACCAGAGCTGCCTATGCCAACGCTGCCCGCTTTGGAGCTGGAACTCTCACGCCGAAAGAGACCTATGACGGACTTGGGTTGTTTAGGCTTGTTTATACCACCTTTTGTGTGTGTTTAAGACAGTTTTTTACAGTGTACATCCGTGAAATGGTGTGAATGGGGTAAAAGTTATCACAAAACAGAGAAAACAATGCGGGAAAAAAGAGAAGACAAAAACAAAGTTAAGGAAATTACAAAACTGAGAAACACATAATTTGGAGAGGTGTCGTCAAGTTTCTCTTTTTTTTAATGTTTTTTGGGTGCACTTGAACAGGAAAAACAGGAAAAACTATACACATAGATATTTACAGCCGATATTTTCAATTGAGTCAAGATAAATTGTTCAAAATCGGAGAAATGTATTTATTTCAATCTGTTCCGAAGCTTACCTAAAAATGTGGCACTTGGCGAATTGTAGGCCAAATATTCCTTATTTGAGGCCCAGGCGGGAAACTCATTCTGCTGCACTGCATCGGTACACTCATCGCCCTGACGTTTCCAGGGAAGCTGGGATTCGGTTGCTGTGGGCGTGGCCACACGACGTTCACCATCCGACTCGCGTGACAAATTACGATCCTCCTCGGGTATGGGATGTTCGGCCACTAAACGAGGGAAAGAGTTTGCAATGATGAAATTGTTTGGAATGGAAATTGAGTTTGCATAGAGCATGCATTTGAGGGCCAAATGGGTTCAACTTTCGTAACAAAAGCACTCCAGGGAGTCAAACAAACAAAGTGCACATAACTTAGGTACTTGGAATCATTGAAATCAAACTAAAAAAATTATAGTACTCAGATGGCATAAATATTATTTTTGGCACAATACGTCACTTAACTTGGATATAACTTTATATTGTGAGAAAAATAATTTTTAAGTGATCTGAGAATAGGTCTCAAAGAGTACTTTCAAATCAAACGAAACCGAATCGAGAAGTTATGGTTCTTAGAATATTGCAACAAAGCAAGTTGATGCTTAACAAAGACTTTTATTAGTGTCAGGGAATGGGATCGTCCATTAATAATTCCAAAATAAAAAAAAAAAAAATAAAAAAAAAAAATATAAATTTAATTTATTTTTTTGAACAGCCTTGGGGTTAATTTTTGAAACCCCCTAAAACCTCCCCCTTCAAAAATATAAATTTGGGGTTATCAAAATTAGCGCCCCTGCTGTACTTTTTTCCTCTTTCTTTTTTTTATCATCAAATTACGTAAATTTTGTTGTTGTTTGTAAATTGTCATTCCCTCTCTCTCTAGAGTAAAAAAAATAAAGCGCGTGAGAAGAACCGTTATATTTTTATTTCTTATTTTGTTTTATTTTCGCTAAAGACTCTACCTGTTTTTGCATCATCAGATTAGCGCCCCCCAAATGCAATTTTAGTTATCTTCCATAATTTGCAAAGCACAGTTACCAAATTTTTTGTGCTGGTGATTTGAAATGTTTGCTTTAAATTAGTGTAAAATATGGGAAGAGGAACGATCTTGTCTTTGGAGGAAAAATCCAAAATCGAAGCGTTTTATGAATGTGGACTTTCTTTTCATAAAATCGCTGAAAAAAACCGGTAGACATCGTAAAACCATTGCCAATTTCGATCATAATAAGGAAACCTATGGAAAGAACTTTAATGGCGGCAATAATCGTGTCATAACCAAAGCAGATCGCAGGTCCATACTCCGAGAGGCTTCCAACTCCCACGACTCCTCCACCAAAATAAGGGAAAAAACTGGTGTAAAGCGAGCAATTCGACGATTCAAAGGGTGATTAAAAAAGCTGACCACTTAAAGAGGCGAAAATTACAGAAAAACCCACCACTTTTAACAAGTTGCGAAAAGAAACGCGCCTTAGTTTTGCTCGAGCGCATATGACTTGGTCTAAGAAGTGGCAATTCGTCGTATTTTCAGACGAAAAGAAATTTAATCTCGAGGGACCCGACGGATATAATTATTATTTCCATGATTTGCGCAAAGAGGAGCATTATTTGGATCGCTTACACAGTCGTGTCGGAGGTGTTATGGTATGGGGAGCCATATCTTATTTTGGCACCTGCGAATTGCAGTTTTTAACGCCAAAAAATGAACGCAGAAAATTATAATTGCGTTCTAAAAACTGCATTTCCCTTCTTTAAAAACGTTTTTGGTGATCTGGATTGGCATTTTCAGCACGACAATGCTCCGATCCACACTGCCCGGTCCGTAAAAAATTGGATTAATCGTCAATATGTCAATCTTCTGGAGTGGCCACCGTACTCCCCAGACCTAAATATAATAGAGAACGTTTGGGGATGGTTGTCTAGGAAGGTGTACGAGGGTGGCAAGCAATATACCACTAAAGAGGAATTAATCGACAGTATAAAACTCGCTTGGTCAACGATTACATTAGATTATTTGAAAAAACTGTATGATTCTCTCCCTAATCGAATGTGTGAACTCCTTGAGAGCAAGGGAGGGAGGACACATTATTAAGTTGTCTTAAAAATATTCAAATTACGAAATGAAATTGTTAAGTTTAAATTTTTGTACGAAATGAAATCAAAAAAAAAATAAATTCCGTCGGGGGCGCTATCCTGATGACGCAATTTCGATATACAAATTGTTGTATTATTTTTCTTTTTAATATTATTAAAACCTATATAAAATCCAATTGCATCCTATCTTAATTTTATATTTGGAGAATTGATGAAATTATGTTGGAATAAAAAATTTGTAGCTCTAGCTTAAGTAGTCTGCATAATATTTCACATCCAATGAGCATGCTTAGGGGGGCGCTAATCTGATGATGCGCAGTGTATATCTTAACAAGAATCAGTGAGTCAGCCAGTCAAAACAAACTATTTGATATATATAGAGATCTTTCAGATAATAGCATTATTTACGATCGACCAAATTCAAGAAACAATCAGATGAAATATGTACAATGGAGATATAGGCAATTGAGGGTTTTGCCTTTTAAACAGTCCTCAGAAGTACCGGGTATATTACCTGAGCGACTTTCTTCTTTGTTTAACATTACATAAAGAAATGGTTGGGAGAATAAAATGCAGCTCAAAGATTAGTTTAAGGATGAGAAAAATTAATATTCCATTTCCAAGTGTTAAAAAATGCTGGACCTTTTCTTGGCTAACACGAATACTTATTGATATGTTTTCTCAACCTCCTTTTAAATACGCCAACGACTCGGTTTCGCCGAATGAGTGTAATACTTTACATGAATGAGACAAAATAGATAAAAACAAAATAATGGACACATTCAGCAGAACAGCTTGATCTCTGATCCAATAACTTTGGGATCTTTTTCCACTTGATAAACATCTAATAGAAAACTTAAAAAATATCTGTCAAATTTAAGCAAAAAACTTTGTCATGCACAAAAATGCCATGCTGATTGGTTTTGATTCTTTCTTGGATTACATTTTGTTATTTATCTGAATTGTGGCTTTCAAATGGAGTTTTTAGGCTCGGTGACAAACAGCGGACTACTAAGGCAATCGAGTTGATCGGATCAAAATCGTTTAATTTGACAACATGTAATAATGGCAACAATTTATGCATAAGTATGGCAGCTACTGCGCTAAATTTACACTTAAAATAAGTAACAAATAAATCATATATAAAACTTAAAAATTAAATATAGATTCAAATCGCGGATAGTGCAGAGCACAATAAACGATTTTGCAAAATGCCAAAATGCCACTAAAAGGTTAAATTCACTAAATATGGCTTGCATTATGATGAGACATTAAATACACTGATTGTAATCATGTAAGTATGGATTTGTGTGTGTGTGTTGATGAGAGACTCGATGGTTAGAAAAAGGTCACTTTATATTTTGAAGTATGATGTTCTATCTAATTCTTTATTTAACTTTACTTTGATTCTCTAAGAAATATTTTATCTAAATGATTGGCAGAGAGTTTCCTGCTTTCTAACTTCCATCATAATTTCATAGAATTTTATCTGCTCGTATTCATTCGGAAAATTTACCCCTCTTGGATGGAAATCGAGTTGAATGAACCATAGTTTAATTTCCGATTTATCAACCCGTCGAATCTGGACTGGATTTCACTTATGTTCAGCGTATACCATATGTCTGGTTTTATTAAACAGCTTAGGGAGGAGGTAGCATAAAAAACCGTTGAAAGATATGACCTCTTAAATTCCAACAGACTCGGATACTTAAGCCTTTCGTGATCTGGTGCATGAAATGATTACACCAAAAACACAGGCCAACAAAATGACCACTTTTGTGAGCTCTAGCCTTCTATATATTAAATTCTGTTTTTGTTTGCAATTTTGTTGCATTTTTATCAGCTTGTTGGACAAAGCTACAGCCTCTTTTTCGCGAAAAAGTCTATTAAATTGTATGCCAGACCTACAAGATTAATTCACAAAATGTGTATAGAAAATAGCTCATACATTAATAGTCAAACAAATGTAAAACATAAGACATTTAAGACTTTACGGCAATCGTAAATTACATTCTTCGAAATTTTCAAAAAAAATGGGAATCCATATAAAAAAAGTGGATATGTTAGGCTAAACGCTAAAATAGTTGATTTGGACTTCCGACTTGAGCACTGGTTTGTAGATGGCGGTTTACTTTGAAAAATTTTCTATAAATTGCGAGAAAATTATTTCCAAGGACCAATTTCGCTTGATTTTTTAAGGCTGCTGAATTAAATAGTAAACCAAAAAATTAGGGAACCAACACCGGAGGGTGGAACCGGAAAAGCAAAACGAAAACTACCAGTAAAACCAGAACCGATTGAAACTACAGAACCAGAACCGTACCCGGAACCGTTATTATTTTTTTTGCGTACCGGTGTAACGGAACCTTTATTTTTGGAACCGAAATGACCGAAAAGAACCGAAACATTGTACCGGTACAGTTTCGGTTCTGAGTTTTTTTTTTTTTATTTAATTTTTATTACTACTTCAATAAGTTATTTGAGGGTAAAACGCAGGGTAAACGTAAGCTAAAAACTTACAAATGTAAAACTTAAGGGACCATCAGGTATATACTGAAATTTTCAATAAAAATAACAATTTCATCTTATTTCTTTGCATCTATTTTGGTTCAATAAATTCCAAATATTATTAATTTATCCTAATTTTTACATTTACAAAGGAAAATGAATTACTAATTGGCCCAAGTGGGTTAACCTAATAGCAGGATAAATTGTGATCGGTAACGTTATCTGAAAACAGTGTATTTAACATTTCATCAGATATCAAAAAAATTGTTTTGCTCTTCTATTATTAGCACATTTTTTCTGGGGTAAAGTTTATTATGTTTAATTTTCGTTCTTTATAACTATTTTTGCTGTGTAGGTTGCTACCATTTCTATTATATCTTCGGATTAAAGGTTTTTTAAATTATGCCGGTACATACCGGTACGTACCGCATAACGAAATAAAAACAAAGGGACCGGTAAGAAACCAGAATACCGAAATAAACTAGAACCTAAACAGAACCTTTTACCGGAAACATTAGTTTCGGTACGTACCAGAACCGGAACCGGAGACCGAAATTCGATTCGGTTTGATTCCCTGCTACAAATTCGTGCTTAGTGTGACCTCCATAATTGTCCGCGATTTCTTGAAAACAAGCGCTAAACACCACTAACTTTACATAAGTCATAGATGGATCGCACGCAATGTGCCAAAATATACTCACAAATTTAATATTACGTATACGTAAAACATTTTTGAAAAATACTCAAGCTTGTTTTGCCCCCCACCTTTATGGAAAGCTGGCTACGCCCTTGGTTTTTATCCGATTAAGGGGTCTTCTACCTTTGAAAATTTTTTTATCGATTTTTTGTTTTGCCTTATTATTATAACTTGGACATTCCCCCTTTCATCCCCCTTTAAACCAGTTTTCAAATATTCGAAATATTTTAGCATTTATATCCATTTTAGTGGAGCAATATTCTTGCTAACGTGAGTATTTTCAATGCTGCTCAAAACTTTATTCAGTTTTTCTCGAAAACCACGTTTTTTGACCTGGTAGCCATGATTGGGCCAAGTTCTACAGAACCGATTTTGATCAGCCATGTTTGGAAACGACGTAGAATTGATGTAATTCTGGCCCGTACCTCAATCAAGAGAGAGCATTTTTTTACTATTTTTTTTACACTAAACTACAAAAAAAAAAAATTCGAAATTTTCTTTAACATGCCGCCAATTTTTCAAAAATATTAAAAATTATGATTGAGGTACGGGCCAGAAATTACATCAATTCTTAGATCATAACCTCATTCATTTTCAGTTCCGATAACCTGAAGTCCCGGAATCATGGCTACCACCTCTACATCTTTTTTGAGACCTTAATTGGCAGGCCGATAACTTTTTTGAACAGCCCTCGAATTCCAAAATTTATTTTTTAATTTAATTAATAAATAACACAAAACAAAAAACCAAATTGAAAAAGCTTTTATAGTTTTTCTTTCAAGAAATTTTTAAAAAAACACTCATAAAACGCTGTTCAAGGTAGAATACCCCTTTAATGAATTTTTGTCAAACACAGTTTATCCATTTGCTTGGATGTAATGAATTTTAATATGTATTGCCTATTTATAGGGGCAAGTTGTTCTAAGGCATTAAGAACTGTCATTTACATTGCCTACATTGCGCGTGTGTAGTAGAGTTGGAGAATATTTTTTTTTAAAAACATATTTTTTTTTTTTTTTTTAAAATATAATTTAAGACTATAGTTCATTGTTGAATGTATAAGCTCAGTTTTTTGAACTATAGTTCTATTGATCTAGGGGGTGGTTTCAGCGTTTGTACGCTCAATGGCCAACTAGGTGGAAAATAATTTTCTCATTTCTGATGGTCATTAGTTCATTTCAATGAACTAGTTCATTAATCAAAAAACTAAGTATATTTGATATTTTAATACATAGAAAAAAAAAATAAATTGTTTTAAAAAAAATAACATTTTTGCGCAGCAAACTTTGTATGTATATTCGGCTTTTACCTCCAAGTTCGCTTTTACTCAAGTTTTCTACTTTTCTTGGATTTTAAAATACAGAAAATATTTCAAAAATGTATAAAGAAGTGATTTAAAAATTCCATCACAACCGTTGATTGCTTTCTCTTAATAATTCAAATAACACAGGCAAGGGGAATCAGAGAAGTTGTAAAATTTTCATTATTAATTGAACATCAATTTCAACGAACGATTCCATTGGAACGATTGTTACTAAAATCGGTTTTACAACTTCGAATCTTCTGCTATGAAATGTATAATATGCATGATCCAATTTTGTAGATGTATAAATAAGTAGCCGTGTATGTATACAGTTTCTATCTAAGCATGTGTAAGTGAGTGTGATGCGGCATTCTATATAGCTAATAGTTTGATGATCTTGATACGAGTGTGCATGGGTTTTTGGTTTTTTTGTTTTTTATTTGGATTACCAATGCTCTGGTATGAACGATCCCGTCGCCAGGGCAAAATCATTTCAGCCGCTGTGATGCCAACTGTTGGATCCGGCGAGTCTAAATCATCTCCCGGACTGTCATCAAATTTGGGCGCATAATGCTGGACAATGCGCGCCTTGGATGCATCAAAACCGGGCAGATTTTGTATATGCGCTATCAGAGAATTATTATTGGCGCGATCCGAGTCAGCTGAATTTAACCGATTTTTGTGTTGGATTTTGTGTACAAATAATTTGGGGGAGGTGGGAAAAGTCATATAAAACAAGAAAAAATATTCGTTGATATAGCTTTTATTTTAGGTTTTTACTTGGGTTAAGACAAAACGAAAAAAAAGGAACTAAAATCGAATGAAATTATCAAATGACTTTATCTTACATTTTGTGATACATATCATAAACATTTGCTCATTCACTTTAAGGTTTTTATTTAAAAATTTAATGGCATTTTTGTGTAGTCAATTTTTTTGATTGAAGTAAAACGAAACACATATCGCAAAAAAGCTGGAAAAATTCTTGATCAGATTTGGCTATAAAACTGCTGATTGAACATAAAACACTTATACAAGGGCTGCCTATGCTCAGTAGTGTAGACAACCGCTTAGAGATTAATTATAACAAAACTAAAAATAAGTTAATAGTTTTACACTTACGTGATGATTTAGCGGTGAATGTCAGACCGTCGTCCCAATCGTCATTGGGGCCAATCACATTGATCTCGTTAGGATTCTGTTGGCAATCCTCGGCTGTTTCATTAAGCACATCGTTAATATAGTCTTTGGGATTTAATTCAAAGATTTAACACAAATTGATGGATAATGGAGAAGGCGCAGGCAAGTGTGTGAGTGTGTGTATTTTAGCGTGAGTTAGCCAATTTCAGCATTAATTTTGAGGACGGCGGAAGAAAAAGAGAAGGTTTTGAGGTAAATCACAAATTAGTAACCAATTTTGGATGGAAATTATTTATGTAGTCTATGAAATTATAATACAATTTTAGTAACAGTTTTTGGGATGAACGCTTGGTGAGAGGGGCTCGCAATATGCTTGTAAAATACTTTATAAATAAATCCAAAATTCTATATAAAACTTTATCAAATTCCCTGCATTGTTATCCGGTCTTAGGACTAGTACGGTAATTTCGATAAAATCAAATGACCATATCTTGTAGCTACCAAAAGATCGACCGGTCGGAGAATGAATCTTAGTTAGAAAATCTTTTTTGTTGTCCATGATAGCCTTCTAAAACTCAGGAATGGCGTATATTATATGCTTTTAAATGGTTCTACAAAATTTGGCAAAAATAGCTGACTGTATCCTGTACACAGAAAAAAAAAAGATCCATTTGGAATGGATATGGACATATCCTTTTTTTGGATATTGAAATGCATCTCCTTTTCAAATTTACACATCCTTTTGATATTTTTCAGCTCCATTTTCACATCCTTTGATATTTTTTCAGCTCCATTGGATGAAAAACTAAGATCAATTTAACATTATTTAATCTCAAATGGATGATAAAAATGGATATGGACATATCCAGTCCAAATGGATATGAAAAATATCCAATGGATCATCAAAAAATATCCTTTTTTTTTTCTGTGTAGCTGCTATAGAACCAATCGGACGTTAAATGTGTCTTAGTGAGAAAACTTATTTGTTGTTGATGGTAGCGTGCACTTATTTTGAATATAGCAATCAGATCATGGTTGCAAACCGCTCGGAAATAAGGAGTGGTTCGGTTCATAATGTTTGTTGTTCAGTTTGGTTCAAGGTTCACGTTTTCAAAATTAAAACTTGCGTAATTTTGCATTCATTTTTAAAATGGATTTCTTAGAAAACTTATGTTTTCTCGAATCGAATATAATAACTTCGATTCTCAATATAATTATATTAGTTATATAGACGGAAATCAGGTACCGCGCATAAAATCCATTATTCCCTTGGCGAGCTGATTTTATTAGAAATGTACTTATCAAGGCTGCAATTTTTTAGATAAGGTTTGGTTTGGGTTTCGAACCCGGAAGGAATCTAGATTTTTGTTTCGGGGCAGGTTTTTGAAACCCACGAACCTCAGGTTTTGGTTCGAAATATACTTGCAAAATGATGTCAGATGAACATCGATAGCAGAACATGCAGGGTTATAACGGTAGTCTGTTCTACAAAACATGTTCGAAGCTCAAAGGAAACCAGTAATGGCAAGACATAGCTGAACTTAATACGATAAGCAAAGGGCTTAACAAACCTCTGGAGTCTGACTGGTCGCGACGAAGGGACAAGGAAGACAAAGTCCGTCTCCCAATTCGTCTGTTTCTGACTCAATTCAAATGAATCTCGAATCTTCAAATAGACGTCACTGATCTAACGGAATAATCTGAAACTGCTGAAACTACGCCCTGACCTACATATCTGTTTTCTTCCAAGCTCTCCAAAATATAGTTAATCCTATGTGTTACTAAAAAACGCGTTCAGATCCCAAAAACGATCCTATTCCCACTACGATTTCGGGAATATCACTTTATACAAGTACCCAGACACAATTTCATTTTTGACAGCATGATATTTGAAGTGTATTAAAAATCAAAATCCGATTTAATCTTAGCCTAATCCTGAGTTTTTGACGCACAATAATGTTTGTCTTGCTCTTAGACATTAACAATGCATGAAGCAAATCAAAATTAGTGTTGAAAATGTCTCGTTGAACTGGTTCCTGGGTTTTTGTACTTGGAATAGGTAGTTTAAGAATCACAATATATGTGAGTCATTATAAGACCTATCCAAAAAAATTCAGAAAATATATTTGTCGAGTATAGTTACATTGATAAACTTTCCTAGAAATTTTAAAATTGGGTTGTCAGTAAATAATATTTGTTCATACTTTTTACTTATCTGTTTCGTAATACGAAGTAGTCTTTTAAAGTTTTATTAAGAGTTTCGTGAACCGAACCTTTTTGTGTATATATAATTGGTCCGGTTCGGGTTCAGGTTTAAATGGATCAAAAAATGCAAGAGGTTCGGTTCTGTTTATGGTCCGGTTCGGGGTAAAATCCAGACTTAGTTCTCTGGGGTTCGGTTCCGGACCGGTTTGTACAGATGTAAAGGCTCTGTCCATAACTTCAAGGATTGTCTTGACAAGCAAAAATGTAATATATACCATAGTATTTTGAAAACGGCGCGTATCAACGGGATTTCAGTCCATCCTCTGAGCGTGTTCTTATTTCTTTATAATCGTCAAATAGAGAACTTGAAGGTACTGCAAGTCTTAAATTTGATAAATGAGGAAACACTACTACTACCTTAGAAAATTTCGAAATTCACAAGTGCAATATCGGATTTACATCATTAAACTCATCGATAAACTGAACCGAACCGTTTTTAAATGCGGTTTTCGGTTCGAATCTGCATTTTTTGAAGAACACCGGTTTAGTTCTTGGTTCGGTTTAGGAGCAGAAAAAAGCGGTTCGGTGCGTTTTGGTTCGGTCCTTAATCAGATTCATATTGATTTTGAATTTATAAATATCTGACTTCTTAATGTATCCTATATATATTTTTTATCGGTTCAATCAGTTGAAGCTAGCTTTTGCAAGTGTATTCAAACTTCGACACAGACATGATTAACTTTGCCTTCTTGTTTTAAAGAGAATTTTAAACTCGTTTTAGATTTTGCTTAAAGAAATTTTCCTTATATTGCGAGCTCTGCCTCTCTGATGCTTAAAATAAATGAAGAAACGAAAAATATATGGTTTAGTAGGCTGTGGGTTATATAACAATTTTGATGGGTTAGTATGACGCGTTAAGGTCTATTCTAATTATTAAAAAATAATAAAAAAAATTATATGTTTACTACAACTCAAAGAAAAGTTTATACATCTACATTTGATTTCTTGCAAAACATTTCGTTGTTCGACTTAAAGTAAATTTATTTTGTTTTATTTGTTGGTGAATTTGTTTTTAGCTTTGTCATTTACCTAGGTCTAATCTACGATATTTGTTAAGTGAATTGTGAGTATGTCTTTTTCTGTAAGATTTTTTGCGTGAATGGTTTGAATGCGAATTCGTACCATTGGACAGCTGTTTGCTGGTGCCATTCTGTTGGAAGTCATGAAAAGAGACATGATTCTGTTTCACATTCTCCTTGGGCTCCTAGGGAAAACATACATAAATATATTAATAATGAAGGTACAATTTATATGAATGTACTCACCTTATTGTTGGCACCACGTTTGCTACGCTTATGATGTTTGCGATCATTAAACATGCGTCGGAAATTCATTTGCATTTTATAATTGACCTACAAAAAAAGGAAATACAAATAAATAGCGTATAAGTAAAATATAAGCTGGCATACATGAATATAAATATCAATGTATGTATGTTTGTTTCTTTGTAGCAGTGATTGTCACCCATGTACCCCGGGGGGGGCTGAACACTCTCAGCTACTTACACATATACGAGCCGAACGCTCGTCGAGGCTTATGCCAAGAGAGCAAACAATTTTTAGTCGCTGTCCAGCGTTCATTGAAGTAGGTCAGAGCACACCAATACATTTTAACTTTTTGGCCTCGCTCTTGCTGACAAACACTGCTTTATAGGCGCCTAAACCGTTGAACTAATCTTTATAAAAATTTTTTTAATCAGGAAAGAGTCATAAATATGCAATGTTCCAAATCGGAAAACCATGCCATTTCCTGAATATATTGATGCTACGATGTTTTCAATTGTTGTCTAAATTTCTGGAAGAGGTTAGGTTCTTGGGTTCGAACCCGTGAAAAATCATTGGGTTCGGTTCCTGAAACCACCGAATTCCAGGTTTGGTTAGAAACTCGGTTTACTTGGACTATATAACGAAGCTTCTTTCTTTTGAGTGCATTTTTGAAATAAATAAAAAGAATTCTGGGATTACACAGAAAAAAAAAGATCCATTTGGAATGGATATGGACATATCCTTTTTTGGATATTGAAATGCATATCCTTTTCAAATTTACACATCCTTTTGATATTTTTCAGCTCCATTTTCACATCCTTTGGATATTTTTCAGCTCCATTGGATGAAAAACTAAGATCAATTTAACATTATTTAATCTCAAATGGATGATAAAAATGGATATGGACATATCCAGTCCAAATGGATATGAAAAATATCCAATGGATCATCAAAAAATATCCTTTTTTTTTCTGTGTAGAAAATCCGTTCGTAGCAGGGCTGCAAACCTCCGAAATTTTGAAAGAGGTTCGGTTCGGAGGTTCGTACCAGTGATGAATCTTTGGGTTTGGTTCACGGACCGGTTCCTGGATCCTCTGAACCCCAGGTTTTGGTTCGAACCTCGGTTCACTTAAACAAAAAATAATATCAAGCTTGTTTTTACGATACGATTATATTATTATTTTAGGCGACCTTGCCTTGTATAAGTTAATTCAAGTCGCATTAAAATTTCAAGTACGAGTCGAACCTAATTGTACTTTGGTTTCATAAAATCTGGAATCAACCATCAACTGACATTTATTGGGATTGATTTTATCTATCGGATATCTTTTTTCGTCTGTGTAGGCATTATATCATTCTGGAACTGTTCATTTCTATTTAATATTTGATTAGAACAAACAGATTTTAGTGTTGCAAATGCTCGTACAACTAAGTTAGAAGAATATTTTTTAAAGACCTTTCCAAATCATTAAATTATTTTCGATGTATGTTCTCTGGGACAATTTTCGGAGGAATCTATAACATCATTGCTTTCTATTGATCTTATAAACTTCCCTTCTTTACAGTCAGTCGTACACTCATTTAAAGTTAAATTTTAAATAAACATATCAAGAATATCTTCCGGCTGAAAAATTACCTAATATTGTGAACCTAACCTTTTTTTTGAATAAGTGGTTCGGTTCGGGTTTAGGTTCGAGGGATCAAAAATGTAGAAGGTTCGGTTCATGGTCCGGTTCGGCCAATTCAAGAAACTCGAACCGAACCGGTTCTTAGGGGTTCGGTTCCGGACAGGTTTGCAGCCTTGGTTCGTAGTTGGTTTCAAGAATTATAAGTGTTCTCTACAAATTTTGGAGAAGTCTCTAACATCATTGACAGATTTATTATTTGATATTTTTCGTTCATTTCGTTTAAAAAATGAACCAAGGTGGTCCGGTTGGACTTCAGCATCGTGGGTCAAAAGTGTAAAAGGTTCGGATCATGGGCACTTCGAAACCACCGAAGAAGGGGTTCGGACCTGCTTGCAGAATTTTATGTGAATAGATAAATAGAGATATAAATGTTTTTCCAGATGAAAACTCGTTTCGAAATAGCTTGAACCGGTTCAAAGGTAATTCAGAGCCATAACTCAGAAATTAATAAACCTTCGAATTTTCAAATTGTCGCGTCGGGACGGGATTTCCGCAAGTCTCTAATAAAAATTTTCGTGAGCGAGACGGGATTGAAAGCAAAAATCGGGGTTGGGATCGGAACGGGAACGAAAAGCTCAAGATCAATTTAATCTTTGCGGTTAAGACTTTTAAAATACAATTTTTTCATACTTATAAAATTTCAGATCCAATGGTGTTGCTGCGTTGCGTATTACAAGGTCCGGTCGATCCCCAGCAAGCAATTTTTTTTCTAGAAAAGATCGTATTAATTTTTATCATATCGTTAACGCTACGAGTATTAGAAAAAAAATGAGCCATTAAATTTTTTCGTGTATTTTCCGTCCCGCGTCCATGTCTAGTTCAGAGCCATATCTCATAACTTTAAAGCTATGAACATGAAATTTAAACATTTTAATGTAATTGAACAGGTACAGCAGAGCTTTGGGGTCATATTTCTTATATTATGAATATTATATACTTGAAATTTGTTGTGAAGGTTGGTAATATAAATAAAATATTTTACTGGTGCCAGTACCGGTATTGAACCAGTTCAAATGTGGTTCAGAGCCAACTCACCTGTGTGGATAGGTCTCTGTCATCTACTGCGTGACGGCTATAACTAAGTCGACGGTGCTGAAAAATTGTATAACATGAAGGCAAATTAAATATCAAATCATAAAATGAAGCTTATGAGGTAGGACAAGTAGTATGTAAATATATATATAAAAAAGTATGTAAGTACAAGTACTAGCATAAACATTAATTGGTTAAGTGAAGAAAACGACTTTTCATAACATTTATACAGCTTATGAGTAGGATTAACTTGAAATTGTAGAAAGAAGTGCTTAGTAAATTGCTCATCCCCGGCTAACCGAAGTATTTTTAACTCTTTCCATTACAAAGAACAACAGGAAAAAATAATCGAATTCGGATTGTAGGCAGTCTTAGTATAAACTTTTTGTACAATGTTAATTAAGTGCAACGAGGGGTAGGTAGAGTTCCATTGCGCTTTCTTGGTACAAAAATCAAAATAAAATATTTCCGTTGTGCGTCTCGGCGTATAAAGCAATCAAAAACGATACTTAATCACTTGGCGACGATGATTTGATTAAAGAGAAATTGTGCAAAGTAAATTACATACACTTAAAAAAATTTTAAGACTTGTGTACTTGAATCAAATACATTGCCGTAATTGATTTGAAGTCGATTCCGATTAACTTTTAGAAAAAATATATATTAAAATATTCTTCAATGAAATCTTATAATTTCTAAAGTCAACCCCAATACATTTGTGAAACAAAACAATAGTACATAAAAAAGAACAAAATGTTCTTGGTTTATGTCCATAAAATTTTTCAGCTATTTTCAATTTATTCTTGAAACGAGGACTTGGAATTGAATGAAATAAGGCTGCAAAAGATTCAAAGGAGCATGCTCCTTCCTTTTTTATCTGTATTGGCATGATACATAAACTGTCAGTCCCATCTGTCTCTCCTCTTGGTTGCCCCAAAAAGTAGGCAATGAAAATGGGCCTCTTACTTTCTTCTTACATCTAGCCCCAAAAAGCAGGCAATCTATATTAAAGTTTATTATTCCCAAGCAAACGAATCCCTGAAAATAGGTAGGATTTTTTCTTAGTACACGGAATTCGTTATTATTATTTATGTATCCGTAGCAAAAAATTATAAATATTTAAAATACTGAGAGACAGTTTATTAGTTCATTTTAAAGACCAGTTCATTTGAACTATTTCAGAAAACTCAGCTCAAAACTACAACGGATGCACTATTTAATCAACTTGATATTTAAATTCTACCACAATTATAAAAGGGAAAGGTAGCAAACGTTAATACTTTAAAATCGTAATTTTTATTTTAGTAATAAAATATTTCAGAATTTAATATGATAAGATCAAAGAAATCTTCTTCTTTGTATTTTTCGTACTTTTTATTGAAATCATCTTCGAAAAGTACTCAAACCGTGGCATAATGTAAAATTAGAACAGGCAGATTTGAATTTCTTTGGGAACCTTCAAGTGGGTATCCAAAAGTGGATATTATTGCGTTTGTCTTTGGAAAAAGTATCACAAAGTGAAGTTAGAAATAAAATTTTAAACACAACATTTATTTTCTATATGCTAAATAGTGTTTGTATTTAAGTTCTAAGCCAAGTGGAAGCAAATAATTTGCAGTTAATATTTATATAAATTAATCTTGAATAACGTGTATGCAAACAAACAAATTTAAAAAAATGATAAAAATAATAATTGAAGAAATAATAAAAAAAAAACAATTTCACTTGGGTTAATATTAATTAATAAACACAATGTAGATAAAATAGTGTATATTGATAGTGTCAACCAAAACTTGTACAATAAACATTTACATTTATGCGTTTAGAAGCAATTTTATAAATTGAGAATATTCAGGAAATAGAATTGGTTCCCAAGAAAGGGTCATTATTTAGGCAGTTGGATAAAGTGAATTTTTTTGACTATTTTAAAGCATGTTATGTGAGCAACCTGTTCGCATGCTTTGTCTTTTCTTGATATTTACGTAAAGTACTATTCCGAGAAATTAAGAACAATTGTCCTAATCTGTTCTACGGTTTTGTTTTTAAAAAGATATATACCACCAATGATATATACACTCCTGATCATTCAAATTGACTTTGAGTTTCTCTTTTAAGAGCAGCACATAAGGCACAACTTTTACTGTTTCAATTTTGGCATATGCAATCATTTTTGCGATCACCAAAATAGACTCAGAGGTTGTAATTTTTGTTTTCTACTAGCTGTGCGAGTTAAAAGATCAATTTTGTTTTTAGCGCAATTTTAGATTATGAAAAAGCAAAATCCTTAAGAATCAAAATGTAGTTTTAATGGAGTGGTCTCCTTACTCTCTTGACCCCAATAAAATGGTGTAAACAGCAAATTCTAACAGTTTGGCAGACAATTCAGGGTTCGTAAAATAAAACACATTTTCTTTACACGCGAATTATTCGCACAAAGTAAAATATAGGATCTCTAAAAAAGATTATATTTAGACACATATTTTTCAAACGCGCCTGTAAAATATTTTGTGTAAAAAAATATTGTTTTCGCATTTTTTAATAAAGCTTAAATTAAATAACAAGCGTGTCAAATATTCTTGTTTTAGTTGCATGAAAAAAATGTGTTTCCTTATGGACAAAATATTTACTTCCTTTTAAAAAATTTTTTTTATACCCTTGCAGAGGGTATATTAAAATTTTCACGATGTTTGTAACGCAGGGAAGGAAGCATTTCCGACCCATAAACTATTTATTCTTGATCAGCATGACGAGCTGAGTCATTTCCGTGTCCGTCGTCCGTGTTGTTTCTATGCTATCTCCTCCCTCAGTTTTGAAGCTATCTTGACCAAACTTTGCAAAAAGTCTTTAAATACAAATACGCTGCACATTTGTCGGAACCGGCCGGTCGGATGACTATATCTGCTGACGTTGTCTCACTATCGAATTTTTTCCACGTGCGTCCAACGTGTTTACTCACATCTAAATTACAAAACGGTGCACTATGCTGTAACGTCGGTCAAAAACTAGTTCAGTGAGAAAAACTTTTGTTTTCCATCGTAGCGTCACAAATCGTGGTATATATCAGTTTTATATGCTTCCACACAATTCTGAAAAAATTTATCAAAATCGGATAACTATAGCATATAGCTGCCATATAAACGGTCGGTCCAAAAACTAGTTCTAGTGAAAAAACTTTTTTGTTTTCCGTCGTAGCGTACAAATCGTGGTATATATCAGTTTTATATGCTTCACACAATTCTGGAAAAATTTATAAAAACTGTGAAAACGTCAATTAGTGAAAACTTTTTTTCCATCGTGCGTCACAAACGTAGTATATATTATTTTATATCTTCCAACAATTGGAAAAATATTTAACAAAATCGGATGACTATAGCTATAGCTATATACGGTCGGTCCAAAAACTAGTTCTAGTGAGAAAAACTTTTTGTGTTCCATGTAGCGTCACAATCGTGGTATATATAGTTTATATCTAAAATTGGAAAAATTTATAACGGATGATTATACTATAGCTATAGAACGATCGGTCTAAAATAATTCTGTGAGAAAATTTTTTGTTATCAATGGTAGCGCCTTCCAAAAACTGCAAGGGTATTTAAAACATCGGCGTAACAAATGCCTTGTATTATTTTTTTTATTAATCTTATTTATCATGTCGTGAATATAATTTTTGTACATTTTACGAACACTTAGACAATTTGAAGGTGTCGAATGATTAACAGATGTTATCAAGAGTGCCAGGAGGAATATATCATTGAATCGTTTTAATACGATTCAATGCCTAACTGAATTTAGAAACTGATTTAGTATATTAAGCTTAAAACATTATAAAAACACAAATTAAGCTAAAGTTTGTGGAAGATTTGGTCATTTAAATTAATTTAATGTACTTGAGTCTATTTAATTGATCGATAAAAAAAAATCAATTTTTTTGTGGTTCTCGCAAATTACCTTTTAACTTGGAAGGCATATTAGTTTCTACTTACAAACCTCTTACTAATTTAGTAAAAAATTTACAAAAATGTATTTTTTACCTATTCAAAAACTAATTTCTTTCTTCAGATTAAATTGTATAAAGTATGAGTATTTTCTTGAAATATGTGTTGTTTTTTTTTTTTCAAATTCTCAAATTAAAAATTGCTTGTCATTAATTTGTTTTAGTTCATTAGTTTAGCAAGTAATATTTGTATATTATATAGTAGACACCAATTGGAAGTAACATTAAGATTTATGTACTAGAAAAAAGTGTTTTTTGCAATCACAATTATTGTGTAACATTTAACAAAAATATTAATATTAAAAAAATTAATCAAATGAACCAATTTATTCGTACCATTTGTATTGAAGCCTTAAAATCATTTTGGATATTTTTTTTTTTTTTTGAGATTCAAACGAAATTTTTAAGCAAGAAGTTGATGTTGAGTTTGATACAACGGGAAAGAAATTAAATAAATAATTAATTACAAATATATATATATTCATATATAGAATAATATAGTCAGCATAAGTATATAGAGCGAGAAGCGGAATTAAGGGGGGGTGTGTCTTCAAAACTAAATGCCCAAAAATACAAAAAAAAAAAAAAACGGAACACAATATATTGTGAAGGAATCTTCAAAAGAAGTGCTGACATAGAAAGAAATTTTGGGAGCATAGTTGTAATTAAATATTTTGGGCACTGTGTGCGTTTTTTTTTTGTTTAGGATATAGTCTATAGAAATCGGTTATTAATTAAAGCTTCCCACTTTCCCATTAAGCATCAGTACCTACCCTTCTATAAGGTTTCAGTTCTTCGGCTAACAAATGATGTATCTTGGCATCAGTCAGATCCTTTTTGGATGGATTATAGTCCAGTTCAGCCATGTCCAGGTTGCGCGAACATGTATTGTCTAGATTCGTAAGACTGGGACTGTGTTTATAGGAAAACGAAAACAAGTGGGGAATTAATAAAAGCACAAAATATACAAGAATATTTTAAAAGAAATTGAAGATCAATCTAAAAGGTGGCTAAACGAATTTCAGATAGAAAGTACAAGTAGAGGGTAGAGATTGGTGCACAAGTTTCATGCTACAACTGTATAAATAATACAAAATTTTCATGCTTTTCATACAATCCGTCAAAATTCGTTTACCAGGTGGTATATATGGTTGGCGGTGCCCACCTGCCACCAATATAGTTATTGGTATAATTCCGAAATAGTGCGCTCATCGATTCGGTGCCCGTCATCTGGCCAATGGTTGAGGGATTGCGACGCATTACTTCCATGGCATCGCGCATGGTTAACTTGGAGTAGGTCTCAATAATTTTGGGTTCGGCTCCCTAAGGGGAATTATAAATGAAAAATATATAGATTATATGATATAAGAGGCTTAACATTCAAAAACTCTTTGTTATTTTGGTATTAATTACACTGTGATAGTTTTTTTCAAAAAATAAAAAGGACAAGACCAAATTGAACGGTTTTCCCCTAATTCGGGCCTTAGGAATATAACTGCATCATTACTTTTTTTGAGTTATCACGATGGTTTCATACAACTTCTTTTTTAAAGTTTTTTAAAAGTTTTTGAAAACTCAAATGATATGATATTTTATTCTCGTTAAATCTTAATAAGTTGACTTAAATATACTCTAATTTAATACATTCACAACTTTTTCGATACATTGGAACGATCGGTTTACTATATTCATGCACCGGCGGATAAAATCGTAATTTGTATATGATTAAAATGGAAAAATAAATATGACTATATGCATAGAGCGGCCATATTAAAATGGTCACATGTTTCTAACGTGAGAAACCGCTGTCCGTCTGTTTCTATGCTATCTCCTCCTCATTTTAAAGCTATCTTGACCAAACTTTGTAAATATTCGTTTTAATATAAATACGCTGCACATTTCTCCGAAAAAATTTATCAAAATCGGATGACTATAGCATATAGCTGCCATAGAAACGGTCTGTCCAAAAACTAGTTCTAATGGAGAAAAACTTTTTTGTTTTCCATCGTAGCGTCACAAATCGTGGTATATATTATTTGTATATGCTTCCACACAATTCTGGAAAAATTTATCAAAATCGGATGACTATAGCATATAGCTGCCATATAAACGGTCGGTCCAAGAACTAGTTCTAGTGAGAAAAACTTTTTTGTTTTCCATCGTAGCATCACCAATCGTGGTATATATTAGTTTTATATGCTTCCACAGAATTCTGGAAAAATTTATTAAAATCGGATGACTATAGCATATAGCTGCCATATAAACGGTCGGTCCAAAAACTAGTTCTAGTGAGAAAACTTTTTTGTTTTCCATCGTAGCGTCACAAATCGTGGTATATATTATTTGTATATGCTTCCACACAATTCTGGAAAAATTTATCAAAATCGGATGACTATAGCATATAGCTGCCATATAAACGGTCGGTCCAAGAAACTAGTTCTAGTGAGAAAACTTTTTGTTTTTCATCGTAGCGTCACTAATCGTGGGATATATTAGTTTTATATGCTTCCACACAATTCTGGAAAAATTTATCAAAATCGGATGACTATAGCATATAGCTGCCATATAAACGGTCGGTCCAAAAACTAGTTCTAGTGAGAAAACTTTTTTGTTTTCCGTCGTAGCGTCACCAATCGTGGTATATATTAGTTTTATATGCTTCCACACAATTCTGGAAAAATTTATCAAAATCGGATGACAATAGCGTATAGCTGCCATAGGAACGATCGGTCTAAAAACTAATTCTAGTGAGAAAAACTTTTTGTTGTTATCAATGGTAGCGCCTTTCGAAGACTGCAGGGTATTTAAAAACGGCGTGATGAATTATCCTTTATTTTTTATATATTACTCTGTCACCCAAAGTACACAGTTAAAATTTCTAGATTTTTTTTTAAATGTATTTAACATATACAGTAAAAAGTATTTGCATATCCACGACAGCCATGGGAGAGTAAATATAATCTTGATCAGCTTGAACAGTTCGAGTTAATTTTTTTTTTTTTTTATTAATTAGAAAAAAAATATTATATCATATGTCAATAGCCAATTTTAGTGCACTTCTCTCTCTTCATAGCTGTAGCGGGCACGCTGTAGACAACCTTTGTCAGTTGATACGAAATGAGAACCCAATATTTAGTTTAGATGTCATTAAGTCGATGTTTTGTAATTGGCTTGAAAACAAATATGAAGTGGTCGTTTACTGCTAGGTTGATCAAGTATATGTTTACGATTTGGTCCTCAATGGCTCTTTCTGCTGCAATGACTTTAAAGCCTCGAAATAAATCTTTGAATAATTTCAAAAGCATAAATAACGTTACAGAACATTTCTCTTATATAATCAAAATAATTATTATGAACCGAGAATAAATATTTTAACATCATAAAATAATTGTTATATCCAGAGATAAAATAAAAATCACAAAAACAACGTTGCCATTTTTAAAAATTATGAAAAGAAAGTGAGAATTAATAACTTTTGATAAAACTTATAATTTCCAATGGACCCTAAAATGCTTTAAATGAAACAATATAATGAGATGGCCTGCGGTTAGAAAGGAAACACAGTTTAAAAATGATTATTTTACGGTTTGTCTGATTTTACTTAATATTTGGAAATTTTAAATAATTTGTTGTAAAAAAATTGTATTTAAAAGGTTGCAATTATTTTTTTTGGAACATAACTTTTGAAAACGCAATGATATCGAAAATCTGTAAATGTAGTAAATTAGAGGACATTTAAATATTTTTATTCAGATTTCACAAGAATCAGATATAATTTTTTTAGAATTTAGAAAAAATTTTAACTTGATGAAAAACTTGAAAAAAAATTTTTTATGAAGCCATCGTTATAACTCATAAAATTCTCAGGGCCCAAAATAGGGAAAACCCGTTAAAGTTGGTCATATTTTTTTTTTCGTCTTGTACAGTGTTATTATTATATCGCAAAGGAATGTTGAAAAGAAGGATTATACAATATTTTTGTGCTATTTTTTCAGATCGTTTGTACCTAAATGTTCCCTGTTTAAATACGGAATTCTTGATTTTTCTGAGGGAACTTATTCATTTCTTTGTTGTTCCCTTTTTATAAGTATCTGAAAACTTTTCTTCATTTGTTACTCTTTCTCAATTCATTTCCTTCTTTCGATGAAAACTCGGCCCTTTGCAATTAAACTTAAAAAAAAAAGAATTTCCAATCAGAATATAACAAAGATTTTTAGCATGAATTAACGGTTTGTTCGCAACCTAACCTAATCCAAGGTTTTATCTGAAATGTTTATATTAGCAGCATTTATTTAGCTTGACTTTAGAATATTCTTGATATATATTTGATCTTTTGTCTTACCCTTACCTTCAAATCCCTGATTATCAGTGGACGTATGAAACGATTGTCGAAGCGCTTGAATTTATCACGCACATTATAATTGCCAGTCTTGCCCACAATATCTTCAATGCCAGCCATCAAGTGATCCATAAACTGTTTTACAAAAAAAATATTAACTTAGAAACCGTTTTCTTTATTTATGTATAAGCTGCCTTCTTACCCTCTCATGGATACGCTCATTCATGGTTGGTTTGCGTTTATTGGCTCGCTTCACATTTAGGATCTTGACCAGCGGCTTAATGGTAATGCCTTGCAAAAACACAGTAAAATAGATCACAGCTATGGTGGTGGTCACAAACATGTTCTTCTGCTTGACCACATTCTCATCGACCAACAGAACCAGGGCGAAAGCAACGGCGCCTCGCAAACCACCGTAGGACATCACAAACTGATCCACACGCGATAATTTATGCAAACGAAACCGATTGGCCAGAGCCGTTAGCAGGATAACGCCTAGAACAGAATGTCTTACAAATGCATCTCTTGATATTAGGTAGCACACCCACCGATCACACGAAACACCGAGCAGAAAGCTATTGTCAGCACCACAAACCATGTATTCCATACATGCATATTGTTGACAGTGGCCACGCCTAGGAACATAAAGATAATGGTTTCCGACGAACTGGATAACATTTTCAGTGCATATTTAACGGTTGTATGCGACTTCTGTGATATATTTGACTCCACATAGTTCTTCATGGTGATACCACAGAAGGTGATGCTACGGGAGGGAAATGATTTTTAATATTTTAATGCAACATTATTTTTATTTTTGGGGTTAACTCACGCCAATATGCCGCTCATATGAAAGATTTCCGCATTTAGATAGGCCAGATAGGCCATAACAAATATGAAAATCGGTTCTATCACCCGTACATGATCGGTATAGCGAGTTACCAGACCAGTTAGGAAGCCCCAAATGATACCTGTGCCAGCAGAAAGCAAGATTATTTAAAATTATTTTTATACCCTTGCAGAGGGTATATTAAAATTGTCACGATGTTTGTAACGCATAGAAGGAAGCATCTCCGACCCCATAAACTATATATATTCTTGATCAGCATGACGAGCTGAGTCTATATAGCCATGTCCGTCTGTCCGTCTGTCCGTCCGTCTGTTTCTATGCTATCTCCTCCCTCAGTTTTAAAGCTATCTTGACCAAACTTTGCAAAAAGTCTTTAAATACACATAGGCTGCAAATTTGTCGGAATCGGCCGGATCGGATGACTATATCATATAGCTGCCATAGGAACGATCGGTCTATAAACTAGTTCTAGTGAGAAAACTTTTTGTTTTCTATTGATCGTCACCAAACTTGGTTATATTAGTTTTATCCCTTCCATTCTGGAAAAATTTATCAAAATCGGATGACTATGCTATAGCTGCCATATAAACGGTCAGTAAAAAAACTAGTTCTAGTGAGAAAAACTTTTTGTTTTCTATCGTAGCGTCACCAATCTTGGTTTATTGTTTTATATGCTTTTACACAATTCCAAAAAAATTTATTAAAATCGGATGACTATAGCTATAGCTACCATATAAACGGTCAGTCAAAAAACTAGTTCTATTGAGAAAACTTTTTTGTTTTCCATCGAAGCGTCACCAATCTTGGTATATATTAGTTTTATACCCCTTCACACAATTCTGGAAAAATGTATCAAAATCGGATGACTATAGCATATAGCTGCCATATAAACGGTCTGTCAAAAAACTCGTTCTAGTGAGAAAAACTTTTTGTTTTCCATCGAAGCGTCACCATTCTTGGTATATATTAGTTTTATACCCCTTCACACAATTCTGGAAAAATTTATCAAAATCGGATGACTATAGCATATAGCTGCCATATAAACGGTCGGTCAAAAAACTAGTTGTAGTGAGAAAAACTTTTTTGTTATCAATGGTAGCGACTTTCAAAAACTGCAAGGGTATTTAAAACATCGGCGTAGCCGATGTTAGCCTTCTATTTTTTACAAATGGTTTTGGTATAATCTTACCGATGGCTGTGCCACCCAGAGCCACCACAAAAAAGGAACCAACACCGCTTATTATATCCTGTGCTATAATATTGGGCAAACCAATTTCATTATAAACTTCCATCATATGATACATGACAACCTGTAAGGGCGAGTGGGGAGACACAGACAGTTGATTTTATTGCCACTCATCCATCAATTGCTTAACTTACCGTAACTGCATCGTTCAGCAAGGACTCGCCAAAGACAACAATGTACAGTATCTCATTGACATGTATCTCCTCGAACACAGCCAGCACAGCTACCGGATCTACGGCGGATATCAGCGAGGCAAACAGAAAGATGTCCATCAGTTCTGGGGTGGCACTCTCATCGCCATAGATACCACACAGACCGCAGGCATACAGTGAGCCGCCTGTAAGTAAAGGAATTAATTAACTTTGCCTTAGACAACGTGATGAAGTTTTGATTGATTTATGTTGTTTGGAAGTAGCCTGTGCTTTGTAGGACACTTGAGTTTCTCAAGGCTTGATCCTAAAACGAACGGACAAAGCAAAAGTTTTGCTAATAGTTTGCAAAAGGTAAGGTATACGCCCTCCAAGCGCTCGTTTCTGATTTCGTTGACAAATATTTGCCGATTTTTTTGTGAATAACAAACCAAACCAAAACCGCAGGAAATTTATGTTTGCTTCCCGGACCCAAACCTCAACCGGATTTCAAAAAAGCTAAAAACGAATGAAAATTTTTGTTTTCCTCTATATTTATGATATGTACATGTGTCTTAAATTATCTTTATTAACGTATTTTGACAACATTTTTCCCTTATAAAACTAGGATTAAATTTGCCAGAACTTTGGATGATTTAAGGTCAAAAACAGGGTTCGTAAAATTCACAAAAATTATTTTCACGCCATAATAAATAACATGAATGTAAAAAATAATTATTTTCAGTCATAACAAGTAAGAAAGTCGGTCAAGCCCGATTTTACCTGTTTGTTATATAAAAAGTTGAAATAAACTAAAACTTTAAAGTGGGGGGTTACACAAACTGCGCAAGTGTTGCCAAGCGTACTTATTTGATTTGCTCTTATCGAATATCGTTCATCTGATCTGGAAACGGTGTATGGTGGATCGATAAGTAGTGACGATTAAAATATATGCCTAAAAGGTTCAAACAATCTGTCTTTAAGATTGTGGAAGATATTCGATTTTTTTCAAATTGTGGGGGTGGCAACTCTATTATCGTTCATCTGATCGGAAAACGATGTATGGGAGCTCGATAAGTAATGATGAGTAGAATATATGCCTAGAAGGTTCGAAACACCTAACTCCAAAATTGCGGGATATTTGAGGTGTTTTTTTCAAATTGCGGGGTGGCAGCTCTACTATCGTTCATCTGATCGGAAAACGATGTATGGGGGCTCGATAGGTAATGATGAGTAGAATAAATGTCTAGAAGGTTCAAACAACCTAACTCCAAAATATCGGGATATTTGAGGTGTTTTCAAATTGCGGGGGATGGCAACTCTACTATCGTTCATCTGATCGGAAAACGATGTATAGGAGCTCGATGAGTAATGATGAGTAGAATATATGCCTAGAAGGTTCGAACAACCCTAACTCCAAAATTGCGGGATATTTGAGGTGTTTTTTCAAATTGCGGGGGGGGGCAACTCTACTATCGTTCATCTGATCGGAAAACGATGTATGGGAGCTCGATAAGTAATGATGAGTAGAATATATGCCTAGAAGGTTCCGGGGGAAACAACTAACTCTAAAATTGGGGAATATTTGAGGTGTTTTTCAAATTGCGGGGGTGGCAACTCTACTATCGTTCATCTGATCGGAAAACAAGGGGCTCGATAAGTAATATGAGTAGAATATATGCCTAGAAGGTTCGAACAACCTAACTCCAAAATTGCGTGATATTTGAGGTGCTTTTTCAAATTGCGGGGGTGGCAACTCTACTTAATCGTTCATCTGATCTGGAAAACAATGTATGGGGGCTCGATAAGTAATGATGAGTAGAATAAATGTCTAGAAGGTTCGATCAACCTAACTCCAAAATTGAGGGATACTTGAGGTGTTTTTCAAATGGGGGGAGGGTGGCAACTCTACTATCGTTCATCTGATCGGAAAACGATGTATGGGGGCTCGATAGGTGATGATGGTAGAATATATGTCTAGAAGGTTCCAACAACCCAACTCCAAAATTGTAGAAGATATACGGTTTTTTTCGATTTTGCGGGGAGGCAGGGGGCGTGGCAAAAAAAAAACTAAACTTGATCTGCCTGCAAGCATAAAATATATGTTCCGTACACCTCAAATCTCTATCTCTTACCATCTCTGAGATCTCAGCGTTCATACGGACAGACGGACAGACGGACATGTCTATATCGACTCGGCTGTTAATGCTGATCAAGAATATATATACTTTATAGTGTCGGAGATGCTTCCTTCTGGCTGTTACACACATTTGCACAAACCCAATATACTCTTTGTACCTTCGGTACAGAGTATAAAAATAAAAAATTTTACATATGGAAAAAATTATTTTTTTTTATGTAACTAACACAGCATTTTTGACACGATTGTTATTTACAGGCATGTCAATTATTTGGGCTGCCTTCTTTACACCTGTAAGGAACAGTCGGGTCAAAAATGCTCGTGTTAGTAACATGAAAAAAAATTAAGTTTTTTCATATGTACAATTTTTTATTTTCATGTCTGAAAATAATTATCTTTTGCAGCTTGTATGTTTTACTTTGTGTTAATATCTTGCGTGTAAAGAAAAATGCGTGTTATTTTACGAACCCTGGTCAGAAATGGGGTTTAGTTATTTTCTGATGTAATCCTTAGAACAAGAAATTAGATATTTATTAAGTCTGGAAACCCCTGAAATTATAAAGAAGGTGCGGTCCAAAGGTTCGAACACGTCGTTATGGTTCGGACAATTTTTTAGGTGAATTTGAGATATATTTTGATGGAAGATAAACTTATTCTACTTTAATAAGCGAGGATTTATTGTACGATATTGTTTTTGCTACTACATTTCTTAAAAACAAAATATTTCAAATCTTAATATTATTTGCGAAACTTGACAATATGCGATACCGACGCAGTACTTTTAAATGTATTTTTTGAAGAAATATATTTAAATTCTTAAAAATTATGATATAAAGAAATTGTTTGAACCGAACCTTAAATCAAATGGTGGAGGTCCGGTTCGGCTAGGTTTGGAAGGACTTTCATGCCTTAAAATGATTAAAAAAGGAACATTTACCAACTATAGGCTCAAATTGCCAAAAATCCTGACGTGATGGATCATTTTGGTAAATAGACGCAAGTTAAGCACCCGAAAAATATCTAGAATCCCAACATTCCTTCTATAAACTGTACCATGTTGCCTATTGTAATATTTTATAAATACTTAAAACTTTGTCGCTGTCTTTCTTCTGGATGTGTTGCATGAATTAAATTAACTTTGATTTAAAAAAATGAAGTCTCTAGCATGCTTAGTTTGGAAACAGTGGTCAATATAAAACAGACATAAGGGGTGTCCTATTCTAGTAGCCCGGATCCTGGGGCCATTTTTTGCTTATTGGATTTTGAACAGACTTTTTCATCTTTATTTTGTCTGATCCAAGAAGAAAAACAAACAATTACTCGAAGACAGAATCTTTTAGATTTAAACTAAATAATACGATTAAGGAATTCGGTATATTATTTTGTGCATAAAACAATTTAACTGGTTTTCTTTTCTTCTAAATGGGCTGAACCAAGGTAATCGAACCTAAAATTTTTTAACATTAACCTATGGAAAATTTTGGTTCAAACCGGAGATCCGCAAAAAGAAGTTATTACCATTGCCTGTGCATTTCTTTAGGTATGAATCTAATTCAAGTGTAAATTAAGCATTGCAATTGTCATTTTTGCACGCTGTTAAATTTAATTGAATAAAATAATTAAAACAAAATCCCGCCTCTCCATTCAAATGCACAATGATACTCTGAAAGGTTGTTTTCCCCATAAATTTGCGGCACGCGAGCGCACACTATATCTAAGTACATATACAAATAACTAGAGTAGAGGGGGGCAGGGTTAGTGATTTGTTGATGACCACGTAAGTCGTGATTTACGCAAAATGTTACAAAAAAGCATTTGCTGTTCTATAAACCACATATACATGGTAAGAACAATAGCTACGCGTCAGATGAATGACCGGCTGTCAACTCGAAACGCGGGGGCGGAAGGCACGCTCGAGTGACGTCTTACAACACCCACAGCATATTGCAATTACTTACGCTATACAAATTGGATTAGCTGTCGTATATTTCTCAAAATAAATATAATAATAAGAAGAGGCTAAAATGTATGAACACTTAAGATTTTTTATGGGTTTGTCTTGACATTTCTGTGGCTGAGAATACATTTTAGGTGCTACAGGAGTCTACAATTCCCCGGTATTCTGTTAATTACAGTTATACCCGTATTACCCGTATTAGTTAATACGGATACTATTACTTATATTTGGCGCCTGGGGTTGCGCTTAATGCTGTGGGTTTCGCTTCATAAACTGTTCCTTTTATTGAGCAAACATTTTATATATTTAACTGAGAGAAAAATTTCTAAATTTCGTAATTGAATCAAGAATTTTAGGTGTCACAAGTTCAATGATCCTAAAAATTCTTGATTTAATATTGAAATTCTTGATTCAACAGTGTTTTTTAATGACGAAATTGTATTTTTCGCAAGGCTGAAAACCTCCAAAATTTTGGAGTAAGTTCGGTTCGGAGGTTCGAACCCGTCAGTAATCTTTGGGTTCGGTTCGCGGACCGGTTCCTGGATCCTCAGAACCCCAGGTTTTGGTTCGGACCTGGGTTCACTTGAACAGAAAAGGATAGTTTGTTTTTTTGATTTATTTATACTTTTCAATTGGTTTATGGAATATTAAATTGATATAAACATTTAGCCGGCATTAGTCAATTAGTTAGATAAAACTGTTGTGGTCCCGACCTTCAAATTAAATTTTTAAGTACGAGTCGAACTTGATTGTACTTAAAACAGTAAGAATGATTATGTATTCTTTTATCAATCCGAAAAGTATCATTTCAAGTACGGATCCTACCTGAAAATCAAATAGTCTTGCATTATTATATTATATAAAAACGAAAAGTAACTGAAAGTTCATAATCATTTCTCTCTCTCTCTCTCCTTACATTTAATATAAAACTAAAATCAATCCCGTGTGTTGAAAAAAGCCTATTTCGAGTTAAGATCGAAAACGGGATGAAGATCAGAATTTCCGAGTTGGAAAATACGCTCACAAATTAATCCTCTCGTACTTGAAATCGAGTGGGATTGATTTTAGTCCAAAGATCTCGGGTTTTTTTTTTGTGTATGCACTATATCTTCCTGGAGTAGTTCATCTATACGCGACTTTTAGCACACTATTTTTTTAAGGTCTTTGTTTTTAGATCTTTTCCAAAAATTAAAGAAAATTTCAATGAATGCTTTTTTGGACAATTTTCGAAGGAATCTATACATTATTGACATTATTTCCTTCTTTACAATCAGACATAGATTTAATTTTGAATAATCTCATTAAGAATTTCTTTCGTTTGTAAAATTACTTATTATTGTGAACCAAACCTTATTTTTGAAAAAAGTGGTCCGGTTCGTGTTCAGGTTCGAGGTGTTTAAAATGTAAAAGGTTCGGTTCATAGTCCGGTTCGGGGAACCCAGAAAACCCGAACCGAACCGGTTTTAAGGGGTTCGGTTCCGGACCGGTTTGCAGCCCTGATTTTTCGAGACCGGTTTCAATCGCAATTTGAAATATCACTTCATTTACTTTTAAAGTTTATTTTTTTTGAATTCTTTAAATAAGTTTTTATTGACCTTCTGTTGCTGTCAAAATATACTCAAATCAAAATATAATTAAATTTCTGTTCTTTCACTTACCGATTGTGGCCACATTGAAAATTGTGCCCACCACAGCCATTAGCAGTATTGTACCCAAATTATCAAAGAACAAACGATTGGGCATAAAGTAGCCCGCATCCAATATGATGGGCGGCAACATGTAGAAGAAGAATGTATTTGGTGTAAGCGGAGAAACGGCGACATCGGTGCAAAAATAAAGCACCACTCCAATTACCACACCCACCACAATCAAGAGGCAGGATTCCGGAAATATCAAATGCAGTTTGGGCGTCATGTGGAAACCTAGGAAAAAAATTGAAACAAATTAAATATTGCAACGCATTTTAATTTTCACTCTGAATTTTCCACTAATTACTCGTGCCAAACGAAATTTGTTTGTTTTGTGTGCGGCAATAAAGATAAAATAAACATTTCCATTTCTACAATGGCACATTTACATGCAAATATGTCTAGGCTTTTAGGGGGTTTCCTTTTTTGGCCTTGGGGGGTCAATGGCAAAGGCAAAGCACTTTATGTTACGCATCATGGACAAACAGTAGGCAAAAATATAACGAAATTACAAAACATTCTTTTCCACATATAAAAATCATGAATGCGCAATAGTGTTTCCACATATAAAAATCATGAATGCGCAATAGTGTGAGTGCACTGGAAAATAAAAATCAAGATACTCAACAGCAAAAGCTCCTGGAACTAGCCTAAACTATACCTGACGGGCTTAATTTAACTTAAATTATTCAAGTACGGAACGAAATGTGATGAGAAGTTACATTTTTAAAAATTAGAAATATTTTACATGTCTGTAAAATATTTTTTTGGGAAAATTTTTTCGATTTTTTTTACAGATGCCAGCTTAAATAGTTTACAAGAGAGAGTAGGAGAACATTATTTAAGCTATAAATTGTTGTGCGGTTTCGTAAACTAGTTAAAATGAACCAGTCTTCAAAATGAACTAATAAACTAGGTTTTAGTTTTTGAACTATAGTTCATTTTTAGAACTATTTACTTTTTGAGCTAGGCAAGTGATCGAAATTTTGGGTCGATCCCAAAAACGACCTATGGGAATTGCGTCGTTTTAGGTCGAAAGCGATTTGTTAATCAAACTATAGTATAATTTGTTGAGTTAATTTTATCAAAGTTAAAAAACTGATCAAAAAATTAACTAATGAACAAGGATTTCCAACTCTAATGTAGTTAGATATTTTTCCGGATAAAATCCGGTTCCAAATTAGATTGAACCAGCTTAAACCAGTTTATCTTAGAAAAATTGTATATGAACTTAAAATTTGGTTCGTTGGTTGTTCATATGTAGTCAGATTTTTTCTGTTCAAGACTGGTTCTAGATTTAACTGGTTCAGAAGTGGTTGAGAGCCATATTTTAGAAATAATTTTTGAACTTAAAATTTGGTTTTAATGTTAGTAAAACGGAGTTAGATACTTTCCAGATCAAAACTGGTTCCGAACCAATATGTGGAAAGCAATTGCTTGCCAGTTCAACCGTGATTATAAAGAATCTCATAATTATACCCTTGCAGAGGGTATATTAAAATTGTCACGATGTTTGTAACGCATAGAAGGAAGCATCTCCGACCCCATAAACTATATATATTCTTGATCAGCATGACGAGCTGAGTCTATATAGCCATGTCCGTCTGTCCGTCTGTCCGTCCGTCCGTCTGTCCGTCTGTTTCTATGCTATCTCCTCCCTCAGTTTTAAAGCTATCTTGACCAAACTATGCAAAAAGTCTTTAAATACACATAGGTTGCACATTTGTCGGAATTGGCCGGATCGGATGACTATATCATATAGCTGCCATAGGAACGATCGGTCCAAAAACAAGTTCTAGTGAGAAAAACTTTTTTGCTTTCCATCGTAGCGTCACCAATCGTCGTATATATTAGTTTTATATGCTTCCACACAATTGTGGAAAAATTTATTAAAATCGGATGACTATAGCATATAGCTGCCATATAAACGGTCGGTTCAAAAACTAGTTTTAGTGAGAAAAACTTTTTTGTTTTCCATCGTAGCGTCACCAATCGTGGTATACATGAGTTTTATATGCGTCCACACAATTCTGGAAAAATTGATCAAAATCGGATGACTATAGCATATAGCTGCCATATAAACGGTCGGTCCAAAAACCAATTGTTGTGAGATAAACTTTTTTGTTTTCCATCGTAGCGTCACCAATCGTGGTATATATTAGTTTTATATGCTTTTACACAATTCTGGAAAAATTTATCAAAATCGGATGACTATAGCATATAGCTGCCATATAAACGGTCTGTCCAAAAAACGTGTTCTAGTGAGAAAAACTTTTTTGTTTTCCATCGTAGCGTCACTAATCGTGGTACATATTATTTTTATATGCTTCCACACAATTCTGGAAAAATTTATCAAAATCGGATGACTATAGCATATAGCTGCCATATAAACGGTCGGTCAAAAACTAGTTCTAGTGGGAAAAACTTTTTGTTTTCCATCGTAGCGTCACCAATCGTGGTATATATTAGTTTCATATACTTCCACACAATTCTGGAAAAATTTATCGAAATCGGATGACTGTAGCATATAGCTGCCATAGGAACGATCGGTCTAAAAACTAATTCTTATGAGAAAAACTTTTTTGTTATCAATGGTAGCGCCTTTCAAAAACTGCAAGGGTATTTAAAACATCGGCGTAGCCGATGTTAACCTTCTATTTTTTTTTTTTGAAAAAATTTTCTGAAATTACAATATCAACACGAGAGATGTTGGGTATATATATTCTCTTTCTAGACATATAATATTAATATGCTTCTTCCTCCAATTTGCTTTACACAAAAAAAAAAAACGTTGGTAAATCCGACATTTTCATTGGTAAATCCCGCCAATTTCCCATTTTGTTTTTCGCCCAACAATTTTTCATTTCAAAAATAAATGGTTTACACTTTTGATTTTCAAAATTGTTTCCATTTTGATTTTAAAGTTTTTTACTTTTGAAATAAAAAAAAAAAAAAAAATTTGTGAAACAGTTTTCTCTAGTGGTTTGTGTGTTTTGCACACACACACACAACACCAACCCCTTTTACAAACAAAGTCGGTCTTCCTCGATGATGAACTTAATTCGTTTGGTCCTAAAAATTTTTATTTCTTATAATATAAATAAATCTTTACCTTGTCTGGGACTTGAACACACGACCTCTGGGACACACACACTGAAAGACAAACGCCTGCACCTCAACGCATTCGGCTACTGCACGCTCGCGAAGGAATTGAGCGTAGAGCACATGTTAAGCTGGTGGTGGTAGCCGACCAGGGTTTTTTGTTTCTGTTCTATTTTTAGCATATCGACTCGACAAAAAAATCGCACATAATTGATCAAAATTGCGAACATTTTGATTCTATATGAAAATCAAAAGTGAACTTGTTATTTGAAGGCAAAAAGTGTCTGCTCTTTAAAATCAAACAATTACGCAGTTGTTTGAAATGTCGTTTTAAAGGTGTAAATGGAAAAAAACAAAAGAAAAATGATTAATTACAATACTTTTAGCCAAAGTTGAAAAAATGTGATTTTTACAATTTTTTTTTTTTTGTGTGTACTTATTCAATTGGCCGCCCACTTGAAAACTGAAAAAAATATATGAAAATGCCTGCCGGCCTAAAGCCAAAGCTAGTTGTCCTTGCTGCAAATGGATTTTCAGTGCGAAAGCCAAGGCCAGGGGCGGGCCTGAGATAACAGTTGAGGTGGTGGTAGGCGAAGCCAATATTGACTTTAATGAAGCCACCCAGAACACGAAAATCGAATTCACTTTTTAATGATTTACGCAATCTTCCCAATTGTGCCTTTTAACAGCGCAGGTTCAAGGCCCCGCCTGCTTGTTGCACACATTTCGGCTTATGCCATGTCGTCCTTCAGGCAGGACTTGCCTGCACACACACACACGCGCGCCTTGACGTAAATCTGCATGACGATGTTGTCGCAATTATATAAAACATATTGATTTTGCTTAGCAACGGGAAAACACACCCACGCCGAGTTGGTAAGAATCCAATGGAAAAAAACTCACCAATTTTGGCTATGCTAGCCGAGAGTATCCAAATGCCAATGATGAAGGGTGTCTTGACGCGTGCAAAATCCACCTGAGAAAGCGGATAACGTTCCGTCTCATGATGACCATCGCTGGCATCGCGCACCTCAAGGCTCTTCAGCTCCTCGGCCTGCGGTAAAGGTTTCGCTGTGGTGACCTCCGGCAACTGTAAGACAGATTAGACATTTTAACAAAATTTAAATTGAAGCCCACATTTGGAGTCACGCTAGCTCGATAGCAAAATAACTATAATTCTTATTTATCACGCATACGACCCACAACTAACAAAAACAAGTGACGACAAATCGTTTAGTGAATGAATGCAATATTATATATGTATGTATGATATGATATACTACAATTTCACTTCGCTCCAATGTTGATCTAGGTCAGTGAGTTGATTTGAAAGATTCAGTGATTCAGTTAGCATACCAGTTTCAGTTTAATCCACTCTCCACTGGAGTGTGCGTTCGAGTCTAATAAAATTATTAACAACCTAAATTGACATGCGAATAATGTTAATTAAATTTATTTTGCCACAGTGAATCAAATTGATGACACTAGCGATTTTTTTTAATTAAAGCCATAAGGAAATTGAATAGAAACCAAATATTTTATATCAAACTTCTTGTGCCAATTCGATTTTAGCTTGCCATCATTTTGAGTAGTAAACAAATACATTTTGTTTTCAATATTTAGACACGAGTTTCTGTTAATGAGGGAGTAGAGAATTAGGGTAAGAATGTGGCCGACATGGTACTTGAAAATAATTTTACATTCTAGAATAACACTCAGGTATCTCACATTTTTTCCACCATGTGTTAGTTTATATGGCTAGGAGGCAGAAATGCAGCGTTCCGCTTCCTAGTAAAGAAGATTGCTTGGATTTTATTGGGGTTTACGTCGATCTTCTATTTATTTAAATACTCTTGGTAATTTAACAAAACAATTTACGTGCAAGGAAAATTGGTCTTAAATTCCGAATTCATAAAAAATAGATAAAAGTTATCATGACCTTGTGCAAAAGAATGTAACATACAGAAGGAAAAATTGCGACAATATAAAGTATATATAGTATATATTCTTGATAAGCATCAACAGTCGAGTCTTTCGGTCCGTCTGCACGAACACGTCGATTTAGAGTCACATGCTTTGGCACGTAAGAAGGTGTATACCATACGCAGATCGAGTTTGTTTTAGATTTAAAAAATTTCCCATCCCCCACACAAAATGCAAAAAACCGTCAGAGCCACAATTTTAAAGTTAGAATCGTGTGCCTAATATCTATCTAATCTGAAACGCCCAATAAGATCGGTTGAAAAAACACGAAATAATTGTTTAAAAAAAACATTAAAATCATTTTAATATATAACACTAGTTTACAGCGAAAAAGACCCATTGAAGCCATTATTTTTTAATGATGTATTTTGGAATGCTGAACTCAAAAATGAATTTCAAAAAATTTTGTATGGATACGTTTTTGAGTTAGAATTTTTGTTTAGTTTTTCGATAGGTACCCATACCTTTTAAGCCATATCTCGAGTTACAAACTTTAGATGAAGTCAAGCAAGGGATTAATCAAAAGGTTATGCAATTCCCAATAATCTAGTAAACGAACATTTTCCAATCGGTTTAGTAGTTTAAAAGTAAGAACCAAAAATATTTCGAAAAAATTATTTTTTTCTCAAAAACGTGAAAAATTTGATTTTCTAAAATCTGTAAATGGTTGAAAATAAAAATCAAAAAATTGTTTTTTCTTTTATTCTTACAAATTGCCCTACGAAGAAAATAAGGCGTTGATGACGAAAATCGGTGGATAAATAGCGAAGTTGTAAGCAATTGTGTGGAAAAACTAGGGGTCAAATTTGACTATTTTACGTGTTCATTAAAATTTTTTTTTTTTATACACTTGAAAAGTGTATATTAATTTTGCCCAGAAGTTTGTAACGCATAGAAATATTCATTTCCGACCCCATAAACTATATATATTCTTGATCAGGACGACCTGCTGAGTTCATTTCCGCTTGTCCGTCCGTCCGTCTGTCTGTCCGTCCGTCTGTCTGTCTGTCCGTCTGTCTGTCTGTCTGTCTGTCTGTTTCTACGCGAACTAGTCTCTCAGTTTTAAAGCTATCGAGCTGAAATTTTGCACAGAGTCTTCTTTTTACTGCACGCAACTAATATGTCGGAACCGGCCAGATCGGATGACTATATCTTATAGCTGCCATAGGAACGATCGGTCAAAAAATAAGTCTTAGTGAGAAAAACTTTTTTATTTTCCATTGTAGCGTCACCAATATTGGTATATATTAGTTTTATATGATTTTACATATGTGTGGAAAAATTTATCAAAATCGGTTGAATATAGCATATAGCTGCCATATAAACTGTTAGTCGAAAAACTAGTTCTATTGGGAAAAACTTTTTTATTTTCCATCGTAGCGTCACCAATCTTGGTATAGCTTAGTTTTATATACGTCAACACAATTCTGGAAGATTTTATCAAAATCGGATGACTATAGCATATAGCTGCCATAGGACCGATCGGTCGAAAAATGTGTTTTACTAAGAAAAGTTTTTTTTTATGGTATCAAATTTTTATTATCAATGTTTTAGAAATTTTAAATATCTGATATCTATATCCTATATATATTTTACCGGTTAAATCAGTTTGAGTAAAGTTTTTCAAGTGTATTAAAACTTTGGCACAGTCGAAGTTAGCTTTGCCTTCTCGTTAACTTTGCTTTTTGCTCAATGTAATAGTTTCAGTAGAAGCCAAATCACAGAAAAAAATTAAGAGCAGGGCCAAAAAACGAAGAAAAAAAAATATATTTTTTAATAAATACATAAAACAATGAAATTTGACTGTTTGTACTTGTACTCAATTGCTCACAGCTCCTTTATTTATCCACAGATATTCTTTACCAATGCCTTATTTTCTTCGTAGAAGTGCTATTCGTAAGAACAAAAGAAAAAACCATTTATTTTTATCAGTTTCAACCTTTTACAGATTTTAGGAAAACCAAATTTGCACGTTTTTGAGAAAAAAATCGATTTTTTCGAAATATTTTTGCTTGTAGCATTTTAACTACTAAACCGATTGGAAAAAGATCTTCAACTAGATTATTAAAAATTGCATACCCTTTAGATTAATACCTTGTTGACGACATCTAAAGTTTCTATCTCGAGATATGTCATAAAATGTAAGGGTACCTACCGAAAAAACTGAAAAAAATTCTAACTCAAAAACGTATCCATACAAAAAATTTTGGAATTTAATTTTTGAGCTCAGCATTTCAAAGTACATCATTAAAAAATAACAGTCATAATGGGTCTTTATTATTATTTTTTTTTGTAAACTAGTGTAATTATTCCTCGAGAACGGCGCGTATTGATTGAATTCTCAGTTACTGGGCATCCACGTAAGAAAAAATAGGATCCTGGCAATTCTAGAATCAAGAAGAACACGTAACAATATCTTTACAAACGCTAAATAGTGCAGTAAAAAATACATATCTACAGAATTTTGGAAACTTTGAAAATTCAATCTGCACCTTCCAAAGAAAAATGAGACGAGAATTTCAGGAGATGGACAACATCAGATGTGAAAATGCTGGTCCGACAGCTTGCTGTCCTTTAAGACGCGTGTATCTAGATAAATTGTACAACGCTAGAACGATGCAAGGCTTTTTGAAAATATAGTTAAATTTCCTTTCTTTCTATCTTTACATCATCGGCTCAGTATTTTTAAACAGACGCGGGTTTGGTTCGCAGATCGGTTTCATTTCATTTGATACATATTGAATAAAATTATCTCTCAAAATATACCTATAACAATAACTAATATTAATTCTAATCTTGCCTTCGTCCAAATAAGGAGTACATTTTTTTATGAGCACAACTTAGCGGTTCGGTATGGTTTGGTTCGGTTCGGTTTCGGTAAAGAACCGCTTTGCATTTCTAGTATAAGATCATACACTATTAAGCAAGCCTGCAACCGAACCCCTAATAACCGGTTCGGTTCGGGTTTCTTGAACTGGCCGAACCGGACCATGAACCGAACCTTCTACATTTTTGATCCCTCGAACCAGAACCTGAACCACTTATTTAAAAAAAAGGTTCGGTTCACAATATTTAGTAATTTTTCAGAAGGAAGAAATTCTTGATATGATTATTCAAAATATAACTTTAAATGACTCTACGACTAACTGTAAAGAAGGGAAGTTTATAAGAACAATAGAAAGCAAGAACCGATGTCAACTATAAAATCTATCAATGATGTTATAGATTCCTTTAAAAATTGACCAAGAGAACATACATCGAAAATGAGTTAATATTTTGGAAAGATCTTAAAAAAATATTGTACTAACTTAGTTGTACGAACATTTTTAACACTAAAGTTCCTTCCAATATAATATCTAGTAGAAATGATCAGTTCCAAAAAGATATAATGCCTAAATCTAAGATCTAGTAGAAATGATCAGTTCCAAAAAGAAATAATGCCTACACAGTCGAAAAAAGATATCCGGACTAAAATCAATCCCAATAAATGTCAGTTGATGGTGAATTCCAGATTTTATGAAACCAAAGTACAATCAGGTTCGACTCGTACTTTAAATTTTAATCAGAAGGTCGGGACTTTAATGAACTTAAACAAGGCAAGGTTGCCGAAATTATATTATATAATAATAGATGATCAAAATAATTGAATCGTATAAATTAATCGTAAAAACAAGCTTCATATTATTTTTTGTTTAAGTGAACCAAGGTTTGAATCAAAACCTGGGGTTCAGAGGATCCAGGAACCGGTCCGTGAACCGAACCCAAAGATTCCTCACTGGTTCGAACCTCCGAACCGAACCTGTTCCAAAATTTTGAAGGTTTGCAGCCTTGCTATTAAGTGTACTTGAAGTTTAGTGAATTTGACGAACTTTTGCAGCAAACCAAGTCTCAAGAGACTTCCGTGATACTCCGATAAAGCGCCAGAGACAAGTCGAAGGTAGGTATAGGTTAGCGGCCCAGACAAGTCACTGTCTATTCAGAAATTATCACAAAAGTACAAAATCCAGCACTATCTGAAGTACACGCACTTAAGCACGTGCAAGTACACGTAATTCCTTCTTACTTTTAATTCTTATTTATATTATATTTTTTACAAAAAAAAAAATAAAAACTTGTTAAATCGAGACAGAAATGTACAAATTTTGACTGAACCGAAATTTGTATTTGATTTCTCTCCATCACTTTCTGGCAGGGACCGTAACAGTTATAAGTTTTATCAAAAAAGTCATTATTTAACAGTTATATTTTGCGTTTTATAATAAAACTTGGGATATAACAATTATTTTTGGATTTTTATTTTAAAACTCCGGAAATACCAATTATTTTATGATTTTTATTTTATTACCCTGATCATAACAGTTATTTTTGATTTTTATACACTTGAAAAGTGTATATTAATTTTGGCCAGAAGTTTGTAACGCATAGAAATATTCATTTCCGACCCCATAAACTATATATTTCTTGATCGGACGCGGCGGAGTTCATTTCCTTGTCCGTCCGTCCGTCTGCGTCTCTGTCCGTCTGTCGTCCGTCTGTCTGTCTGTCTGTTTCTACGCAAACTAGTCCCTCAGTTTAAAGGCTATCGAGCTGAAATTTTGCACAGAGTCTTCTTTTTACTGCACGCAACTAATATGTCGGAACCGGCCGGATCGGATGACTATATCTAAGCTGCAAGGAACGATCGGTCGAAAAATAAGTCTTTGTGTTTTGATTTCCACGACGTCAACGTGTTTTGTTTTCATTAAAAAAGATGACTATACATTAGCTCATAGAAACGGAGGAAAAAATACTCTAGTGAGAAAAACTTTTTCTACGTACGTCCAATCTGGTTTATTAGTTTTATATTCTTTTACATAATTTCGAAAAAATTAAAAATGGAGACTATAGCATATGCTGCCTGGTACTGAAAAGTGTTTTTATATCAATTTATTATCAATGAAAAAATTTAAATATTGTATCTATACTATTATTTTTCCGTTAAACGTTGAGTTCAATGTATTAGAACTCGTCGAAGTTAGCTCCTTCTCGTTATATATTTTTTTACATGATAACAGTTATTGATGACTTTTTTTAAATAAAAGTCTTTTATTTAAAAAGTCATAGCATAAAAGTCATTTGCATATATCGCAATGATAGAGCCATTGAGGACCAAATCGTAAACATATACTTGATCAACTCGGCAAGAGTAAACGACCCACTTCGTATTTGTTTTTAAGCCAATTGACATAGACATCGACTTAATGAAATATTGGGAAGAAAAAAAATTTGTTCTTTCCCATTTGTATCAACTGACAAAGGTTGTCAACAGCGTGCCCGCTACTCAAGTAAGTGTAGAGAGAGGATTTTCTGCACTAAAATTGGTATTGACACACTTGAGATATAATTTGTCTTCCGAATCCTTGCCAAAGATTTTACTAATAAAATTAAATAATAAATAAAATTTTAATTTGATGTTACTCGAACTAGTCAAGCTGATTAAGATTATGTTTACAAGTTTTTCCTCAATGGCTTTATTATTGCGATATATGCAAATGACTTTTATGCTATGACTTTAAAAATAAAAGTCTTTGAATAATTTTTATTGATGACTTTTATTTAAAAAAAGTCATCAATAACTGTTATCATGTTAAAAATTTATATAAATCTAAAATAACTGTTATGATCAGAGTAATAAAATAAAAATCATAAAATAATTGGTATTTTCGGAATTTGTAAAATAAAAATCGAAGAATAATTCTTAATATAAAACTTTTATATAAAAATTGCAATATAACTGTTAATTTCTATTTTAACTGTTACCAGTAACTGTTATATCCGGTCCCTGCTTTCTGGTGAGTTTGTTGACAAATGAGTTTCTTTATAATTGTGTGTGCACCCCTGATCTAAAGTAGCATTCAAAATACGACGACATATTCTCACATTACCCTCAAAGGGGGGAAACATTTAATCACCCTAATTATAGCAACGTCAATAGTTAAGAACTGAAGTTAGTCCCAGGGAACTGTGGAGAGGGCTAAGCTTTTATGATGCCCACGCCCACTTTGCACTCAAGTGTAATCAAGCTAAGAGCGCAAAGGACAGCTCCATTGATGTCTATCGATTGTTTTTATGAAATTTTTCCCTCTTTTTTTTATTTTTATTTTTGAGTACTCACATTAAGCTGGGTGACCGCATCCGTTGCCAGGACACTCACATTATTTGGACGCGCCTCAATGGAGCCAGCCAAAAAGAGCAGCAAAATGGCACAAAGTGGTAGCATCTTTTTGCTAAACAGCCTAAGCTGGATATTATTGGGTGCTTTCGAATGTTCATTCACTGATGATGCGGTTTGATTGCTGCATCTCCAGCAGGCACGTCGGGCCAGGTTCATTTGCTGTTGCAGTGCCGGTGTGGCACTGTCGTAATCCCTTTCCGTTAGGATTCGCATTGTGTGCGCTTGTGTTGTTGATTTATGTTGTTTGAATTGGCTGGGGCTGGCACTGGGCTATCATCGATTGGGGCATACTATGCAATTGTTAAGGCACCCACTATTTTTGCTATGTGTCCTTTGTGCAGAGCGTCGCCTGTAGAGAAAGAAAGATAGAAACCACAAATGTTTATTGAAAATGTAAACTGTTTGCAAAATTGGGTTATCTATGCCGTGTATTAGACGACGACTGACCTGTCGCAATAACCAATTCAAACTGGTTAAGAACAAGCAATTTCACTCAGCATGAAGCCTTCTACTAACTTGGATTGGTTAATCTGGGCAGTTTTAAGAGGGTTGGCTGATAAGTCATTGGCCTGGTAAGAACACTTAAACTTTCTTGATCATCTTATCATTTTGTTAATACTAATTGCTGGTCAAAACTGTTAATCGAATTTCGATTTTAAGTACCTTGACCAATCTTATTCATGTTGAAAATTAAAAATAAAATGAACATTCATGCATTTATCAGTTGCCTCTCGTAACACCTTAACAATTACTTAAACTATTAGCAAAAAAAAAACACTTAAGGCTGACGATTCGGGTATCTCTTTCCATACTAAACAACGCAAAGTGCTAAATTCAACGCAAAGAAATTCACGTGATCCAATAGATTGCAGATTGCTTGGTGAGCGTGGTATAAAATTGTTATGCTGGCCACATCACTTTAAATCATTTATACTGTGGAGTGTAAATGATGGAGCCGAATCCAGATAAGTCGAAAATCGTAATGGAATTATTAAGAGTTTTGATTTGAACCTTCTCAATATCTGGAAGAGAAAAGGGGTTTGTGGTGCGGCTGAGATAAAGATTTTGGTGTATATATAAACAAGTCGGTCAAGCCCGACTGTAATATACTCGTACCTGTTTGTATATAACTAATAACTTAAAAGTGGGGTCAACGCCAGTGGCCAAGTATTATTGATTTGTTATAACGATAGACTGTGAAACGGTGTATGGTGGATCTAATAATGACGTAAAATATATGCCTAAAAGGTCAACATCTGTCAAGACTGTCGAAGAATTCGATCTTGTTGAAAAACATGTGGGGGGCACATCGTTCACTAATTGACGGAAATACAATGTACTAGCTCGTAAAATTATGAGAGTAGAATATATGCCTATTAACAAAAACTACTATATAGTTAGAAGGTAAACACTATAAGCGGGATTTCTGAGGTGTCAAGGGGTGGCAATTACATTTCATCAGAACAAGATTGGGGATTTGTCTGTTCGCCTGGGTCTGAAGGTTCTAACAAAATCGGGTTGAGGTGTTTTTCTTGTGGGGTGGCACTCTACTATCGTTCATCTGATCGGAAAACGATGTATGGGGGCTCGATAAGTAATAATGAGTAGAATAAATGTTTAGAAGGTTCGAACAACCTAACTCCAAAATTGTGGAAGATATTTCGTTTTTTTTAATTTGCGGGGGAGGCAGGGGGCGTGGCAAAAAAAAAAACTAAACTTGATCTGCCTGCAAGTATAAGAAATATATGTTCCATACACCTCAAACCTCTATCTCTTACCATCTCTGAGATCTCAGCGTTCATACGGACAGACGGACAGACCGCTGCTATATCGACTCGGCTGTTGATGCTGATCAAGAATATATATACTTTATAGGGTCGGAGATGCCTCCTTCTGGCTGTTACATACATTTGCACAAACCCAATATACTCTGTGTACCTTCGGTACAGAGTATAAAAAATCTTGAACCAACGCAGATCCTTTCATTGAAATATAAGTATTGTTAAGTACCTGAATCGGAAACGGAACAGTACAAATAATTGGAAAATTTCTTTTGGTTTTTTTCAGGGATCGTAATTATTATAATTTTTAATTTAAAATTACAAATTAAGAATTATATATTGATTTTTTTTCAATAAATTGGCAAATAACTCTTATTTTTTAACCTAAAAATTAATCACAAAATAATTATTAAATTTCAATTTTAATATATAAATTCCGAAATAATTATTATTTTTGACTTTTATAATAAAAATTGTGACATAATTCTTATTTGTCAATTTTTATTTTAAAAAGAATATAAGAGTTATTTTTCAATTTTTATTTTAAAAATTGAAAATAAAAATTGATTTTAAATATCTTTAGAACAAAGCGGTGCATCACAAAAGGTAAAATATATATTAGATCTACGATTCAATACCTTTCCATTGATATATCACATGTCCTTAAAGGATCAATATTAAGGATCGCTGAAATTATTTCGATTTAATTCCTATTTAATATGTTCACAAAATTTTAAAACGGTACCAAGAAAAATAAGACAAAATGAATGTACCGAAACTTTAGTTTTGGCAATGCAGTACTTGAGCCAATTGATACAGCCGAGGATATATTACACAGGCCAACAAAATGACCACTTTTGTGAGCTCAAGCCTTCTATGTATTAAATTCTGTTCCAGTTTTGTGCTTTTCTCTTTCATCTCTTGTTTTCATGAAATCGCGGAAAATCCATTTTGCAGTTTTTTAGCTTATGGAAAATTAAGGAGGTGACATTAAGCACAAATTTGTAGGTTTATGAGTTTTATGCGACACTATATACATCAATTAAAGCGAGTCGCATCAGCAAACCCGAAAGTGACTAAATTAGCCATTAAAGATCATTTTTTCTCAATTTATAGCAAATTTTCAAAAATAATCCACCGTCTGGTGGAACAGAATTTTGCATCGAGAAGGCTAGAGCAAAATGGCTATTGCCCTGTGTTATTATTTTATCTTCCCATAATTTCATTATATACTTATTTGTATCAATTGGCTTAGAAGAATATCCGTTAATTTCGGTCATGACTAATTTTAACTGTCATTGTCGTCATCCGAATGCTCATTCCCCGAGCACACCTCATATGAATTGAGATTCTATTTTAAATTGATCAGGTGCTTTGGTACGTATTGTCTACCTGACTAGTCGATACATGCGATGTTTGCGATGAAACCGGCTTCTTTTCAGATCCCTCCTACAATGCGATGTCTTATTTTTGTTGTTACCGTTTCGAAATTTTGTCAACATATAAAAAAGGAATTAAATCGATATACTTTTAGCGATCCTTTATATTGATCCTTTAAGGACATGTGATATATCAATGGAAAGGTATTGAATCGCAGATCTAATATATATTTTAACTTTTGTGATGCACCGCTTGGTTCTAAAGATATTTAAATTCAATTTTTATTTGCAATTTTTAAAATAAAAATTGAAAAATAACTCTTATATTCAATTTTTAAAATAAAAATTGACAAGTAAGACTTATGTAGCAATTTTTATTATAAAAATTGAAAATAATAATTATATCGCAATTTATATATTAAAATTGAAATTTAATAATTATTTTGTAATTAATTTTTTTAGGTTAAAAAAAAAGAGTTATTTGCCAATTTATTTAAATAAATTAAAAATAAAAATTTAATTTTTTGTTGGTTTGCGCACTCAAAAACAACTCCCGTAGTGTTTTTACATTGATCTAAGACTATTTTTCCACTTTGATTTTTTAAAACCCCATAACTCTTATTTGCGATCCCTGTTTTTTTTATTTAAAATATCATGATACAAGATTATCATTTACGAATTTCTCATGTATAAATGATTATATTCCTTTTGGTTGGTCCACAATATTTTTCAATAATTTTTAGTTAATTGTTAATCGGTTATCACTTTCAAGCCAAACCAATTCTTGGTGGATTTGCAATTGCGGATTACAGTTAAAGATAAAATTAACACAATTTAGAAATTTGTAAATGTTTGCTTTTCGAACTGGAAAAATCCAGTGCTTTTAGCGCCTTGCGAAATTAACCAAGAGATACTAATTAGATAGGAAACACCAAACATATACAAGTTGTTAAGCGCCCGTTGATTTAGTGTCATTAGTAATCAAAGCTGAAGATGAGAGGTGCTGATTTTAATTGGCCATTTGGTTTTATCTACAAAGTGTCCGAAGAGCAGCTCAATTAAGCAATTGATGTCCCATTCAAGTGCAACGGAATTCCTGACATATTGAGTGACCCCCGTCGAGGCTGATAAATTGAAGGGCGATGTACTCAAATAGAAGAGAAAACAGAAACCCATCCCACCAATTGAGCATATTTAATTATTTTTACTTGCTTTGCCGCTCATCAATTGAAGCTGTTTATTTCAAATTGTTTGTCTTGGGTCTATTTGCGACGACCGAATTGCATTATATAAAAATGATAAGCAAATTTATTACGACCACCGGAGGCGTCAACAGTCTGTGGCTTACTTGCTCTTGAAATTGTGGCAACCACAACAATTGTTTCCCAGGCCCCCCAAATAAAATGATTTAGATTTTCAAGTTCAGTGACTTTGGTTAAAAGGGCGTTAAGCCGCCAAACTGGCAATTGAGCTGTTAACAAAATGTTTGATCAATTTTCAAGTAAACTTTAAATGAAATTAGTGTAATCCGCTTATTTGATTAATTGGCCCAAACTAATTATAACTAAATGAATAAATGCCAACAGTGGCGGATCCAGGATTTTGATAAGGGGGGGTTTTGTGTGGACGTCAAGGAATTGCACTTCGTGGCCATAGAGACGATGGATTTTTGTATAATGAAGAGGAACCTGACGCGGATGATAAAACTGATGGAAAATATTCGAACGAAGGAAACTTTCGTGCAATTTTACGGTATCGAGCTGAAGGTGACGAAACACTCAAGAAAAACCTTTTGTCTGCTCCGAAAAATTCAACATATTTGAGCAAAACCATTCAGAATGAAATTATCGCAACTTGTCATGAATTGATCAGAAAAAAAATCGTTGATCGAATAAATCAATCGGAAGGATTCTCAGTTTTAGCCGACGAATCGACTGACATTTCAAGCATAGAGCAATTTTCCATTTGCACACGATACTTGGATTCACAAACAAATATTTGTGAGGATTTCCTCGGATTCGTTCCCGTCACTGACGTTTCTGGACAAGCTCTGGCAGATTCCATCCGGAATTATCTGACCGATATCGGCGTGGATTGCTCATTCATGTACGGCCAAGGATACGACGGAGTTCCGGCAATGAGTGGCGAATTTCATGGAGCACAGGCTTATTTGAGGTCTCATTTACCTCTCACACAGCTTCAGTTTGACCATCAATGCAGCTTGCGAAGTATCTGGTATCAAAAACGCGTTGGGAACTATCGGAGCAATTCAAGCATTTTTTCACTGGCCCAAGAGACAAAGCATCTTGAAGAACGAAATTTCAAAAATGACAGAGAAAAGTGAGCCAAGAAAAGAAAAATTGAAGTCCATTTGTCCTACAAGATGGGCTCAGTCTCATGAAGCTGTATCAAGATACGTCGAACTTCAACCGGCTGTTATTGAAGCGTTGGAAGAAATAAAAACGTGGAAGGATCGAGAAACTTCACGGGCAGCATCTCAACTTTTGAAAGCGATTTTCACAATCGAGTTCCAAATTTCCTGTCATATTTATGGAATCAATTAATTCCATCGTTTTGCCATTGAGTCGAGAATTGCAATTGAAAAATCAAGATCTGGGAGAGGCCACGAAATTGTCTGATGATGCTTTGAACGACTTCAAGGAAAAGCGTGAAAACGTGGATTCATGCTTCCACATTGTTTATCAAAAAGATTCTGAAATTTGTTCGGAGTACGAGATTGAAATGAAAATGCCTCGTCGATGCAGTCGACAAAAAAATCGTTGCAACGTTGAAGCGAAAACAGTTGAAGAGTATTACAAAATCGCATTTTACATCCCATTTCTCGACACCTACATTTCTCATCTTCAGAGTCGGTTCGAAAAACACAAAACAGTTTTTCAAAGTTTTGGACAGCTATTCCTCAAACAAGAATTCGACGAGAAGAAATGTGCAAGCCTCTACCAATTTTACGTAGAAATTCTGGATTGTTCCGAGAGTAATTTCATTTCAGAAGTCAAAATGTGGAGACAACGGATCTGCAATCAAAACATCGAAAATGCACTTGATGCATTAGCAGTGAGTATCTCCCAAATTCAGATAATTTTTGGCTAAAAAATAATGCTTGGTTTCTCATATATTGTACCAAAAAATCTGATTGATTATAATACTAATAGATTATCATTTATTTTCTCTTTAATTTCAAAACAAAATTTTTTTAATTTAAAAGAATCAGAGAAAAATCACTAATAGACGACTTATTGACAATTAATTGAGTAAGAGATTTTTTTGGTGCAATTTGGAACAAAGTAAAATAAATAATATCCATTGAAAATCTAAATAGAAGGAATTTTTTGCAGATCATAAATGGCAGAACTTTCAAAAACGTCAACAAAATCCTACGAGTTTTGGCGGTGATACCCGTGACCACAGCAACTCCAGAACGATCATTTTCGACTTTGAGGAGAATGAAAGATTATCTGAGAAACACGATGGGTCAATAGCGTCTCAATGGTCTTGCATCTTTGAACATTCATCATCGCATAACTTTGACTGAAGACGAAATTCTCAGAAAGTTTTGTGAAAAACCTCGAAAATTTAAGAGTGACTGGAACCGTTTGTGGATCATATATTTTTGATCGGTCATATTGATTATCTTCGTAATTATCTTCTTCGTAATTATCTATATCTTCTATCAATAAATTACGAATTTTTATACTACTTGAAAAGTGTATATTAATTTTGCCCAGAATGTTGTAACGGCATAGAAATATTCATTTCCGACCCCATAAACTATATATATTCTTGATCAGGACGACGAGCTGAGTTCATTTCCGCTTGTCCGTCCGTCCGTCTGTCCGTCTGTCTCTACGCGAACTAGTTCTCAGGTTAAACTATCAGGCAGAGGTACAATTTTTTCAGAATAAGTAAGACTATTTTCTGCACGCAGATCACAAGTTCTGTTTCAAAAAACTTTTTTGTTTTCCATCGCACCGTCCCTAATCTTGGAATATGTAAGTTTTATATTGCTTCGAACCTCTGGAAAATATATCAAAATCATCATTACCTATAGGAACGATCCGTCCATACATCATTATTTTGATTTTCATCGTTGTTAATCGATAGTATAGTATGTTTTATACGTTTCCACACAATTCTGGAAAAATTTATCAAAATCGGATGACTTATGAATATAGATTGCTATAAAAACCTTTCTATAAATATTTTTATTTCTATCGTCTTTACTGTATTCGTTTATTTCACACCATTCTGTAAATTATCAAAATCGAAGAGTTGCACATTATGGTATATACCTGCCATTTTCGTAAGAACTAGATTTTATGGTCGCAAATTTCTAGACATATATTATATCATCATTACATATTCTGATTACGATTTAGCATATTTCTGATATCTATAACTGTAGATACTGGTATTTCCAGTTAAAAACTCATTTTTTATTAAAATTTTTTATATTTTTCCTCAATTTTGTGAAAAAGTTATCAAAACTTCGGAATAACTTTATCATAGTTTGAGCACTTTTTTTTTTATACAACATGCCCAATAAAAGCATAAAATTTGAAAGTATATGATCCCAATCCAATAAGAGGATCCGCCACTGAATGCCAATGAAAATGTAAGATGTTAGAAGAAAAATGGAATTTATTCACAACCAATCTGTCTGAATATTGGTCTTAGTGAAAAAATCTTCTTTATACGTGTTAATCGTAAATATTATCTGCTTTAACACATTTTTGCAGTGTTTAAACAAAATCATATAAAAATAAAGCTTCCATACAACAATCTTCTTTTAGCTTGGTCAGAAAAATGTTTACAGAAAGTGAAGGCCATCTGTTGGTCAGCTTGCAGACGGGACAGAATATTTTTCATTCAGTACCCCACCCCCATCTCAAGATGCTCGCTTCTGTATGTATGTAATAATTATCAACAAATGTACTAAAATTGCCCACTGTTCAAATAAACTACTTAGAGATATTAGCAAAATCAACACCACCATAGACAGAATCCTTGAAATCGCCTCAAACGCCGCCGCTTAATTGATTTCTTCGCACATCGCCCGGCACCGACAAATATCCAAAATGTGTTAATATTTAATTTAAATTTATGTGGATGGATAAACGCAAATGGGATTACATTGATGGCTCCTTCACCTTCACCACCAATGTTTACTTTGGCCACTGGGGTGACTAATTCCATATAAAGTGTCAATATTTGAGGAAAGGATTGGCAGGCAAATTTATTTTTAAAGGTCAACAGTTTTGAAATTACACACACACAAAAAAAAATAGTTTATATATTTGGGAATATATGCTACACTTTTTTTGGCCTAGAACCAAGAAAATAAATTTGAATTTTTCTAAAATTTTTGCTTCAAATTTAAACTTTGTCGTAACAGTTTGATGGTTAATCAATAGCAGAACACGTAAAGGGAAAGGCACAAATTAATTTATAAACAAATCAAAATCAATTGACTTATGCAATCGATGCACTATAGCGGAAGATACATATATGTATGTATGTACTGTAAACCGGTAATAATCCACTTGTACTGGCCGAATGCGGTTATCCAGAATGCATCCACCACACACACGAGTCTCTCGGCTACTTGGCCAAAACTGCGCAACAAATTGCAATTTATGGCTGCAAAAACTTTTTTTCGTATAAAACAATTGCCACATGTTAGTGCACCCACCGACTAGTATATGAATTTCAATTCATAGTCAATGCAAATATCTGAATAATGATCCGATGTCAAGCTCCGTTGAGTGGCCAAGCATTGATGAAGCTATATAAGCCAAGGGTGCCAAGTCGTGCTTAGGCAAACATTACGGGAAAATATTTACATTTGAAGCACAATTATGGATGCAAGCAAGTTGAATTGTATTAAAATATTTATCTTTATGACCAGCGCCCTTATCTAAATCCAACAAAATATCAGTTTTAGAGCGAGATTTATGTCAAATGAGGAAGTAATTGCTTGACTGTATAACAGACACACGCAGGTTATTGCATAAAACCGCAGATCGCTAAACTGTAGGGGCCTCATAGAAAAGGATTAGCTCTTTGCGTCTTCAATTTTTTTCTCCCCCCGTTTGTCAGTCGCACTAAAATACGCAAACACCTGCTTAACAATGTACTGTCACGTACACCCCAATACAAATGAAATAAAGAAAAAATAAAAATATTTTACACGACTGTAAAATATTTAGTGTAAAAAATTTGTTTCGCATTTTTGTCATAATTTTCAGTCATTTTTGAAAAGTTTCTAACCTTAAAATGGCCGTAGAACAGCCAATAATAGAGCTACAGAAATCTATCACTGCTTTTTGGAAACATCGGAAGCTGTACTTTAAGACTACGTTCCAAGAAATATTAATTTAAAGTCGGAAATAATTTTTAAACACTTGAAATGTCATTTTTGTTATCATTTTCAGTCATTTTTGAAAAGTTTCTAACCTTAAAATGGCCGTAGAACAGCCAATAATAGAGCTACAGAAATCTATCACTGCTTTTTGGAAACATTGGAAGCTGTCCTTTAAGACTACGTTCCAAGAAATATTGATTTAAAGCCGGAAATAAATTTTGAGAAGATTTTTATTTTATAAACTTTTCTTACAGATGACGCCAAAAGCTGGTAAAGTTGACCGGATGTCCTACACGTTGAGATTTTTTTAGCTCTTTAAACTTCGATTTGATGGATCATTAGCTTGAACCCTTGACTTAATGCGCTCTTTGTTCTTCATCTTAACAATAAAATGCGATGTAGTTTACCACCAGAAGATGTCTTGCTGGAAAATGTCAAATCGCACCTGGTCACACTAAAAGTATAAATCATGAGATATTTTAGGAATGTCGAGATTTACTGAAGGGCTTTTAGTCCCGGTTCCGACTTCAATTTTGATACACTTCACTAAGAACCAAAAGATTCGTTTTTTGTTTCTAACGTCGCAATTGTCTGGTAGACCGAGCTGCGTCAAATTAAGGAAATAACTTTTTGGGTTGGCTAAGCCAAAAGGGCTATGAGCTGCCCACCACTGCTTTAAAGCTAGCCTTAGAAAATAATACACCGATACGATAGACCCATTACTCAATTAAATGTTAATTATTTGCCTTCTCGTTACATTTTCTTCCAACTACTTCGGGGTCCAGTGGGTAAAAGTATCGTTTCCAATAATTGGAAAAAATTTACAGAAGTATTTAAGTCTGAAAAAACGTTTTCTAGCCCGCTAAAGTTTTATTCTTGACTTCGTAGGCCATAGGCCATCATTTCGCAAATATTCATTTTTTAGAGTCTTTTCCTGCCGGTATCAGGCTTTAATTTGTCAAAAGCATTACCTGTATTTTATAGCAAATGAGCCGTAAAAAAGTTGAAAAATATAAATCAAAAGAAAATCAGTTTTGCGGTTACGAAACACGTTGACAAATGACTGACAGCCAGCCGTATAGGTCTAACCCCATAAGCCGAAAATATATATTAAAAAAAGGCATTGGAGTTGTCAGTTGAGGGTTCTGTTTTTTTTTTTTTTTGTTTGCTATACATATGTACATCTACACGATGGGTATGTTTGCGATAACGCATTAAGCCTCCACATTATATGTAGGAAAGTCAAGAACTATTGATTACAGCAGGAAGTCAAATGTGTGAATTATTTTTTGTGACCAACTTTATATTCTCGTACATGCTTCATTTATAAATAAAATGAAATCATGCACAGGCCCTTATCTCGCATAATTTAATGCGAAATAAACCCATGTATTTCTAAACCTTATCGCAAAAATGGAAATGGTCAAAAAAAAACACTGAACTGACCGCCATTAAAAGCTTAAAAATCGATTTTAAAAAATATATGTGACTAATTGGGATCGTGACTAAATATATATATGCATTACATAGATATGGTAATGATAGCCACCAAGGTTAAATTTCACCCTCTCGTATGTACAATATAATAAATCAAATTATTCTTTTGTTATGCAGGCCAAATGTCAAAAATTATTAGATTGATGCGTTTTTTTTTTTTTTGAGGTAATGTACTTTTTTTTGGGTTTCATATCAATTATTACTATTCAATTCGTATTTTGTTAGTTTCCCCAAAACCGAACTTGCAAAATGAAATACACCGAAATTGCATCCTACCTAAACCTAAATTTTGCAAATCAGATGACTATATTTGTACACTTTCAAACTGATCTAAATTTTTTAGTCATTTACACTGCACAAGGACTCATATAGATTCTTTATTCCAATAGCTTTCACCTGCCTGTTTCTACGCGAACTAGTCTCATAGACTTAAAGCAATCTAACTGAATCACAGAACCTTCTTTTTACTGCACGGAATCGCCCGGATTGGTTGATATCTTTTAAGCTGCCATAGAACCGATCGGTCGGAAAATGGTTTTTTATTATTCAAAACTTTTTTCTTTTCAATTTTATCGTTCTTAAACTCTAGAACTATAAATATTATTTTATTTTCACTATTATTCTGCAATTTATAAACCATAATGCTGCCATTCCAAGTTGGAATATTCATAGTCAATTTCCTTCCTCGAAGATTTATTCCAAAATACCTGATAACTGCATCTATTAGATTCTCAAAAAAGTTAAAATCCCAAAAAGTATATAACCAGGCAGAGCTCTGAATTGAAGCTACCATTAACATTAATTATTAATAATTAACATTACAGGGTTGCCCATATTCGACGGACCCATCTGAAAATGACTTTGAAGCGTCAGTCCAAGCCGATTTTACCAAGGAACAATACACGCCACGCGAGCTTCTGAAGCAGTTGAAATTTACATTCAAAGAACAAGTCAATTGTGAAAACTCATCATCAGTCCGATCAAGCCCATTTCATTGAATGGGGACCGTAAATAAACAAAATTGCCGTATTTACGCCACTGAAAATCCTCAGGAGATTCAAGAAGTGCCTCTTCATGACGAAAAAGTCACAGTTTGGTGCGGCGTTAGTGCGAAAACGGTCATTGGGCCGTTTTTCTTCCAAAATGAAAATGGCCATGCCGTTACCATCAACCAGGAGCGTTATCGCGATATGATGACCAATTTTGTGATGCCAATTATTCGTCGAAAGCGTATGAGGCAGTTCCGATTTGACGCCGCCTGACTTCTTCTTGTGGGGATATTTGAAGTCAAAGGTTTACGTTAACAAGCTAAGGACCGTAGAAGAGCTCAAGGACAACATTCGTGAAGAATAGCCGCTATTCCGGCCGATGTTGGCGAAAACGATGGAAAATGCCGCAAAAAGGGCAAAATACGCCATCAACGCCAGAGGCGGCCATTTGAGAGATATCATATTCAAAAATTGATGTAAACAAATCTACTTGGAACAAATTAAATGATTAAGATTGCCAACCGCCAAATTTTTATTTTTCTTTGATTTTAAAAAAACATGGTCCGTCGAATATGGGCAACCCTTGATTACCTCAAAAAGTTAAAATCCCAAAAAGTATATAACCAGGCAGAGCTCTAAATTGAAACTACCATTAACATTAAAACCTAATTAATAATTTACATTATTTTATAAATAATAATGCATCAGACCGAATTGCATTAATTTTGTTGTTTTTTAAACTATTGAACTTATATTCGGTTTGTGCGCTATTAGCTCTAGGAATCTCAATAGAATTTTATTAATTATATAGACAGAAATCAAGTACCGCGCATAAAATCCATTGTTGCCTAGGCGAGTTGATTTTATTGGAAATGTACTTTTTATAAGGACACACAGAAAAAAAGATCAAATATCAATTTAATCTTGGCTTATCAATATGATATTTTATCAAATATCAATTTTTTCATATCATTCTGATGATAAATAATATTAATTAATTAAGGTAGCTAATATCAAATTGATAAGATAATAAATAAAATGAGAAAAGGAAAGAGACAAAAAATGCTTATTATCGAAAACTTAGGCACCGTAGAAAAATATAAATAGTCCCTAGACGTTTACGCACGCGTGTGCGGTGGCACATGCGTTGAGACGTCATTTCCATTCGTGAAAGTGCGAGTTCCCGGGTTCGATTCCCAGACAAGGTAATGTTTGTTAACTAACAAAAATGTTTAAATTTATTTGCTTTCCAAACGGCTATGGCGCTAATATTACATAATCATTAAAATTCTGAGCGGGGATATATATAATATAATATAACTTATATAAATAATATATGCGCCCAGCCATTCTCCTAATATTTTTATTTTATTAAAAAAATGTCACTTTGATCTTAAACATATCATTTGATATGATCGAAAATATCAGTTTGATATTTTCCGAACAGGTCAATTTCATCTGCATCTTATCGGCTTTTTTTTGATATGAAAAAAATGTCATATTGAGTCCCAGATCATATCATTTTTTTTTCTGTGCAGTTGTAAAGGCTCTGTCCATAAAAGGATTGTCTCGACAAGCAAAAATGTAATATATTCTAAAGTATTTCGAAAACGGTGCGTATCAACTGGATTTCAGTTCATCCTCTGAACAAGAAAAACGCGTACTAATCTCTTTATAAACTTGAAGGTACTGCAAGGCTAAAATTTGATAAATGAGGAAACACTACTATTACCTTAGAAAAATTTCTAAATTCTCAAGTGCAATATCGTGTTTGCATCATTAAACTCATCGATAAACTGAACCGAATCGTTTTAAATGCGGTTCTCGGTTTGGTTCAGCATCCCTGACAAATTTTGTAATATTTAACGATATATTTAAAGCGATCCTTTTAAAACGGGACAAGTTGGGGCAGGAAGTGTTAATTATAAATTAATCTGGACATTTTTGATAACAACTTTGCACTTACACCTTTAGTAATCCAAAAATTATTCCCCGACACATACACAGAAAAAAATGATATTCAGCTGGGCTCCCATATTCACTTTCGCAAACATTTTTGCGATTTGGAGACCAAATTTGCACCTAAAACCGGTTTGAAATCGCAAAATTTTTGCAAAGTGAAAATGGGAGCATGGCTGATTATCTGGGACTCAATATGACATTTTTTCATATAAAAAAAAAGCCGATAAGATGCAGATGAAATTGACCTGTTCGAAAATATCAAACCGATATTTTCGATCATATCAAAATGATATGTTTAAGATCAAAGTGGCATTTTTTAAATAAAAAAATTTTCGTGGGCTATAATCCCGCCCAGAATTTTAATGATTATGTAATATTAGCGCCATAGCCGTTTGGAAAGCAAAGAAATTTACACTTTTTGTTAGTTAACAAACATTACCTTGCCTGGGGATCGAACCCGGGAACTCGCACTTTACACGAATGGAATGACGTCTCAACGCAGTGAGCCACCGCACACGCGTGCGGGCAAACGTCTAAGGGACTATTTATATATTTCTACGGTGCCTAAGATTTCGATAATAAGCATTTTTTGTCTCTTTCCTTTTTCTCATATTATTTATTATCTTATCAATTTGATATTAGTACGATTAATTAAATATTATTTATCATCAAAATGATATGAAAAAAATTGATATTTGATAAAATATCATATTGATCAGCCAAGATTAAATTGATATTTGATCTTTTTTTTCTGTGTAGCTACTTCAGTTAGGTTGACCTTAAAAATACACAGAACAATCGGACAAAAACACACAAAAACACCAAACGTGTTATTCAACTATAGTTTCTCATAACTGAACTAACTTAGTATTTTGCATTAATATTTGAAATCTATTTAACATAAAACTTAAATTTACTTAATGGGAAAAAATGACGAATATTGCAGTGCCTCGTTAAAACTCCTATCAAAATCCTAATCCCTTTCTTGCTAAAGTGTACACAGAGAAAAAAATTGATATGAAATGGCAGTCATTTCCACATTTTTTCATATCAATTTCACTCCGATATGACCAAGATTAACTTGATATGATAAAAAATATCAATACGATCTTTTCTATAAAAAAAAAAAAAAAATTGACTTGTCTGGGGATCGAACTCGAGACCTTGCGTGACGTCTCAACGCAGTCAGCCAAGGCGCACATTTATAAGAAGACGTCTAAGAAACTATTTATATTAAGTATGAAAAAATTGATATTTTTTAAAAGATCATTTTAACCAGCAAAGATTAAATTGTTCTTGAGCTTTTTTTTCTCTGTGTAGGTGCAGATAACTTCATGGGGTCGTGTGTCTTGGCCAAGAGGGATGGGAGTTGTAACAGCCAAATACGATGTCTGGTTTTCCTTAATATTTTTATTACTTGCGCACTCGCTCGTTACTTGAACGGAGGGACCACAAACAATTTTGAATCAGTGTTCATACAATAACATATCAGCATCTGGATAAATTTAGGTTGGTTATACAACGAAAAAAAGGCTAACCAAACATCAAATAAATAATTCAATGACGTAGTTTAGCATTCCGATCGATGTAAGTACACTTAGGGGGAAAATTGATAATGAAATCAATTTGAGTGACAACTAAATGCAACTTATATGCTTAAGTAATAAATATTTTATTTGTTTTATATAACAAAAAAAAAAAACGTGTTTCAAGCCGACACTTGTACTGACTCATTCTTCTGTGGAAATTATATATACCAAATATGAGGCCGCAGGCGGCTGGGCATATGCCAACACAATGCAAAAACAAAGATGTGGCCCAGGTCTGAGGCAGAGTAGGTAGATTTTTATGCTACCCAGTGGCCATTTGTTATCAGGCTTGACGACACGACGTAGACAAATGACCCGGCAATGGCAACAATTATATTTTGGAATGCGAAACGAGAATCTAGAGCAGCTGGAAAAATGAAAAAAAAAAATACACACAGAATACCAAAATAAACCATAAATATATAGTACAGCAGAGAGACGTTAGAAAACGGAAATGATTAAAAATAGAAAACATAATGGCAGACTGTTTTTTCGAAATATACAATTTGAAATTTGTTGTCTGCCAGGCGCGTTTAAATTTTATTTCATTATTCACCTTCGATTTCCCGCCGTCACCGTTCAAAATCAGCAACAGCCCAGCCGGCTGTTGTCTGCCACCCCGCCGACCTCTCGTTTCACTTTCTTCGATTTTGTTTTGATTTGATACACGTCGTACGACTGCAGCCTTTGCCAATATTTAAGAAACAAAAAGGCGCCAATTTTCCACACACACACAGAAACTAAACACTCACGACACAAGTTATTTAAAAGCTTGGTTTTTTAAATTATATATAAATGCTCCGAAAGAATACACAAAATATTTTTTCAAAAATTTTACATTTTACTATTTCGCCCGCGAAAGCAAAAACAAACTGCTGCCCGAGCTCTGCAGCTATAAACTGAAAAACAAGAAAACAACAAAACGGAGGAAAATTTTAAAAGAGCGAAACAGAACAGAATACTGTATTCCAGCTGCTAACAGTGGCCAACTAACAGAATGCGGCTCTGTTAACGGCAGTGACAGTGCTTGCGTGCGAGGGGGTGTGTGTGTGTGTGTGTGTGTGCATATATGCCGGCTGCAACCACAGACGTTTCGGTGTGTTGTGACTAAGATATTCAAATATAAATATTGATATTATTAATCAAAATAACAAACTGAGTTCATATATATTCGAGTTCATACATATCTGTCAGTCCGTTGAATTACAAACTATGGGCCGATTTCTCATCTTCTGATATCTTATTAGTTTATATGATGGATATTGATATGTAGAAGATCAAAAATCGGCCCTTAGAATTGTTTTAGTTATTTAGTGGGGATGACCACAGATTAGAGTTGGGTTGTTCCGGAATGAGTGAACAAAAAGGAGTTGTTTACTAAACGGAACAAGTGAACAAGTTCCTCTTCAATTGTTCTTTTTTGTTCCGTGACTTTTGCTCAGTTACTCTTTTTCAGTTACTCTTGTTCAGTAACTCCTGTTTAGTTTCCCTTGTGACTCTTGTTCAGTCACTCTTTGCTTTTCCTTTCGAAAATTCATGACAGAGTCAAAAATTGCATATTTCTTTGGTTTAGTTAGTTACTTAACTTAAGTATGTGTTTAATTTCAAATCAAAACAGTTCTAAATAACAGCAAAACGTAACGATTTGAGTGAGTTGACTCACTTAATAAAAAAAAAAAAAAAACCAATCTAGAACAGGGCAAAAGTTTTAATACAAAAAACTTGTCTCTCCAACTGATTTAACCAGTAAAGATATATATAAGTAGATATCAGATATTAAAAATTTTTAAATCATTGATAATAAAATAGGATTATCCATAAAAAACTTTTCTTAGTAAACACATTTTCCGACCGATCGGTCCTATGGCAGCTATATGCTATAGTCATCCGATTTTTATAAATATTTTAAAAAATTTGTAAAAGCATATAAAACTAATATCTACCAAGATTGGTGACGATACGATGGAAAACAAAAATTTTACCTCACTAAAATTTTTTTTTGGCCCACCTTTTATTTGGTAACAAATGTTAATAGTCATCCGATTTTGATATCATTTTTTTCCATGTGAAATCATATAAAACTATCATATACCAAGATTAGTGACGCTACGATGGAAAACAAAAAAGTTTTTCTCACTAAAACTTATTTTCCGACCGATCATTCCTATGGCAGCTATATGATATAGTCATCCGATTTTGATAAATTTTTTCGAAATTGTGTGGAAGCATATAAAACTGATATATACTACGATTGGTGACGCTACGATGAAAAACAAAAAAGTTTTTCCCACTAGAACTAGTTTTTTGACCCACCCTTTGGTATGGCAGCTATGGGATATAGTGATCCGATTTTGATAAATTTTTTTCACAATTATGTGGAAGCATATAAAACTAACATACACCAAGATTTGTGCCGTACGATGGAAAACAACAAAGTTTTTCTAACTAGAACTAGTTCTTAGACCGATCGTTCCTATTGCAGCTATATGATATAGTCATCGATCCGGCCGGTTCCGACATATTAGTTGCGTGCAGTAAAAAGAAGACTTCTGTGCAAAATTTCAGCTCGATAGCTTTAAAACTGAGAGACTAGTTTGCGTAGAAACAGACAGACGGACAGACGGACGGACGATTGAACTCCAGCTCGTCGTCCTGATCAAGAATATATATAGTTTATGTGGTCGAAAATGAATATTTCTATGCGTTACAAACTTCTGGGCAAAATTAATATACACTTTTCAAGTGTATAAAAAATTTAGAACGCCGGAGAGAATTTTTTTTTCTTATAAATTTGCATATAATAATTAATAATTTTATATTTGGATTCTTAAGACTTCTTTAATCTGAAGAAACATATATAAATAAATTAATAAGAACTTACTTTAACTTGCCTTGTCTGGGAATCGAACTCGGGACCTCGGGGACTGAAGCACAAGAACGTCTGTGTCTCAGCGCACTCGACCACAGCGCGCTTGAAAAGAACAGAGCGCCCAACATCAAAGGTTGCTCCAGACGACAAAGAGAGAAGCCAAGAGACCGAATTTGCTGTTGCTCTCAGCTTGTTCGCTCTCTCACTCGAATTTAAGCCGAATCGGATAAAAAACAATCCCAAAAGGGATCAATCACGGATAATCAATCCTAATCGGGCCCAAAATTTCAATCCTTCCGTCGGGTTCAAATCAAGCTTTTTAATCTTAAAAATATATCGGCATTTTTTTCGTGTATGTATGTTTGCATGTGTGCGGGGCACCGCTACTTAAAAAATTTAAGTTATTTACAGTTTGATTTGAATATGAAACGTTTTAAAGTTTAATATAAAGGTCGATTTAACTATTTCCAAGCAAAGTGTCAAGCACTTCGTTTTAACGTTGTTGAAATTGTACATTAAATTAATATCAAAATCAAATTAAATATTTTTCATATTTAAGTTAACTATCTTTTCATATTTCCCACTGTTTTTTTCCATATCAAGTGGTTAATGTTTGATTTTAATATGATTACCTTATACTTTAAGTATGGGCAAATTTAAAATTAAATATGGAAAATATTTGATTTACATATTTTCATAGTACATTTATATTTACTTCAAAAATCTTTGATTTTAAGTTGAATAAAATGTTTAAATTAATATGAAACATATTTATTTTAATTATGTTTTTTGTAAGTATGTGCATAAAAAAACAAATATGACTCAACATACGATTTAATATGACAAACATTAAATTAAATTTGCTTACATCTTCCTTTTAATAAATTTCATATTAAATGTAATGCTAATATGTTTTTAGTTAAAATTAAGTCATTTATATTTGAATCTAATATGAAAAATAGCATTTTCAAAATTAATATACTAATATTTAATTATACTATGCACTTTTTTTATCAGTGTACAATAAAAGTCAGCAAAAAAAGTTTATTGTGTACATCGATAGCGGAAAGGAAAACACACGTTTTGGTGTATCTCGAATAATTTTACCAAATGAGCTTAATTTTTTTATTTCTATAAGAGTTTTATGAAAATAACTATTATATTCCGTCCCTGGAAAAAATATTTCATGAATACTGAATGACTTATATTCACGAAGTATACATTTAACATTCACATGTATGGAACAAATTAACTTCTTTTACCTGCAGGAATATATAGCTTGTCGTTTACTTGTTTAAATTGCTCGTATTAAACTATACATAGCTAACATTATTTTTCAGTTTGCCAATCTTGTATAATGCATTTGTGGGCTATCACTGACCACAATTGACCTTTTGGAATTGACGTTGTAGTTGGCCGCTCACCTTTACCGGACTTTTTGTTTGCATTTTGTTTACCTGTTTTCCTTTTTTCCCTTTGTTAATTGAAATTAATAATTGAGAACCACAAAGTGCAGTTGGCACAAGTATTCTTCTGCAGTTGAAATTGATTATTCCTTGAACAAGGATAACTGCATGTTTGTAATTCGCCTTTAATTGCAAAATACACATGGTGTACAGAGCCTTGTACCCGAAGTGGTTTGGCGGAGGTGTGGTGTGGGGGTGGAATTATTTGAATATCAGGTTCGTGGCATTTCCATATCGATCGGCAGGCCACCATTGTGGGTGTGGATGTGGATGAACCCACTGTCTCGGTCTGCTTTACTGAGTGTATACAATATCCTTGTACTTGAACAATATGCACACTCAGTGCACATAATTGAATACTAAGGGGCAATTCGCTGGAAGTTCATTTGCAAAATTGCGTTGTCTGCTTTAACGTGATTTTCATGAGAGCTATGGAAGCTTATTTGAAAAAAAAAACAAAATAAAATATTTGACTTTAATATTGTAACTCATAGCAGGAAATTTTGGTGGGTTGTGTTGGTGGTGACACCCACCCACAGCCACCACAATTTTGCCTCATTAGACTTAAATGTTAAGTGTGTGTGCGGCTCAAAGTTTTTGCTGAGATCGTTTTACGGCGGACAGAAAAAAAAAAATTATTACCAATAAACAAAGAAGAAAGCTTTAGCTGCCGCTTATTATGTAAGCGACAGGCATTGGCCCAAGGACATGCGGCCAAAGCACACGAAAATAGCCCACAAATGAGCAACCGTTGGCACTTCAAAGAAGGCGACTCATTTTCCGACACAGTTACAGGACAACAACAAAAAAGAGAAAACAAATTTATTACGATTTTCGCAATGACCATGCACGAAGGACGCAGTATTGTAAATCATAGACAAATAACACAAACAAACGAAAAAAAAAAGATGTCGAGTAGTAGACAATAGTTATTACTTTGACGCAGCAAAATCAAAACTACAACAAATACCATAAGACTTGGATACATTGCACAGTGGGCCAAAAATCTCAATGCCAAAGCTCTAAATAATTTGCCATTGGCTATTTTGAAACTGTAGAAAATTGGAACTTTATTTAATTCCAAAGCAGAAACTCATCTGGAAACTACCTTAAGAACTTTGGTAGGGATTATAAGCAGAGGCAGTAGTGAAAATTGGGGCGGGGGTTCGAATAGGGCACAACTTTTTGTATTGGAAATGGATCTCTTTTCACAAGCACTGGATATTCTGTTTGCTATTCCTTATTTCAATGGGGCAGTGTTGCCAACGCCCCCTCAAAAATAAAGGACAGATGATTTTTTTAAAAGGACAAAAAAACAGGACAAATGGCAAAAGCCCTGCTTCCTAGGCGTATCGGCCCCAATTCTATCCATATTTTAAGTATGCAGTTTTAGAGTACATCAACGAAAGTAATTTATCGATTCCGTTTTATACATCTAGTTACAACCCTGAATTTTAAATATAGATTTTTTATCATTTCCAACACAAGCGTTTTTCGGACCAATTACCCATTCTAAAAATTCTCAAATTTTTATGGCAATAACTGGCATGTCAGGACTCCCCCAGAACAATTTTTTTCGGATTCTTAAAATGCAATCGCGACTTACAAAATTCTGCGAAATTTTTAACTTCAATTATTGTAGACTTTTGGTTGGGATACCATTTTTATAATAAACATGATTAAAGTTCATTGCAAGATGCAATTTGAATAATTTTTGCAGAATTTTGAAGGTGTTAAAGGTGGTAAAAATTAATAAAAACCAAAATGTTAAAAAACTTCTTGAAGATCTCATTGGATTGTATGCATTGTTGATCGTGGCTTTCACAATGTTATGGAAGATTTAATTAGATATTGTTCGATAAATTAACTTTGTAAAAGATACATTTCTTATACATAATCATATACATTTTGTATCCAGGATATATAATGATGGCAATTTATAGCCTTTTGGGAGAAAAGTAGCAAATTCTTCATCAGTTGGATAACAAAAGTCCATTTGCAGGAAAGCAGATTTTTAAACAATAAGTTCGGCAAACATCTAGATGTAGCAAGGAAATCTTTATCTCCTAATAAACTAAATGATCCGAAAAAGAGCTCTCAAAAGCTTTATAAAGAACGAATTAATATGTGGCTGAAGAAGACGCAAAGTTTTTGTTTCAAACAGTTTCTTCTCTGGATACTATGAAATTTTTGAAACAACTGAGAAGGACCTTAACAAATTTTTTACCGGCTCGTACCAACTAAGGCGGTATCCCTCTTGATAGAAATTACTGATGAGCTTGGGAGTTTTTCAAAGCAAAAAAGAATTCAATTCAAATTAAATTGAGTTCGCTTCATATTTTTAGCGAAACATATAAATTCTATATTGAGTACGTTCCGCAGCCTGTGGATATTCAGGAATAGTGCGCTATTGGTGTGAATTTATAAAGCTAATTTATAAAAACTAAAAAAGATGAAAAAAGGATAGAACAAAATAAAAAAGGCATTTTTTCCGGATAGGGGACAAATCAACATTTTTCCGGAAATGCCAGTTTTAAAAAAGGACAGATCTATCCGGAAAAAGGACAAATTGGCAACACTGCAATGGGGTACAAGTAGAAAAGTCGGTCAAGCCCGACTGCAATATCAGGGCAGCAAAAAAGAAGTTGCATGATAAAAGATGTTGCATATACCAACAATTGCTCAAAGAAATAATAATTATAAATTTAAATTGAAAATAATTGAATTCATATATTCAAAATTTTTTTTTACATGAATGATTTTTTTTTGTTAATCATAGTTTTTTAATTTTTTATATCTAAAGGAGCAAAAACGGCGGCGAAAAATAATTTAGAGAGCCTGCATACGGTAGAGAAAAAAGTTAAAGTACGATCCAATATTTAAAATTTTTTTTTGTTTTTGTTATTATGCGAAAATGAATAAATTGAAATCTTTTGTTGACTTAAAAACATTTTAACTCCGCTTTTTATATATAATTTCCTTAAAAGAGTTACTGGAATAACATTATTATTATGACGGAAGAAAATGTCCCATACGACATGTCCCGTGCGAGTGCTTAAAATTGAATTTTAAGAAATGTATAAGTTTATTTTGGGTAAAATGAAAACCGTTTTTATGTCATCAATGTGCAATGTTCTTAAATTTAACAGATTGAAATATTGCCTCAGGATTCGCTAAAATCGGCTTGTCAATTGTTGGTCGCAAAAAACCACTTCTGTTTTGTCCCGTGCGAATGCCTTGGTTTTTTGTAATTATCTTGAAAAAAATTAATTGCCCAAAATCAACCTTAGCACCAATTGTAGAAAAATTAAGAGCAATAAGTTAAGCCTTTTGTCAAATAAAAATACGTTTTATTTTTACTTTTTTCCACTTGAAATGTATTTCGATCATTTTTGCATTTATTTTTCAACTTTAATCGCCACAAACTTAATCAGACAATAGTAGTAAATAAAATACAACATTTAAATTATTCCTTCTACACGATGATATTATGGCTATTTGTATAAAAAATGAAATCGTAAATTTTTCATTTAAATGCCAATAACTGTAGTCTATAACTATAATCGTAATAGATCTGCCTTTGATGAACCGCAACAAAAAAAATAATTAAAAAAATTTATTGGCAAGCAAAATCTTTTTTTTCCTAAAAACGAACTGTTTTACCCAGGGATCGAAAATGCTGTAAACTAGTTTAATTCTAACTTTTCGATATTGTTCATTATAGCGAAGTATGACAGTCATTATCTGCATATGAACGTTTACCAAAGAAGCAGCAGCAACAACAACAACAAAACATGGCACCTGAAGCGTTATATAAAATGGCGTTGGAAAAACTCACACACACACATATATAAAGAGTCGTTGCATACTTTTAAGCATAGCTTGCAAGTTGCGTCTGTGTGACGCTTTTGTTATGATTCTTGCTTTTCCGGCGTAGCTGCCGCTTTAACATGCGCATGCGATGGCCAAAAACAGATGTTTTGACATTTTTTGCGTGGGAGAGTTATAAACGTAAGAGAGAGAGAGAGAGAGGGAGAGAGCGAGTGGGCATTAATCTTGCTTGCACTTTTTTGTTAGCCTGCTTTTCGGCTGCTTTGATTTGGTTCATTAGATTTATGATTCGATTAAATCCAATTGATGGCCGGAAATTGGGTTCTGTTTCTTACATAATTTGCCATTTATGGATTTTAAAAATTCACCAAAAAGGTAGAGAATTTGCGTGGAATTGTATTATGTAAGAGCTTAACTTACCGATTTGTGGGGTGTCCAATAATATTTCCAACTTTATACATTACATTTTAATGAAAATTTAGCTTAGCTTTATTATACACACACACACACATACACTCGCACGCACATACGACCCGTTAGTTGCAAATGTTCCTTTTTTTTTGTCGGGAGAGGGAAGGGAGACTTTTTAAAGCGAACGCTTCAGCACATTAAAATGTTGCATTAGATTTGCCGTTTTCATATAAACAGCAAACAATTTGATGTGATTTTTATGAAAATTTGTGTATTTGCTACAGTAAAACTGCCGCCGGGCCATTGCCATTGCCTATTTTGATGATGATAATGGGACACAACGCGACGAATGACTGAATTTTTCTTCACCTTCACGTGAGCCCAAAACGAACGAACAGACAGCCAGCCAACCAGCCAGCCAGCCAGCAGTCAGTCAGTCAGGACATCTGTAAGGGATGATACTACAACAGCATGACAACAGGACACCCCGATAGCCAAAGCTATCGGTTCACCGCTAATGAACTAGCTAAGGTAATCGATTTTTCACGTCACATTTATGGAAAAATTACACTGACAGAAATTGTCTTGGTTTTAAGAAATGTATTTTTTATCTTTATAAATTTCCTGGGTTTTAACTTTAGACTACTGTTAAATTCTGAGGGACAACCTCGTGATTTTAAAAAAAATTAAAAAAAAAAAATAGGGAATTTTTCACGTAAAAAAAACATAACCGAATCCAAGGAAAGGCTTTAGGAGGTCTTCTACCTTTGCACAGGGTTTTTGAGTTGGAAAAAAACTATAAGAGCTTTTTCAATTTGGATTTTTGTTTTATGTTATTTATTAATTGAATGAAAAAATACAACAAAATATTTTGAATTTCGAGGGCTGTTCAAAAAGTTATTGGCTTCAAAAGTATTGAGTGTAGAAGTGGTAGCCATGATTCCGGTACTCCAGGTTATCGGAAATTAAAACGGTAAATGAGGTTATGATCAGAATTGATGTAATTCTGGCCCGTACCCTAATTACACTAGCTTACAAAAAAAAAATTAAAGACCCATTAAAGCTGCTATTTTTTAATGATGTCTTTAAATGCTGAGCTCAAAAATTGAATTCAAAAATTTTTTGTATGGATACTTTTTGAGTTAAGAATTTTTTTTCAGTTTTTCGGTAGGTACACTTACATTTTATGACATATCTCGAGAGATAGAAATCTTTAAATGTCGTCAAGCAAGGTATTAATCTAAAAGGGTATGCAATTTGCAATAATCTAGTTGAAGATCATTTTCCAATCGGTTTAGTAGTTAAAATGCTACAAGCAAAAATATTTCGAAAAAAATCGATTTTTTTTTCAAAAACGTTGCAAATTTTGTTTTCCTAAAATCTGTAAAAGGTTGAAACTGATAAAAGTAAATTGTTTTTTCTTTTGTTCTTACGAATAGCATTTCTACGAAGAAAATAAGGCATTGGTAAAGAATATCTATGGATAAATAAAGGAGGTATGAGCAATTGAGTACAATTACTAACAGTCAAATTTCCGTGTTTTATGTATTTATTAAAAAATATTTTTTATTTTTTCTTCGTTTTTGGCCTTGCTCTTAATTTTTTTATGTAATTTGGCTTCTATTGGAACTCTTGATTCAAAAAGGCAAAGTAAAAAACAAACAAAATTTTTTATGAACATGTAAAATAGTCAAATTTGACCCCTAGTTTTTTCGACACAAATTGCTTACAACTTCGCTATTTATCCACCGATTTTCGTCATCAACGCCTTATTTTCTTCGTAAAAGGGCAATTTGTAAGAATAAAAGAAAAAAACAATTTTTTTGATTTTTATTTTCAACCATTTACAGATTTTAGAAAATCAAATTTATTCACATTTTTTGAGGAAAAATAAAATTTAAAAAATCGAAATATTTTGTCTTTTTAAACTACTAAACCGATTGGAAAAATGTTCTTTGACTAGAGTATTATGGAATTGCTTAAACTTTTGATTAATAACTCTTGCTTGAGTTCATCTAAAGTTTTTAACTCGTGAGTTTGTGCTAAAAAGTAATGGGTACCTACCGTTTAAAAACATGAAAAAAATTCCAAACTTAAAGACTTATCCATACAAAAATTTTTTTAAATTCATAAAATTTTGAGTTCAGGCTTTCCAAAATACATCATTGAAAAATAATGGCTTCAATGGGTCTTTTTGCTGTAAACTAGTGTTATAAAAAAAAAAATTTTCCAATATTGGCGAATATTTAAAAAAAATTTCGATTTTAAAATTATTTGTTGTTGTTTAGTGTAAAAAAATTGTAAAAAAATTGTATTTCTCTTGATTGAGGTACAGGCTAGAATTACATCAATTCTGCGTCGATTGCAACATGGTTGATCGGTTGAATCGGTTCAGTAGAACTGTCGCTATCTGACTACCTGGTCGAAAAACGTGGTTTCGAAAAAACGCACTTGAAGTTTCGAGCAACGTATAAAATACTCCCTTTAGCAAAATCATTGCTCTACTAAAATGGCTACATCTGCTAAACTATTTCGAATTTTTTGAAGAGGATGAAAGAGGAATGCCCAAGCTATAATAATAATGCAATACAAAATATTGAAAAAATAATTTTTCTAAGTTTGGGGGGTCTTCAAGATAAGATAACACAAGGAAACAAAATTCAACTTTTTTCTGTTTATAGAAAGAAAGTGCTTAATTTCGTAAAGAACACAAATCTGTTTGGCAAAATGCTTTGGTTTTTATACTCTGTACCGAAGGTACAAAGAGTATATTGGGTTTGTGCAAATGTATGTAACAGCCAGAAGGAAGCATCTCCGAACCTATAAAGTATATATATTCTTGATCAGCATCAACAGCCGAGTCGATATAGACATGTCCGTCTGTCCGTATGAACGCTGAGATCTCAGAGATGGTAAGAGATAGAGGTTTGAGGTGTACATATACATATATTTCTTTTGCACTTCGCAGACAGATCATTTAGTTTTTACTTTTGGACATCTATTCTCCCCTGCCTCCCCGGCTAAAAAAACACCTAAATATCTTCCACAATTTTGGAGTTAGGTTGTTCGAACCTTCTAGACATATATTCTACTCATCATTACTTATCGAGCCCCATACATCGTTTTCCGATCAGATGAACGATAGTAGAGTTGCCACCCCTGCAATTTGAAAAACACCTCAAATATCCCGCAATTTTGGAGTTAGGTTCGGACCTTCTAGGCATATATTCTACTCATCATTACTTATCGAACCGCAATAGGTTTTTATATAAATGAACGATAGTAGAGTTGCCAAACCGGCAATTTGAAAATTACAGCCTCAAATATCCCGCAATTATTTTCGAACTGTTAGTAGAGTATTCCAACTTAGCATTTTTATGAAAGAAATTAATTTAAAACTCATTCTTCACGAATTGGGAAAGACTGGAATATGAGCATCAGTGCCAAAATCTTCAAAATTATAAAAATAATAAATTATTCGATGCACATATCTTATTTTGGCTTTAAATTAATCTTTACCTACTAAACGCAATGCCATCGCATAGTCTAGATTGGCTATTCCAAACTAGTTCAGCATTGGCATTGACTCTGGATATAAACTACATTAATGAATTGTTAATAACAAACAAGGTTTATTTTTTATTTTCGAAAACAAATTAACAGATTTAGGCAAATTGAACTGCTTTAAATCGCATATAAATTTGTGCGCACATTTCTCAATAAAAATTTAAGTAAAATAAAAAAAATTTACAAAAATGCTTGAAGTTTTTTTTTTTTTTTTTAGTTTTAAGTAACATGAGCCTGCCTGACCTTCAGGTCATTGGTCAAAAATAGAGAGGGGAGAGTGGGTGAGGGGCAGGAACACCCATAAATGTCTAACGTACAAAACTAAACGATAAGCATACAAATTAAGTCTTTTATCAAAATCACAAAAATTAATCTGAATCAACCGAGACGAGAATCTAAATCGATCCCATGGGGATCAAAGCTTGCATAGGCAAAAAAGCAACGGAATGAACGCTCCGATGGCAATAAAAACAGGCAGTAAAATGGATGAATCATCCATGGAATAGGGGTTGGGTTGACGTGGACCACTAATGGTGCGCTTCGCATTGGTATTGGAGGATGATTGAGGCGCCTGCTGTTGTTGCTGCTGCTGCTGCGGCGGCAAATCTTCCTGCTCCTCCTCCTCCGGCTCCAAGTCGTCCAAGTCTTCATCATCCTCATATTCCTCATCTTCCGGAGTTGGCTCTTTTTGTGAACGCACCAAACGATCCGCCTGCTGTGCCTGCTGATTGGTCCTAAATTTCGTATCTCCATCCTGATTGACTGGTCCTGCTTTACGCTCGCTGGCCTCGGTGCCATGTAGACGTGGCAACTGTGACATATCCCCCTTAAGCAAGGCAAATGCATTAATTTTGGGATTATCCAAGGCGCCCTTAATGAAATCCAATCTCAGCCTGCCGTTGCGCACATCCGAAATTTCTCCCTCGTAATGCAAACGTCCATTGCTTATCTTGAAGTACACAATCTCGTCATGTGCCGATCCTCGGCCCACCTGGTCATAGATATCTAGCTGCTTTACCACCGTATGCTTGCGATTCAGCAGCACATCGAACACCTTCCGATTGGGTGAATCAAAGTACACTTCACAGAATTTCATAATCAAAGCATAATCCCCATCTCCATCCGCTGGAAAGTCATAGCCAAATGTTGTGGTATGATACCGTTCGGTGCGATATAAAACCTCATCCTGTTCATGGACACGTCCTATCATAAGCAAATGTTTGCCATAGTCCGAGGCAATGCCCACGCTCCGCAAAGGATCTGCCTCATATTGGATGCCATTGCGATCGGTGTGCTCATCGCCGCCAGCATTTACTGCATACACAACCTTGAGGGGATCGGCCAGAGCCGGCTGACCGGCTGAACTGCAGCAGATGATAGTGATTAGTAGCCTTGTTGCTACGTTGCACATGTTGGTGGTTGTTGTTGGTATTTTCGATTTCTTCTTCATTTCCCTTTTGGGAATTTGCCGGTTCTATTGGGGGGGGGGGACAAGGGGGCGTTGCTCCAGTACGGGGTTTTCAAATGTACACGTGGCCAACTGTTAGCCTAATCCAAATCCAAATGCCTACTCTTTGGCTTGACTAGGCAGTTGTAATTGATCCATTAACAAAATTGTGTTCTATTTCTCTAGACCTTTTGCAGACTTTGACGTGTGTGCGCTGCCCTGTACCAGGGCTGGGGAGTAAGCAGTTCAGTGGCCGCCTTAGCACTAGTTCAAGAACAAAATTATTTTTATAAAAGAAAAATAAAGTATAAAGTCAAATGGCCAAAATATCATTAAACAATGAAAATGTATAGACTTTATTATGTCCAATTAAAAACATTAAGAAAAAAACAGCTTAAAGCATGAACAGTTACTCAGCTGGATGAACAGTCACTATCGATACCTTCGATACTGCCATCCATTGTCAGTGATGTCATTTCCGCTTTTTTCCCGTCAAATTCAGCTTTTTTTGAAGTGCGATTGCGGGAAAAATTTTAAAACAGCGGGCAGCGGGAATTCCAGCTTTTTTTTTAAGCAGACTTTTTATACACTTGAAAAGTGTATATTAATTTTGCCCAGAAGTTTGTAACGCATAGAAATATTAATTTCTTGATCAGGACGACGAGCTGAGTTTAATTCTGTCCGTCTGTCTGTCTGTTTCTACGAGAACTAGTCCCTCAGTTTTAAAGCTATCGAGCTGAAATTTTGCACAGAGTTTCCTTTTTACTGCACGCAACTAATATGGACAAAAAACTAGTTCTAGTGAGAAAAACTATTTTATTTTCCATTGTAGCGTCACTAATCTTGGTATATGCTGGTTTTATACGCTTCCACACATTTATGGAAAAATTTATCAAAATCGGATCACTATAGCATATAGCTGCCATTGAAACGGTCGGTTAAAAAACTAGTTCTAGTAAGAAAAACTTTTTTTTTTTCCATCGTATCGTCAATAATCTTGGTATATGTTAGTTTTATATGCTTCCACATAATTCCGGAAAAAGTTATCAAAATCGGATGCGTATATTATATAGCTCCCATAGAAACGGTCGGTCAAAAAATTACTTCTAGTTAGAAAAACTTTTTTGTTTCCTGTTGTAGCGTCCCCAATCTTGGTATATATTAGTTTTATATGCTTTCGCATAATTTCGAAAAAATTTATCAAAATCGGATGACTATAGCATATAGCTGCCATAGGACCGATCGGTGGGAAAATGTGTTTTACTAAGAAAAGTTTTTTGTCTAGTTGGGCTATCAAAAATTTTCCCTTCGATAGATCAATGATTTAAGAAGAATTTTCATGCAGAAAAAACGCGGGGGTCATCCGTGGTTTCTTTTTAAACGAATTTTAAAGTTGTAATTTTTGCCCATACAAATACATGCTTGATCACATATGCTTTTCGATTTCTGTTTGTTTTTTTCTAAATAAATATATTAAATTATTATTTTCCTATGACTCAGGGGAACATTTGCTTGAATTTTAATGCGAAAGTGACGAAATCTTTACACCTATTTGATCTGTTTTGAACTCTTTTCCACGCCACCTACAGAGGTAAAAGTCAAGAGATGCTTTTTACGTGGTTTCCATGAGGCCTACTCCACGAAAGCCACAGGAAGGTGTTTTTTAGTGGTGTCCCCTAAGGAAGGGGCCAATCCACTGTCGTCTTCCCCGGCACTTCCTCTTCTCCTATGAATTAATATTTTATGTTCAAAATTCGCGATCCATCGATGAATATTTTTTTGTGTAAAGTAAATTTTTTTTCAAAAGTTTTTAGAATAATATAAGTTTGTTTCAAAATACATAACTATGTCGGGATTATATCACAATAGCCACGAAGTGTTTGATTATCCGTGTGCTTGGGATCGTTTATAAAACATACTGGCCAAATATCCTGGATGATTTTTTCGGACAAAATGAGGCAACTCGGCCTCACGTCCCGCATTTATGTTTTGTGTGTGTGCTTGTGTAGAGGGATCCACAAAATTTTTGAGAATGGTTCACCGTTTGGTGTAGAAAAAGTATTTTTTCGGATACTTTCATTGAAATTCACTTTTCTTTAACTTATTTTTTTTAGCCCATGGTTGTAGAAGTCAACTGTTTACGGCACCGAAAGAATAGTTTGCCGTCATCTTTTACTGCTATCTTACAGTCAGCAGAACAATTTCCACATTTTTTTCTTGTAGAAAACAGTTGTGACGCTTTAAATACTCAATAACCTCTATATTCGTCAAAGACAAAAATTTCGACACAGTAAAATTGCAATTCGTGCACTCCATTTTGATTAGAATTATTGAATGAACAATAAAAAATCCAATTAAATTTGAATTAAATTTGACACATTGCTCAAAACACAATATGTTTTATTAGGTAAAAAATCAAATTTTCAAAATTCGTTTAAAAAAGAAACCATGGATGACCCCCGCGTTTTTTCTGCATGAAAATTCTTGATAATTCGCGGTCCATCGAGGAAATTTTTTTTTGGAATTTTCTGAGAGTAGGCCGCTATACTAGACAATATCTGATATCTATTTCCTATATATATTTTACCCGTTAAATCAGTTAGAGTAAAGTTTTTTTCAAGTGTATTAAAACTTCGGCACAGTCGAAGTTAGCTTTGCCTTCTCGTTTTCGTTTCTGTTTTTCCTTTTGTTGTTTCTTTTGTTAAATATAATGTGTTTGAAATATTAAAAAACGAACAAAAAAATTATTTAAAAAAAAAACAGCTTTTTTCTAAGCTTTTTTTTCCTGGAATTCAGCTTGTTTTAGCTGTTTTTTTTTGTAAATCCAGCTTTTTTGGCTCAGAAAAAAATGACATCACTGTCCATTGTTTGCCAGCCCTTATTTGTTTTTGTTTTGAGGCTTTCAATTTGAAATCAAAATACTAGACATGTCGTAACCAACAAACCAAAAAAAATAAAACACACAAAATTACAAATTGTTGCACTTTAGCGCACACACACACAGACACTAACACAACATACAAAAGCATGTCTGTACCCTCAAAAATCACACTGGGATTAGCTGCGGCCATTTCCAGTGCAATCATAGGTTATGTGCACTATAAACAGTCTTCAGACCGGTAAGTAAATGTTTAAATGAAACTTGTGATTAAAAATGTACCCACTTTCAGTCTACGACTGCACGAGGGTGTGTTGCGTGACATTGAGCAGCAGCAGAGACGCAAACATGAGAATACCTACACACTGCAGAAACAGATTGACATGACCAAACAACTAAAGGCAATGGAGGCAACGAAACCACCACCAATACCCCAAGAGGCGCCACCAGAGATGGAAAGCACAGGCGTGCAGACGGATGAGGAGCAGGAAGCGCTAAAGCCCCATATCAATGATGAAGATAATCCAGCTCCACCGTCTGAAGCAATTTAGCAGTTTGGAAATTTTTCGTGTATAAGATTACATATGTAAAAGATGAGACAAGGCTAAGAAAATTTGTTGAACCATAATTTTCACATTTTGTTCAGTTTCAGGGCAAGAAATCCTCTGTATGCATTTGCAACTCCTCCCTCCCCCTGTTTCTTCCTTCTTGTATATATTATTACTCAATGTTTTATTATTATGAATGTGTGTATAAGTAATTACAATTCTAATTAGCGGGGGGGTTTGTACATAGGTGGTGGAACACCCCGTTCATCTAAATACAAAAAAAATAAACAAAATCAAAGAGAATGAAAAGATGTGGCTGAGAAATCCAATTCACACGATACTTGGCATTAGCAGTCTGTTCACACCAGAAAAAGATTGCAAAAATGAAGTTGTCAATATCGTCCACCTCCTCCCCCGCCGCCGCCGCCTCCTCCTCCTCCACCACCACCTTTACGTCTTTCACGATCATTATTACCACCACGTTCATAATCTCCGCCGCCGCCTCCTCCTCCAGTGCCACTGGGTCCACCTCTGTCAGTGCCACCACCTATACCGCTGACTCCTCCTCTATCAGTGCCACCACCTATACCCCTTTCCTCACGTCGTCGTCGTTGCGAACGTGACCGACTGCGCGAACGTCGTCTGGGTCCTGAACGCGATCGAGAGCGTGCACGTCGCCGGCGCGAATACAAATATCTTCTCAACTCTCTGGAGATGGGTTTCAAGTGCATGAAATTACAAAAACCAGAGCGTGTACACTCGCCCATCTCGTACTGTCTGCAGCAGGCCTCACGGAAATCGGTAACGGGCGACAGTTCCGAGTATACCGGACGACCGCCAAACCAGCGATTATTCAAATCGTTTGCCGCCTTCTCCGCATCCGCTTCATTGCGGAATTTGATGTAGACATTGCCCACCAGATGGTCACCCAAATTGTCGCATACATTCATTTCCTCAATTTCGCCGTACTTATCCTCGCACTCCACAAACACATCCTCAAAGAAATTGTCATAATGCTCTTGCATCTCCTCGTCGGAGACATTGGCCACCAGATGGGAGCCATCGGCCGATTTGGCCGAATTCTGCGGATTCACGTACAGATTCTGGAGCAAAACTGTTTGCGAAAATGTTGGTTTATTGTGAATGCGCGAGCACCGATCCCCATGACGGCAGGCGCCAATTTTAAAGTAAAACGAACAGTTGACCCTGCAATGGTAGCAAAAAGCACATTTTCAGACCGGATCACACCGCCACAGCTACTCTACTCACTTGTCCTTTTCTGTGCCAAAAATGGATGCCAAATACTCGGCCATCGCGGTTCCGTTTGCGCTGCGTGAAAAGTGTGTGGCTTGTGTTTGAGCAGCTGTAGCTGTTGTTCAACTTCCGCTTCCGAGCGATTCCTTTGCTTTTGTTTGTTTAGTTTTTTGCCAATTGTTAACTTTATTTATAATTTTCAGCTGCCGCACGCAAAAAAAAAGCAGCGTCTGGTTGTATTTTCTAGGGTTGTCGAAAAGTACTCGATATGTCGATATGTGACAGGGTTGCCTGGGCAGGCGAGCGTGCTGTCAAATGTGCTATGGGGCTTATTTTGTAAACATTAGGGGTGCTCGGGTAATAGAATTTGACATTTTAACCGTTTTCCCGCTAGATTTAACTATTTTGTAAGTTCAAAATCTGGAAGCTATTCAGTTTTGCCAGAGCTAGCATTTCTAATTAATTTTAAATAATAATTTGGCATTTTTATTAAATTGACCGTAAACTTGCTGAATACCCCCAATTAAAAATCAAAATAGTATCGTCCATCTCCATCGATAATTTTGTAATCGGTTTGTCTGTTGAACTTGACAGCCCTGGAGATTTCATTTCTAGAAAAGTCGGCATTTTTTGCATTTTCAACATCATTCTAGAGGAAAAACAGCGTGTTTCAACAAGTAACTCATATAAAAGACAAAGCAATAGTTGAAAATAATAAATAAATAGCATGGACAAGGTAAGTGAGGATTCGCAAAACAGACAAAACAGATTTCTATATGCTTTTGTCCTGTGTGTGTGTGTTAAAGGTAAATGAACTCAAGGAAAAGGGCAATACGGCTCTGAATGCGGAAAAGTTTGAGGAGGCGGTTGCAGCATACACAGAAGCCATCACTTTGGATGGTAAAAATCATGTTCTGTTTAGCAATAGATCGGCGGCTTATGCCAAGGCTGGTAAATTTGCCGAAGCCCTGGAGGATGCGGAAAAGACCATCGCATTGAATCCCACCTGGCCGAAGGGTTACTCACGTAAGGGGGCAGCAGCAGCTGGTCTGCATGATTATATGAAGGCATTTGAGGCCTTCAATGAGGGTAAGTGTAAGGTGGTTGGTTGAATCATCTTTAGGAGAGAGACCCCCCCCTCTACATAACCTCAATTCATCTCTCTTCCCTCTCTCTCTCTCTCTGCTCTGCTCTCTTTTTGTGATAGGCTTGAAGTACGATCCGCAGAATGCCATTTTGCTGCAGGGTCGTCAGGAGATCACTGCCTCCGTGTTGAATTATATGCAATCGCAGGGCGATATTCCCATGGACATTGATCCCCAGATGCCTTCAGCTCGTGGCAGACGCACAGCCTCTCCCCCATCCCGAAAACCCGCTGAGCCCTTTAAGCCCGCGGAGCCTAGAGTCGAGGATATGACCGAGGAGGAGCGCAAAAAGTTTTTTGCCAAAAAGGAAAAGGAACTGGGCAATGCCGCCTACAAGAAGAAAGATTTTGATACTGCCCTCCAGCATTATAATGCAGCCATCGAACACGATCCCTCGGACATTACGTTCTACAACAACATAGCTGCCGTCTACTTTGAACGCAAGGAGTACGAGGAGTGCATCAAGCAGTGCGAGAAGGGCATTGAAATTGGTCGTGAGAATCGTGCCGATTTCAAATTAATTGCCAAATCATTTGCCCGCATTGGCAACACCTATCGCAAGCTGGAGAATTATAAACAGGCCAAAATCTACTTTGAAAAGGCCATGTCCGAGCATCGTACACCGGAGATAAAGACCTCGCTGAGCGAGGTTGAGGCCAAAATCAAGGAGGAAGAACGTCGTGCCTACATTGATCCCCTCAAGGCAGAGGAGGAGAAGGAAATGGGTAATACCTACTTCAAGAAAGGTGACTACAGCAATGCTGTCAAGCATTATTCCGAGGCCATTAAGCGCAATCCGGATGATCCCAAATTGTATAGTAATCGTGCCGCCTGCTATACCAAATTGGCTGCCTTCGATTTGGGTTTAAAAGATTGCGAAACCTGCATTAAACTGGATGAGAAATTCATTAAGGGTTACATACGAAAGGGCAAAATTCTACAGGTAAGTGACATTATTATGCTGAGCTGGACTCTTTGATACGCAATAGAGCTCATCTTGTTGGCTTAACATACACACACGTGCAGTTCAATTAGGTTGAATTGATTACACATTTTGTTTTATTTTCCACTGTCAAAATATGTGGCACACTTAAAACCGATTTGGTTCTCGGTCAATAGGTTAGACCCAGCCTTGGCTAAAAATTGAATACTTAGAACTTTACGCTCTTGAGAAATTAAAGCTGAGTATTTAATTTTTACTGGATATTTTAAATATCTAACAACAGATTTAAAGCTGCTATATATATTATATGTTTGGCTATATTTCGATTGGAAAGGGCTTGCCTTGTCACTTGTTTTTAACATTAAGAGCCGATTTCTCGTCTTCTAGATTGCTGCTATTTGTCAGATAAACTTTCAAAATATTCTGCAAGCTTATGTGACAGATGAAGCTATGTCTTCTTCTTATTTGTGTCCTTATTCCCTCGAGAGACACTTCCTCTCCACCGAACTCTATTATTTGCCCATTACTTTAAAGTCATCCTTAAGTTTTTACGATAATTGGAGCTTCTCTATTGACGATCCATCTAGGTCTCTTTAGGTCTACCTGGTGCTCGACCAATTCCATCTAAAACGTTTCATTCCAAAGCCTTTTAATACACTTGAAAAGTGTATTAATTAATTTTGCCCAGAAGTTTGTAAAGTAAATTTCCGACCACATAAACTATATATATTCTTGATCAGGACGAAGAGCTGAGTTCAAGTCCGTCTGTCCGTCTGTCTGTTTCTACGCAAACTAGTCTCTCAGTTTTAAAGCTATCGAGCTGAAATTTTGCACAGAGTCTTCTTTACTGCAACTAATATGTCGGATACCGCGCCGATCGGATGACTATATCATATAGCTGCCATAGGAAAGATCGGTCTTTGAACTAGTTCTAGTTAGAAAAATTTTATTGTTTTCCATCGTAGCGACACAAATCTTGGTGTATGTTAGTTTTATATGCTTCCACATAATTGTGAAAAATATTTTATCAAAATCGGATGACTTTATCATTTAGCTGCCATATCAAGGGTCCGGTCAAAAACTAGTTCTAGTGGGAAAACTTTTTTGTTTTTCATCGTAGCGTTCACCAATCGTAGTATATATTAGTTTTATATGCTTCCACACAATTTCGAAAAATTTATCAAAATCGGATGACTATATCATATAGCTGCCATAGAACGATCGGTCGGAAAATAAGTTTTAATGAGAAAAACTTTTTTGTTTTTCATCGTAGCGTCACTAATCTTGGTATAAGATAGTTTTATATGATTTCACATAATTCTGGAAAAATGTATCAAAATCGGATGACTATAGCATATAGCTGCCATATAAACGGTCGGTCAAAAAACCACTTCTAGTGAGAAAAACGTTTTTGTTTTCCATCGTATACGTCACCAATCTTCGGTAGATGTTTAGTTATATTTGCTTTTTACAAATTTTTTAAAAATTTATAAAAATCGGATGACTAGCATATGCTGCCATAGGACCGATCGTGTCGTTGAAAATGTGTTTTTACTAAGAAAAGTTTTTTATGGTATCCTATTTTTATTATCAATGATTTAAAAATTTTAAATATTTGATATCTATATCCTATATATATTTTACCGGTTAAATCAGTTGGAGTAAAGTTTTTCAAGTATTAAAATCTTCGGCACAGTCGAAGTTTTGAGCAATTTTTTCAGCCTTCTCGTTTTAGTTTATTGCGTTTCGTATCATTTTATTTGAATACCCAACCAATCGACCAACATCTCTAAAGGATTTTCCAATCAATATTAATTTTGTTGATGATTTCGAGATTTTCCGAACTGCTGTGTTTTCCACGAGCCTTGGTATTGATTTACTTTACTGTGTGGGGAATATTAAGCAATAAAAAGTATAACAAGACTTCACAAAATCGCAACACTTATTGTGTGTTTTTTGATCACTTTGAAGAAGTATCATAGTGGTGCTATTATTGTTTTCCCAACTGTAGGTGTACACAACGCATCAGGACAGAACCTGAGAACACAACTAGGTACTCCGTCGGGACCAAAACCCCAGCTTAGTACTCACTTTTTTGTGAAAAATACTTGTGAAACATTTATGTTCCTATCTTTCATAGTTCGGGTTATACGGTGGTCACCAGTCAGTCAGGTTAAACTCTTGTATAGAGGGTTGCCCATATTCGGGACCCCTGTTTCTTTTTTAAAAATCAAAGAAAAATAAAAATTTGGCGAGGGAATCTTAATATTTAATTAGTTAAGTAGATTTGTTTACATCAATTTTGAATATGATATCTCTGGCCGCCTCTGGCGTTGATGGCGTTTATGCCCTTTTTGCAGCATTTTCCATCGTTTCGCCAAATTTCGGCTGCTATAGCGGCTATTTCTTCACAATGTTTCTTGAGCTCTTCTACGGTCCTGCTTGTTAACGTAAACCTTTGACTTCATATCCCTCAGGCGTAAATCGGGCGAACGCGGTGGCCAGTCCAAATCTGCAGAAAATCGATTGTTATGCGACTTGTGTTGTGGGAGCGCCGTTTGTTGAAACCAGAAGTGTCATACGCTTTCGACGAATAATTGGCAGTTGTCTTGAGAAAAACGGCCCATTCGCACTGTGACTTTTTCGTCATGAAGAGGCACTTCTTGAATCTCCTAGGTTTTCTGTGGCGTCAATACGGCAATTTTGCTATTTACGTCACTTGCTTGTCTGGATGTAAATTCACTTTTCGAAACCTTTATGTTAATCTAGCTTACGTGTGGTTTACGAACGTGGTTCACGATCTGTCATCTTGTCAAACTTATGCGTTGCCAGGAATATGGGCAACCCTGTAAAGGTTGCTTGTTTCACTTGGGAGTTCCTCCTGGCAAGAGAGAATTCGTGTTTAGTTGCAGCGAATTTATTTCTGCTATTTCTTTTTTTTTTTTGAAATATATTTATTGCATTCCAATTTTTATTGTTCTTTTCCACACAGGGCATGCAACAAACCTCAAAAGCTTCCTCTGCATACCAAAAGGCACTCGAAATTGATCCCAATAATGCTGAGGCAATTGAAGGCTATCGCCAAGCCTCAATGAACTTCCAACGTAATCCCCAAGAAGTGCTTAAGAATGCCATGTCAGATCCGGAAATTCAACAAATTCTTAAAGATCCAGCCATGCGCATGATTCTAGAACAAATGCAAAATGATCCAAATGCTGTCAAAGAGTAAGTAATCATTAATTCCATATTCTTGGCTAAATCTACTAAGTTTTTCTCTTTCTTGTTACAGACACTTGCAGAATCCAGCTATAGCTGATAAGATCATGAAATTGCTGGAGTCGGGCATCATTCAGATACATTAGGATGGAAAAAACAAACAACAACAACAACAACCTATTGCTAAAAACATTCAGGAGAATAAATATGCGCATATACACAATAAAACTGCACCATTAAGCCGCGAGGCGTCGCCTCCAAAACTAAAACTAAAATCAGTTTAAACATCAAACAACAACCACAATAATAATAATAATAAATTAAACGCTAAATTACCTTAGAAAACGCAAAGCCTAAACGACGATAAAACAAAACAACAAAAAAAGAGAAACTAAAAGCAAAATAAACATTTATTATGTCTGCCTAGTTGATTTACGCAGATGTCTGGAGAGTATAGACACACCTCCAACGTCAAGGTCCTTATTTTCATACTACAATTATATGCAGTAGCTTAGCTCTAAAAAATAAGTTTTTGAATGTAAAATAAAGTCGAGTCAAAGGATGGTAAACAAATTCAAAACATTTTATTCAAATTGGGTTAAACTAGAGCTTGAATATATTTAAACTAAATCCTGGCCAGGATCCGGACCAAATTGGTGTCAAAATAGTTCTACTCCCAAGAGCTATTACTTCACATTTTGAATTTGGCTGTTTTGTGGCGAAAACTGACAAAATAAACCAACCGTACCTGAGTAGCGGGTATATCGAAGTCGTGTTACAAAAAGGCAAATTACATTGAATTGAGAGGAAGGAACAAATAGCAAATATAAACTTATTCTAGATAAAAAGTTGCGTTAGGTAAATATGAAAAAAAGTTCTTTTATAAAGCTGGTCTAAATGTATGATTCTCCGTATGAATTCAGAGAACCACGCAGACTATCTAAATTTATTAAATGTATCTTTTAGGAAGGTCATATTATATATTATAATTAGACATCGGATTTTGCATATTTGCATATTTTGAACCGCTTGTCCGATTTAAGTTCTGATTGCACACATCTTATTTTTATTGAAAAACGATCGAATTCCGCTAAAAACATTTTTGCATATTTTGCATATTTTTATGCAAAAAACATATTTTTTATGAAATAATATATTTTAGACCATCGGTGGGCAACAAATTCTAACAGAACGGCAGGAAATGCAATAATATATACAACAACTACACCAAACTTTTTTTTTTCATTTTTTATCTCGCCATCAGCAGAATAGAGACTTACCGGGGGGGGGGAAAAATAAAAATAAAAAATTGGACACTGGGAAACAATTATTTAAACTTAATGCCACCAATCTGCCAATCCTTTCTGTTACACCATACTTCTTTGCCAATGCTTTTCGCTCTACTTCTATTTCTACAAGTGCAAACACAAATCAGATTTCGGATGGGTTAGGTTAAGGTAAGGTTTTAATTAGGAAGAACTATTGATATTTATTTGAATATGTATGTTGAGAACTTTACCGACCAACATGATGGAATATTATTTCACTTTTGTAAACAATTAACGCAAAAGAAAGCCTTGATTAAAGCAACATAAATGGAAATGGTCTATGGTGGATCGTTAAATATTGAGAAGTAGAATATATGTCTTGAAGGTTCAAACAAACATCTTCAAAATTGCGAAAGTAATTACTTTTATGAAATTGCGAGGGCGATGCAAAAATCCGAAATAGTTTGTGTTCCATACACTTCAAACCTCTAGCTCTTATCAACTCTGAGATTTCAGCGTTCATAGGGAGACAAACATGGCTATGTCGAATCGGTTGGTGATGCTGTCAAGAACATATCAAGCCCTAACCGCGAAAAAAACGTAAGCGCCCAAAATAATATTTTTCAGAAGAGCTTCTTTTAGATGTAAATGACGTTGCTGATTATATTTATATTAACTGATTTTTTTATTAAAAATATCGCTTACGTTATTGTTGCGGTAAGGGCTCGATATATATATATATGCTTCTGGCTGTTACATTCATTTGCACAAATCTAATATACTCACCTTTAATACAGAGTATTAAACGAAAGAAAACTAAGAAGCGGAACTGTTCCGATACTATGGTTGTGTTCTCTTCGGTTCCAAAAATATCGCTTCTCGAATACTCAAGTACTAAGAAAATTAAAATATTAGTCTCGGTTCTCAGTTTTAATCGGTTCTTTTAGGTATTCTCAGCTCGTCTTCTGATGAAGAAAATGTTTAGTTTATGGGGTCGGAAATGAGAATTTGTATGCCTTTCAAACTTCTGGCAAAATATATACACTCTTTACAAGTGTGTAAAATCAACATAAGTCAAAATTTTATGCCCAAATACAAAGTTATACTATTAAAAACATTTTGCATATTTTTTGCATATTTGCATATTTTTTTGCATATTTGCATATTTCTTTGCATATTTTGCATATTCATATGCAAAATATGCAAAAAAAAACATATATTGGATATGCAGTTTTTAAAAAAAAGTAGATATTTTTATTAGTATAAATCCAAAATTTCACATCAATCCGACTTCATTTAAAAAAGTGCATAAAATCCGATGTCTAATTATAATATATGAATTCTTTTTACACGTTTTATTATAATAAGGCCTCTTCTCCTTCGTCTTTTGAACAAACGTCTAACAACTCTATTTGGCCGAACGAAATCGACTTGACTTTTAAGGAAAACGTTAATAATAGGGTTTTTGTCTTTTTCCAATTCGAAGCAGTTTTTTATTAATTTTCTATGAATAGAAGAGGAATTGGCGTAATTTATTTGTAGGATACAAAGATTTCTCGATTAAAAACCGAAAATTCGAATAATCCTTTAATAATTTTTCCAATTCGAAGCAATTTCTATTATTTAGTTGTGACATGTACATATGAATATCAATTGCAGTAAATTTTTGTTTGAAAATATAAAGTATTACCTTTTATAAATTTGGCCTTAAAGAAAAAACAGGATCAAATTATTTTTTTAAGATATGAAAGATGCAGAAATTAATTTCTAAAAAGGAGGAAAAACCTTTTTTTTGTAATTAAATAATAATTAAATATATAGGATTTCTAAGTCTTAGAAAAATCCACCCATTAATATATAGAAATGCTAGAAAAATTGTTTTAGAAATAAAGTTTCTTGATTTTAATCAAATTTCGCTCTCAAATTTAGGAATATTATTTTCTATTTTAAGAAAGTTTCGTTTTAATATTTATAAAAATGTAATGTAATTGAAAGCTTTGGCAGACAAGCGTATTATGGGCTTTATTGAACGCTAGTCTTCTAGTATGGGTTCAAATCTATCCAAATGTCAAAATATCTCTATTTATGAAAGAAATACAGCAGATTTAAAGACCGATTATTTCGAATCATAATTAAGAAATATTTTTCTGCTTTTTAAAAAGATTTTATTTAAGTTTAGGTTGAATTTCTAATTTTTTAGAAAGCATAACTAATAGGTGAACCGGTAGCAGGTGGAAATGCAACAGACAATTTTTAATTTTTTGGGCGGCACGAAAAACGTGGAGCCCACAAGTATGCCGCACTAATTTTATATATTTATTCCAAGCAGTTTTTGTGATTCAAGGATAATCTTTAATAGGCTTATATCCTGCCGCAGGACATCGGGACTTGGTTTTTTCGAATCCTGGTGACAATTCTGATCGATTGGCATCAAAGGATTTGGGGGTCATTTTTTCACCTAAAATTTTGGCATCTAAATTTTCAAAAAATCGTAAAAAAAATTACAAAAAATGCTATATCGCGGCCATTTGAAGGACTACAAGGATGTCCTTTGGCCAGACGAAAGTCCTTGTAAATTAGCATTTGATGGCATCAACAAATCCTGGATTATCCTTCCAGGAGCCGAGTTTTAAGGACCTTTTTCCTAAAACTAAAATAGGCCATAGCGCCCGTATCCTTTGCAGGATCAGGACCAAACTGGTGGCAAAATGATTCTTTTTGTGAGGTGTAAATCCTGGCCAAATCACATGCAAATAGTCCTGCAGGCAGCCAAGATATTAAGGATTTTATGTTTTTGGTCATTTTTTAGCGATGGCAATCCGAAAATTTTTTTGTCCGTAATCTACATCCTTTAATGCCAATCGATTAAAATTGACGCCAGGATTCAGAAAAACCAAGTTTCGATGACCTGCGGCAGGATATGGCCTAAAACTATGGTCCTTAAATCACAAAATACGCCATTACGGGGTCATTTAAAGGACTTTAAGGATGTGCTTTGACCAGCGGATAATCCCTGTGAATTAACATCGGATGGCATTAAGAAATCCTGGATTATCCTTCCAGGAGCCGAGTTTTAAGGACTTTTTTCTAAAACTAAAATAGACCATAACTCCCGTATCCCTGCCAGGATCAGGACCAAATTGGTGGCAAAATGATTAATTTTTTAAGGACTAATTCCTGGCCAAAGGACATGCGTTTAGTTCTGCAGGGAGCCGAGATATTAAGGTCTGGCCATTTTTTAGCGTTGCCAAGTCGAAAATGTTTAAGTCGAAAGCGCATATCCTTTGATGCCAATCGATTAGAATTGTTACCAGAATACGGACAAACCAAGACCCAATGTCCTTCGGCAGGATAAAAGCAAGTAAGAGCAAGAAAACAAGCTGCTAACTAGAAGTATGTCTAGCAGGGACAACAACCACTTCGTATTAGTTGGGACATCAACCGTTTTATTTAAAAAAAAACCCCCAAAATAGTCCTGGCAAGTCCCTTAATATTAATTCATTTATTTTTATTAACTATACTTCAGTCACTACTTGTAAACAGTGACTTTGTCGATTAGTTGCAGCACTTTACAACACTAAACTCATATATCGATAGTCGATAGCACCGATTGTATCGGTTTCTTTCCAATAAAAAAAAGATGGTGTGCTGCTTCTGCTTCTTGTGGCTATTATAATTTATTTCTGTCGTCCAAAAGTGCCGTATAAAATGTTTTAAACAATTCACACACCCAACCGGGCCATAATCCAAGCACCACATCAACCGAAACTCCACGAAAATAACCAGCAAAAGCAACTCGGACCAGCAAAATAACCAAACGTTGTGCCAGTGTCTCTTGTTGTATTAGTATTAGTGTCCCCCCCGCCCCTCCTCCCCTTCCTACTTCCCATCAACCACCACCATCCCGTATCGTATCAGTTGTATCGCGAAATCCAGAATAGAAAGATGTGTGCTCGGTAGTGAACTTTTTGTTGTTGGCAGCGTCAAATAAACGAAAAAAAAAAGTTAAAAATTAAAATAAAAGGAAATCCAAATACAAATATTGGCAAATAATCTTCAAAGGAATTCGGTTGGAGAGAAAAAAGCAAGCAAAAGTAAGTATTTTAGGGTTGCCAAAGATGGAAATTTTAAATGCGTTTTGGGGCCGCTTGACAACAAGCAGCGACGTTCGTAAGGCCGGGACGCTAATGATGCATATTGGATAGGGGTGTAGGGGGGGTTGGGGTTGTGGTGGAGGCGAAAGCAAATAGTTTGCTGTGTATGGCGCTGCTTACATTCCCATTCCCCCCCATACAAATGTACAAAAATGTATATGAACTGTGTGTGTGCATGCAAAATGTTTGAATTCGTTGCGGCTGCAGAGCTTAACAATTCGATTTGTTATTTGTTTGGGTTTTTTTTCAACTTAAATTTAAATTATAAACCGAATCAGTTATTAACAAATATGGTACGAACTTTTTAAAAGCCGCTAAAATCCACCTAGATAAATTTCTATTCAAATTGTAAGCCAGTTTTCCCTTTTACAAACGTAATTACAGGCTTATGGGCTTATTACCATAAAAATAGACTGTAAATTATATTATAATTATTAAAAGATCAGTTCTAGCATTAATTAACCGTTTCGAAAACATCTTGAAGAAATCTACCTATATGAATCTGCCTGGAATATGAAGTCAAGCCCCTAGCCTTAGCTTAAGGCGGTCTTCTACCTTTAAACAGGGTTTTATAAGTGTTTTTTAAAAAAATTCTGAAGAAAAAACCATAAGAGCTTTTTCAATTTGTTTTTTTGTTTTGTATTATTTATTAATTAAATAAGAAAGTAAATAAAATGTTGGACTTCGAGGGCTGTTTAAAAATTTATCGGCCTGCCAATTAAGGTCTTAAAAAAAAAGGTGTAGAGATAGTGGCCATGATTCCGGGACTCCAGGTTATCGGAATTGAAAACGTTAAATGAGGTTATGATCAGAATTGATGTAATTCTGGCCCGTACCTCAATCATATTTTTCAATATTTTTATACCCTTGCAGAGGGTATATTAAAATTGTCACGATGTTTGTAACGCATAGAAGGATGCATTTCCGACCCTATAAACTATATATATTCTTGATCAGGACGACGAGCCGAGTTCATTTCTAGCCGTCCGTCCGTGTCCGTCTGTCCGTCTGTCCGTCTGTCTGTCTATCTGTCTCCTACGCGTAGTCCTCAGTTTTAGAGCTATCTTGAGCTGAACTTTTGCAAAAAGTCTTTAAATACACATACGCTGCTAATATGTCGGAACCGGCCGGATCGGATGACTATATCATATAGCTGCCATAGGAACGATCGGTCCAAAACTAGTTCTAGTGAGAAAAACTTTTTGTTTTCCATTGTAGCGTCACCAATCTTGGTATATATTAGTTTTATACGCTTTCACACAATTTCTGGAAAAATTTATCAAAATCGGATGACTATAGCATATAGCTGCCATATAAACGGTCGGTCAAAAAACTAGTTCTAGTGAGAAAAACTTTTTTTGTTTTCTATTGTATCGTCACCAAACTTGGTATATATTAGTTTTATATGCCCTTCACACAATTCTGGAAAAATTTATCAAAATCGGATGACTATAGCATATAGCTGCCATATAAACGGTCGGTCGAAAAAACTAGTTCTAGTGAGAAAAACTTTTTTGTTTTCCATATCGAATATCGTCACCAATCTTGGTATATATTAGTTTTATATGCTTTCACATAATTCTGGAAAAATTTATCAAAATCGGATGACTATAGCATATAGCTGCCATAGGAACGGTCGGAAATTTTAAAAAAAATTTTTGTTTTTATAAAATTTTTTCAGATTAGTAATTCATATAACGATTTTGAAGATGTTAATTGTTTGAAAAATTGCTTTGATAAACTGATGTTAGCCTTCTCGTTTTTTTTTTAAATTGGCGGACAATTAAAAAAATTTCGATTTTGAAGGCTGTATTTTTGAATTTTCGAAAAGGGTTTGAAGGGAATGAAAGGTGAATATCGAAGTTTTATTAAAAATGCAAAACAAAAAAATCAAAAAAATTTGTTCAAAGGTAAAAGACCCCCTTAATGGTTTTCCAAGATCACATTCACTTTTTTCCGTTGGGTTAAAAAACTTTCAAGAAGTTTAAAACAACGATCTATTTTACCTGTATACTATGATACATTCCGGGGTCAAATCGATCATCTGCTAAATGGTCAAAAATGAGAAACCCTCCATTCCGAGGTGTTAAATCCCACAAATTATAGAGAAAACCGCGTTGTTTCATCAAGGCAGTACACAATAATGGCCAAAATATCAGAATTACGCTTTATATAGCATCTGAATCCAATATATTCGACAAATTTTACAAGATTTTCTCCAAGATTTAAATTTAAAATTGAAGATTGAAGATTTAATTATTTATAATTTACAAAAAATCGGTGATTTAAAACAGGTGTTAGACCAGATTTGGTCTTTAAATTACCAACAACTTTTTATCGTAATCGAGAACCAGGCTGATTACTTACCTGAACATTTTTTAAAACTGAAATTCCCTAGCAGGTCTGATTTAATTTAAAACTTAAGTTCAGGACCAGATTGTATTGAAAATTTTGGATTGGGACTTTCAAATTTTGAGCCTGGATAGAAGTGGAGTCGGTACGGGACATACAGTATTGTACTTTCTTTCCCGCATCCATCTTCAATGTTTATTATAAGTGTTGAGGACGATTATCTGCGATCCAATTGTAAGCCTCTAAGTAAGACCGGAGAGCCAGTTCTCGAGCTTAAATATGCGTATGACCTTTTTGAATGCCCATTTACAAGATGTGACATATCCGAAAGCTCTTACCCAAAGTCATTAAAAAAATACATTCCCTAAGGGGTTATACGCAGTTGCAAGGCCCAAAACAGACGTTTTTTCAATCATTTTTTTTAAGAAAGGGATTTTATTGTTCAGTTGGAAGTAATAATTATTCAGATAGTAACTTATTTTATGTTTTTAATGACACTTAGATCATGTAAAAATATTGAAGAAAACGTCTCCTCTAGTTCCTCCTAAAAAAGGCGTTTGGCGGTGATCACTCTATCTCTGGTTTGGCTCATCAGAAATAAAAAACCAGATAGATTCTTTTTTCTTGATCGAAGGACTAGTTGAAATTTCAATGTTTGATAAAATGCCGAAAATTTAAAAAAAAGTAAATTTTTGACCAAAACTTTTCAGGAAAATGATTTAAAAAATATAAATAATTTTCGGTTATCTTAATCCTTCGATCAATCCCAGTAGAATATATTTAAGACGGTTGTGTGAAAATTTGAGATCGATCGCTTTAGACGTTTTTGAGATACAGTGATCACCGACGTGTTAAAACTTTAAAAAGAAGTTCACACATAGTTAAAAATTGTTTTCTTATACTTACATGGTGTCGTCTATTCCAGGGCCATAAAATGATACTCTCTGCACCATTAGCATCTTCTAATAGGTCGAATTGATGTTTTCAACGCGTTATTCTTTCTTCGCAAAATGATTTTTTGTGTAAAATCACCTCACATCTTTTTAATAATTGTTCGTTGATGAATTCTTTATAAATTTCGAATACGGCTTTAGCAACATCAGTTGGTTAAGTCAGAAAGTCATGTGTAAAAGAAGATAATGTGTCTGTAACCCTTAAGTGTCCTTACAAATATAGGAATATCTTCGAAAATATTTAACGGATTTGTTTGAAATTTTCAAAGAATATACTTAAATATATGAACATTCCGAAAATGCAAAAAAAATGTTTTGGATATATTTACGATATACATGTCAGATATTTATAAATTCAAAATTATTAGGAGTATGATGGTTGATTTCAAAATTTGATCAAATATATTAATGTTAAAGTGCTAAGCCATCTCATTAAGAGACCGATTACTCCGACTATAACGATCAGCATCAAGGAATATGAATGCGTTGCCCTCCAACACGTTCAAGGGTAAGAGTGGGGGTTTGAGTGTATGGAAATACACTCAAGTTTATTGCCCTCCCGCAAATTTTGGAGTTAGGTTGTTTGAACCTTCTAGACATATATTCTACTCATCATTACCTATCGAGCCCCCATACATCGTTTTCCGATCAGATGAACGATAGTAGAGTTGCCACCCCCGCAATTTGAAAAAAAACCTCAAATATCCCGCAATTTTGGAGTTAGGTTGTTTGAACCTTCTAGACATATATTCTACTCATCATTACTTATCGAGCCCCCATACATCGTTTTCCGATCAGATGAACGATAGTAGAGTTGCCACCCCCGCAATTTGAAAAACACCTCAAATATCCCGCAATTTTGGAGTTAGGTTGTTTGAACCTTCTAGACATATATTCTACTCATCATTACCTATCGAGCCCCCATACATCGTTTTCCGATCAGATGAACGATAGTAGAGTTGCCACCCCGCAATTTGAAAAACACCTCAAATATCCCGCAATTTTGGAGTTAGGTTGTTTGAACCTTCTAGACATATATTCTACTCATCATTACTCTATCGAGCTCCCATACATCGTTTTCCGATCAGATGAACGATAGTAGAGTTGCCACCCCCGCAATTTGAAAAACACCTCAAATATCCCGCAATTTTGGAGTTAGGTTGTTTGAACCTTCTAGGCATATATTCTACTCATCATTACTTATCGAACCGCAATACAGGTACAAACAGGTACAGAGTATATTACAGTCGGGCTTGACCGACTTTCTTACTTGTTTTATGTCGATTTGCCGTTTTGCGGTCCACTCTAATGTACATTGATACCAGTTATCAATAAGTATATATATACATATGTATGTATATTATTTTCTGCCAGACAAATATAATCCCCCCTTTTCATTTTTGGACTGTCTAATTAATTCCCGCTTCCTTATTTCGAAGCAATAGACATTTTGGCATTTTCCAATATTAATTTTCTTGTTCCTCTTCTTTTTTTAGTGCAACCCTCACCACTGCATTATTCCACCATGCGGCCACAGGCTCCTGGATCGCTGGTCGATCCCAATGAAGATGAGCTACGGATTGCTCCCTGGTATTTTGGTCGTATTACCCGTGAGGAGGCCAAAAATATACTACATGGCAAACCGGATGGCAGTTTCCTTGTGCGTGATGCCTTATCCAAAAAGGGCGAATACACTTTAACCCTGATGAAGGATGGCAACGAGAAGCTCATCAAAATTTGTCATATGAATGGCAAATATGGTTTTATTGAGAAATACCTATTCAATTCGGTGGTGGAGATGATCAACTACTACAAAGCTAATTCGCTGATGATGTACAACAAAACGTTGGACATAACGTTAAGTAATCCCATTATACGTTCGTATGAGGAAGAGGATGCCCAGCCGCATGGTGATTTACGTTTGCTAAGCGATGAGTTTATACGCGTCTCGCAGATGCTACAGCAGCAGGAACAAATGCTGGATCAAAAGAAGACCTCATTCAATGCCATTCGAGAGGAATTGCAGGAGAAGAAACTGCATCAAAGTGTATTTGGCAATGCCGAGAAAATGTTTCGCAGTCAAATCAAAGTGATCGAATCGTTTATTAAAACGCCACCAGTGAATAGTGGTACAGCGGGAGCGGGAGCTGGAACTGGTGCCGCGGCGTCGTCAGCAACGGGTGCTGCATCCTCATCCGCTGCCTGCACGACAAACAATGCTGCTGCCCGCCAGCAGGAGCAAGAGCATCTTCAGGATAATCTAGCACGACTGAATGAACATCTCGAAGAGATGCATGCCAAATCGGAGCGACTCAATCAATATATCGAGAACAAAAAAGAGGAGGAACTGCTGCTCGAACGGCAAATTAATGCGGCCAAACCGGAGCTACAAGTGTTGCAGATACGCAAGGATAAGTTCATTGAGTAAGTCAATCAGTCTGTCAGGAATTTTAATGCACAATGTTTTGGCTCATTTTACACGCGGTTTGCCAACGACAACAACAATTCTGAGTCGGCCAAATTGGCCACGCCAGCATTCCCGCTTTGGCCTACGTGCCGCCTGTCTGATGTCTGATGTAAAGGCATTGGATAAGTTTCTAGGGGTAATAGAGTCTGCCCTTTTTTTTATTGTTTGTTTTTTGTTTATTTTGAATTCTTCTTCTATATTTTTGGGGGGACTCTCATGGTCATAATTCCCTGGGGGGTTGTAGTATGATAAGTAACCGCAATTGAGGCAAATGAACTGGGAAAAACCAGTATTATAATGCATACATTTATATATATATATATATATATCTTGTATATTTATATATACATATACATCGTTATCAGCTAGACGGCATTGATTAAGATTTCTATTGCAAAAGAGCTATATGCATATATATATATATATAGTATATATATCGGAAGACCTACTTAAATGCTTATCAAGATTGCACAAAAAAAAAACTGGTTGTAGTTTCTAGAATAATTGCATTGCAAATCTATTTGAGATCTTTGGACATAAAACTTTGAAGATCTCACTGAGTATATATTTTAACCAAGGCTGCAAACCGGTCCTGAACCGAACCCCTAAGAACCGGTTCGGTTCGGGTTTCTTAAATTGGCCGAACCGGACCATGAACCGAACCTTCTAAATTTTTGATCTCTCGACCCTGAACCAAAACCGAACCACGAATTCTAAAAAAACGGTTCGGTTCACAAAATTAAGTAATTTTTCAAACGGAAAAAATTTTCGATATGTTTATTTAAAATTTTATCTTTAAATGACTCTACGAATGACTGTAAAGAAGGGAAGTTTATAAGATCAATGGAAAGCAATTCGAAAATTGTCCAAGAGAATATACATCGAAAATAATTTAATTATTTGGAAAGGTCTTTTAAAAAATATTCTTCTAACTTGGTTGTACGAGCATTTTCATCACTAAAATCTTAGTTGTATTTAAATGAAGTCATAAAATATGTTTAAAAAGAATTCGACATGTCGGCTAATGTAAAAATAAGTTGAAATGAACAGTTCCAGAATGTAAATATAAGTTGAAATGAACAGTTCCAGAAGATATAATGTCTACACAGACAAAAAAAGAAATCCGGACTAAAATCAATTCCAAAAAATGTCAGTTGATGGTGGATTTCAGATTTTATGAAATTTCTTGAAATTTTGATCCGAAGTTTGGGACTTGAATAACTTGGAAAGGTCGCCTATATTATATTATATAATAATAGATGATTAAACTAATTGAATCGTATAAAATAATCGAAAATAAAAGCTTCATATTATTTTTTTTAAGTGAACCGAGGTTCGAACCCAAACCTCGGGTTCAAAGGATCCAGTAACCGGTACGTGAACCGAACCCAAAGATTCCTCACTGGTTCGAACCACCGAACCGAACCTTTTCCAAAATTTCGAAAGTTTGCAGCCCTGATTTTAACAATGTTCTGTTCCAACCAGATTTGTGCTCCAAATCACAAACAGGAATTGAAAACAAGGCGGATGGTTCCTAACTACTAAGGTCTGCCTTAGATGAATTTTAGTTGGGCATTTCGGATCCTGCTCTACCATATCCAGGTTTAATGCGACTAGTTAATTATTTAGGAATCTGTGTTTTCCAGAGCGAGGAAGGGACAGAGTGGACCTGGGGTACAGTTTTCTCAGCAGATTCTACCTCTTAGGACTACGTAGTCCCTTATATGCCCCTTTGATTCTGGTGACCATGTTGCTGGGTTGGTAGCTTTTTATGGCTTTTCACGGGCAGTATTTCCGACTCCTATTTTAGATGTTGAGGGTGTGTTATGATAGGTAGGTTTTCACATCCAGGCCGAACCTCCGGATAACATCTTCGAAACGTTTAGAGAAGTTGAAGAGGGGGTCGAATGTTAATCCGATAGGGGTATGGTTTAGCCGTTGATGTGGATGTCAAAGAATATCTTTGAACTCTTTTGTCCACTTTTGTGAGGACGGTAGCCGATGTCTTGGGTACTGAAAGGCTGAGATTCCTAGCAGGGTTCGGTAAAAAACACATTTTCCTTACACGCAAAGAACACACCAATACAAAAAAATGTATAAAAATATTTTACAAGCCTGTAAAATATTTTGTGTAACATTTTTTTTTTATACACTTGAAAAGTGTATATTAATTTTGCCCAGAAGTTTGTAACGCATAGAAATATTCATTTCCGACCCCATAAACTATATATATTCTTGATCAGGACGACGAGCTGAGTTCATTTCCGCTTGTCCGTCCGTCCGTCTGTCTGTCCGTCTGTCTCTTTCTACGCGAACTAGTCTCTCAGTTTTAAAGCTATCGAGCTGAAATTTTGCACAGAGTCTTCTTTTTTACTGCACGCAACTAATATGTCGGAACCGGCCGGATCGGATGACTATATCATATAGCTGCCATAGGAACGATCGGTCTAAGAACTAGTTCTAGTTAGAAAAACTTTTTTGTTTTCCATCGTAGCGTCACTAATCTTGGTATATGTTAGTTTTATATGCTTCCACATAATTCTGGAAAAATGTATCAAAATCGGATCACTATAGCATATAGCTGCCATAGGAACGATCGGTCGAAAAATAAGTCTTTGTGAGAAAAACTTTTTGATTTCCATCGTAGCTTCTCAAATCGTAGTATATATTTGTTTTATATGTTTCCACACAATTCTGAAAAAAATTTATAAAAATCGGATGACTATAGCATATAGCTGCCATATAAACGGTCGGTCAAAAAACTACTTCTAGTGAGAAAAACTTTTTTGTTTTTTATCGTAGCGTCCCCAATCTTGGTATATATTAGTTTTATATGCTTTCACATAATTTTGAAAAATTTATCAAAATCGGATGACTATAGCATATAGCTGCCATAGGACCGATCGGTCGGAAAATGTGTTTTACTAAGAAAAGTTTTTTTTATGGTATCAAATTTTTATTATCAATGATTTAAAAATTTTAAATATCTGATATCTATATCCTATATATATTTTACCGGTTAAATCAGTTGGAGTAAAGTTTTTCAAGTGTATTAAAACTTCGGCACAGTCGAAGTTAGCTTTGCCTTCTCGTTTTTTAAAAATATATAGTTTTTTTTTTTCTGTGAACTAGTCTCTCAGTTTTAAAGCTATCGAGCTGAAATTTTCACAGAGTCTTCTTTTACTGCGCAACTAATATGTCGGAACCGGCTGGATCGAGGATGACTATATCATATAGCTGCCATAGGAACGATCGGTCTAAGAACAAGTTCTAGTTAGAAAAACTTTTTTGTTTTCCGTCGTAGCTTCACTAATCTTGGTATATGTTAGTTGTATATGCTTTCACATAATTCTGGAAAAATGTATTAAAATTGGATCACTATAGCATATAGCTGCCCTACGAACAATCGGTCGAAAAATAAGTCTTTTGTGGGAAAAACTTTTTGATTTTCCATCGTAGCGTCTCCAATCGTAGTATATATTTGATTCATATGTTTCCCACATAATTCTGAAAAAATTTATCAAAATCGGATGACTATAGCATGCTGCCGCATATAAACGGTCGGTCAAACTACTTCTTGTGAGAAAAACTTTTTGTTTTTTATCGTAGCGTCCCCAATCTTGGTATATATTAGTTTTATATTCTTTCACATAATTTCGAAAAATTTTTTTAAAATCGGAGGACTATAGCATATAGCTGCCATTGGACCGATCGGGTGGAAAATGTGTTTACTGTTTTTTAAAGTTTTTATGGTATCATTTTTGTTACTTTCTAGTCTCACACTTAACCTCTACACCATTGCCACCAAGGTTGAAGTTCCAGCTTAGGTGCTCATAAAATAGTTGGCGCTTTATCATCAAAATATTAAATTCTGGCACCTATGGGTACACACTGTTTGATGTGTTTACCAATACTGAAATTGAATTTTTAACCGAGGCAACCCAGCTCTAGGCTGGTGATGTCAGCTTATTTTTCAGGTACATTTTGTTGTTGGAGATTTCATTTTTTTAACAGGTTATCTATTAAGCAAGTTGTCGTGAATCCCTAAATGTAAATATCAAAATTAAATGGGGCGACCCTGAGAGAGACGGATGAAACCTATTTAGCCTTTGATATCTTCGTGGCCTAGTGGCCACTCAATTAATGTGAGAAGTTAAACGTTCTCTATAACAGTTTGAATAAGCCTCAACACTTCCACATACTGAAATTATCCCAAGTCCTGGAAAGCCTTCTTGTAAATACAAATTCAAATTTGACGGAAATAGGAACTAGACATAAAATCTTGCGAATAAGTCTAAGAATAAGTAAGGTAATATTTTGACAATTTTATACCTTTTTTGAGTTTTTCTAAATGTCAAACGATAGTCAAACTCAAAGTGCCGTAACTTTTTAGCTTCCATTATCCGAGAGTCTGGTGTCAAACGATACGAATTTCTTTAACCAACTTATATCATGAATTTCGATCATTATACACTTGAAAAGTGTATATTAATTTTGCCCAGAAGTTTGTAACGCATAGAAATATTCATTTCCGACCCCATAAACTATATATAAACTAAAAAAATTTATCAAAATCGGATGACTATATCATATAGCTGCCATATAAAGAGGTCAGTCAAAAAACTAGTTCTAGTTAAGGAAAAACTTTTTTGTTTTTCATCGTAGCGTCACCAATCGTAGTGTATTCAGTTTTATAGTATTACGTAAC